>LPNX011132249.1:250750-589956 GCA_001517045.1 Pseudotsuga menziesii | reverse complement strand
AAGTCAAGTCAACAAGACCATCCATCATCGAAGAAAAAGCCAAAATCAAGGAAGATCAACAATCGACGAAGAGTCAAAACGTCAAAGGAAGACTCATCAAGAAATTGATAGCCATCTATCATTAAAGAAGTCAGAGACCATGGAATTTGGGTTGCAACTACAAATAGAGAAATTAGAAGCCAAGCTAAAGCGTTATCAAAGAGACAATGAAGAGTTACGGGACATAAATACAAAATCGGAAATGCTCATTAAATGACATAAGATGCAAAAAGAGCGCAAGGAACAAATAATTTCCGACCAGGACAATCATATAGAAAAATTGTCGGCCCAAATTAAGAAATGAAAAGATGAAAGTGATTTCAATCAGAGACTAACAAATCAAGATATAAAGAAAGAAATAAGTGATTACGAAGCAGAAATAATACGCTTGAACAAAATCATTAATGACAAGGATGAAGAACTGATGCACATACGACAAAAATTAACAGATCAAGAATCAGTGGTCGATCAGTATCGACAACAGATAAAAGTTCTTCAACAAAAAAATAACAACTCTAAAAAAGAACACAAGCTGGAGATCGCAAAGAGTAATAAAACAATATCTCACAATTATGAAGAAATTTTCAGATTAAGAAATCATAACAAAACACTGATTACAAAAATCAAAAAATTGAAAAACAGTAGCAAGAGAGAACACTCCGGTGAAGACCTCGAAGGAAAAATACTGGAAAAGCAAGAAGAAAACCAATGTCTAAATAATCGCAATCAGGAACTTCAGAATCAGATCAAGGAGTTAGAAATTGAAAAAAAATCGCAAGATGAAAGAATCGAAAAGACTCATAATCATAAACAATCTAATGGAGAACCAAGAAGCACAATCCAGGAAAATGCATCCAAAAATAAAATCGAGGAAGTGAAGACAGTCCTCGTCGCAGTCCAAAAGAAAAAAGAACAAACAACACCTACACCTTACAGACATCCTAAGTATAATTGTCATTTTGACCAATGACAGGGTCAAAATGAATATTCACAAAAAGGCTTATGTGGACATGCGAAAATATCGAGATACCAAGCAACAATTGAGATGAATTGTCCCACAAAAATATCTCAGAGCTCCAATAAAAATAGATTTGGGATGGACCACAGCAGATACGATCCGACAATTCTCTTGGGGAATCCGTAATTCATATCGGCTCATCTCCTCAAATGTCACAAATACAAAAGGGAAAGAATTCCGAGACGACAGATTAAAATAAATCAAACATTAATGTCCAATACATCTTTGAGGACAAAGATTCCCTTAAGGGGAAGGCAATGTAATGAACATAAAATAATAATTAAATAACTACTAATAAACATAATTAACTATAATATTGAAAGGACATGACCCTTGAAGTCACAATTCCCAAGCCTTATTTAATAGGCGGGTCATCAACCATTGTAATCTTATCTATTATCTTTTATCTATACAACCATTAATACATTTTCCCTATGGCTTATCCGATATTCCAGATATTTTGGTGATTATTGTGTGAGCAAAAATATTGTTCGCTTCAATCCGCTATTATGCAGAGATTTTCCGAACAACTCCACTCTCTAGCCTGCCATGTGAAGGGTAACAGGTGAAGACATGCCAATGGTTAATGCATGCAGATTACAAGGGCTGCATTCAGACTCCATTCCTTGGAAACACACCCATTTTTAATGCTTGCAGACACCAGGTTGTGAATAACCTTGGGATAATACACCAAATTTTAATGATTGCAGACTATCTTGATGATGGCATGAACAACGAGGTTTAACATTAATATATTGATCTCTCGAACTCCATCCAATCATATATATATATATATATATATATATATATATATATATCATCGATTATATACTAAGACCTTGTTATAAAAATTTATGGGTAAGTAAGGCTCTTGAAAATTCTAGTCTTACCTTAGGTCACCCCACCGCCAATGTGAGAAGTAAAGATCGAGATGCTCATGTAATAAGCCAAACACCAATCAACATTCAAATAATTTATTTTTTTAATTACATTTAATAAAAAAATATTACAAACTTTAGAAAATTGAAAAAAAATTACCCATATCAAAATAAATTAATACTCATGAATGATTAAATTAAAAAAAAATACCTATATCAAAGTAAATTTCATATATATCACTTGCATGACATAAAAATTGATAAAATATGAAAGATCCTCACAACAACCATATCACCGACAAAATTTGAATATGGTTTTATGAGAAAGAAAGTGAGTCGTAAATCTCTATATTGGAATCCGAATTGGATATTAAAGAGTTCATAAACTAAAGGTTGTAGAACTTCATAACGTTTGCGTGTTGGTTTCATTTCACGTATTTTTAAAAATTAATTTTAAATTACTTCATTGATTCGTTCACGAAGTACAAAGCATAAAATGTGATGTTATAATATATGATGGTTTTATCTATCTTCTTACAAGCTCAATTTTTATTTTTTATTTTGTGCATGTCGTGAGTTATTACTATGCATATGCACGAAAAACTAAAGAACTAGGAGTTAGTCATTAGCCTTCCTATGGTAGTTTTTTTTTAAATTATAAAAAGGTTTGATATTAAATAGGCTATGCACAACCATACATTACAAAAGAAAACTGTATCTGAGAAGTTTTTGCTGGTTTGAAATGGAAAAGACAAAACTAGGCCAAAGAATTGACCTTAATATGATGAACATAGTTTTTGCATAACTATTAAAGACAAAGGTAGTATATACCCGAATGTACTGCTGGTTAAGAAATAAGCAAAAAAACATAAGCTAATTATCAAACTCATTAAGGGTTTCCTGGGTGCCCCAGGGGCTGAGTGACCGATTCCTCCTCCATGTGCTGAGCTACCTCTGGAAGGTTTTCATGTGCTTGACTTCCTTGATTCATTTGAACCAGACGTTGGAGGTCCTCCTGAATGCGGTCCACTTTCCCCATGATTTCCTTTAAGTTCATCTCAGTATCATCAATCTAGGCATCATGGTTGCTAACCTGATAAGATGTGTAACCAACCACATTAACAATATTTTTAATTTCTTTGGCTGTCTCTCTACTGTCCATGATTCCAATAGCCACCATTTCATAAAGACGTTGTAGGTTTGCCTTCAGGTCTGCAAGACCTGCGTTTTCACCTGCACGTTCCATTCTTTCGTGGCTAGAATTGAGATTAGCGAGGTTAAGGCTAGAAAAACTGCTGAGAAAATCCCTATCAGAACCTGTAAACTCGTGAGCCTACCCAAAGCATGTAAAACTAATACTGAAAGGAAGATTACCAAAAGCTGAGATGAGAGTAGTAATTTCTTGCTGAAGAATGTTGCAATCCTTCCTACTACGGCAAGAGAGTGTTCCAATCGCTCATTCCTTCCACCCAGAACAATTACACCCAAAGGTCATAGTGTTGCCTCCAAGGAGAAAATGCCCGTCTGTAATAACACTGGATGCAGAGCCCGAGACTGAATGTCACGAAGGACCAACAGCTCGTGAAGAGCAGATGCAATTCAGGAACGCAGCAAGAGCTAGCCTTTCCTTAACGAAGGCCCTGATCAGAGGCAAGGATTCCTAAGGGATCCCCTGAGCATAGCCTTCGTCGACTTCTGAGATAACAGTGAGCAAAGCTTTATCCGGTAAGATTGCAAAAAAATGAGGAAGGTTTGGACTATCATAAGGAGAGGGGGGGTGAACGAAACTTCGGGAAGAAGCCATTGCACAGAGCAGGATAAGACCTGAAGCGTGTATTGTGAATGAGCAATTAATCCGGAGGGGATGGTTCATTAAGGCGGGCAAGATCGAGAAGGAGCTGGAGGTGAGTGGAAACCACGCGTCACCAAGGCAAAGAGCATGTTTAAAACCATAGTCCATAACCATTATTGCAATGAGATTTGAGGTGGGGTGGGTTAGTAGGGGGGGTGTAACCTTAGAAACATTAGGGTATGGGTTTGAGGCTTGTGTCTAATCCATTGAAACAATAGTGACCTTGGGGAAGGGAGGCCCCTATGTTATCCAAGGCATATGCAGAGGCATTATTTGCTCGAAGGATGTGATAAGACTCATAATTGTTCGAAAGGAGAGGAGTGATTTTGTTGTACAACCTTTTGCACTTGATGGATCCTGAGGTATGGCCATTGGTCATTTTGTATATGACTTGCCTTGAGTCGCCAAAAACCGCTATCCTGGAGGAATCTATAGTGTCCAAAAGTTCTAGACCCTGCAAGAGAGCCATCCACTCAGCTTCGTTGTTTGTCCTGTGGCCTAGACCCCAAGCAAAGGTTTTTTCAGTTTGTCCTCCAAGATCCAATAAGATCCCCCGCACCTGCCACCCCTAGCCTTCCTATGGTAGTTGGTTCTATATGCACTATGATATTTGTTGTGTTTCCTTCTTTCACACTATGGAATTGGATATCATGTTACATATCAACTGTAAGTTAGCTTTACATAGTTGCTTCTTATTATTTCAATTTTATATAATTATACAATAACGAGATGCACGTCTAATTAAAGTTTTATTAGATGCTCAACCACCTTTGGCATTATTAGTGATGGCCATATTGATGCCCATATAGACGCTCAAGTCGTTGAGTGGCCTGGTATGCCTCCATCCACTCCATTTAAGGATGGAGATAACGTGTCAAGTCCATAAAATTTTGGGATAATTTGTTTTTAATTCTCACAAAAAATTATTTTCTCTTGCTAGTATTTTTGTCCCATTTAAGTGTCCCTAGACCAATTAGAGAAAAGGTATAACGAAAATTTACAATTATGAAAATTCTTTTTTATTTATTGTTAATTATGTTTAATATCATATTTTTTAAAAATTGCAAAACTTTAAAAAATTGCATTGCAAAGCAATGTACTAATACGTAGTCAACCCACTTTGACTACAAAGTGAAAAGTATATCCCTGACGTGACAAGGACTAAAAAACAGAGAATGACTCTAATGAATATTAATGGATTCACATGGCAAGAGGTGTGGAAAAAAAATACACTTGCTAAGCTTCTTAAAGGCTCATCCATGACACAAGATGTGCATGATGATGTGGACTTTGGAGTGTCCCAGCTTATCGAAAAAGCAATGAATATTTAAACTACAATGCTAAGAAAGGTGGAAATAATGAATATGGTAAATAAGGATGAATTCCAAAGGGGATATCCAAGTTTAATTCTAAATATTCAAAGGGGATATCCAAGACATCAAAAGGAACCTTGAAAATCTGAGAGAGAACTTGTGAAGGATATGAGAATCCTACTTACCCAAAAGTCAACTCATCAAGAAGAGGATAATGACATAAAGATGGTGCAATCTCAATCACCTCGAGATAGAATTATATCATACTTGGAGAACAAGAGCCTTGAGTCCTAGACACCTATTCACTCATTACTCCAAGATACACATAATCATGGGACCATGGGACTGCTTCATTCCCAATATAGATATGAAGAAGTTTGATGATAATAATATCATAACATGGATATTCCAAATGGAACAATTCTGTGATCTACACCAAGTGTTAACTTTACAAACGGTAACTATTGAATCCTTGTATATGGAACCTGATTAAGTCGTGTGGTACCAATGGCTTTGTGATTGTAAATAGGACTCTATTGTTTCTTGGTTTACATTTACAAATGAATTGATAGAACATTCTGAGGGTATTAAGAGAAAAACCTTATTTAGCTAATTAATAAATTTTAGGCTAAGAGGTCTAGTTACATAACACATTAAGAACTTTCAAAAGTTGAGTCTCCGAGTGAAGAACATTTTACAAAAAAAATTGTTGGATCTCTTAATGGGCACTTTAAAGGAGAGCATTCGTCATGAGGTATGTCTCTTCAAAACTAAGCCATCAAAGAATGATTTTAGTTCAGGAAACATACTTGAAAGTAAAAATATGGCTACTAGAAGGGCTACCACTAATACTTATAGAGAGGGAAATGTCCCCCCCCCCCTGACCTCACTCAGTCTGCAAGGTTGAATGCTCAACAAGTGGAGGAAATAAGAGCAAGGGGACTATGTTTCAATTGTGATAGAAGTATAGAAAGGGGAATAAGAGCAGTGAGAAGAAAATATTCTATGTGAAGAGGAAGTAGATCTAGAATTGGAAACTATAAGATACTACTCCAAGCATACCTTGCCATTGATTGGATGGAATTAACATTCCTTGAACTCTCAAGGTAGGAGGATATTTGCAAAAGAAAAAGGTAACAATATTGATAGACTCCTTTAGTACCCATAACTTCATTAATTGCAAATTAGCCAAACTTCCCAATTGCTTTGTATATCTTGCACTAGAGTTTCAAGTAATGATTGTATATGGAGATACTATAAATTGTTGAAGGAAGTGCCATAGTGTTAAGCTTACCATGGGGTAATATGCAATTCAAATAGTGTTGATGTTGTATTGTGGGTCCAATGGTTGCAATCATTGGGAATAATGGCTCTCAATTTCAACAAAATTTTCATGAGATTCTCCTCAAAAGATAAGGAAATTGAACTTAGAGGTATTATAGGGAAACCCCCTAAAGTTATAAGCTCCAACAACATGACAAAATTGCTAAAACAGGGAAACCATGGTGTAATTGACTAATTGCGCTCACTAGATGTTCAATAATCTATACTTTCTATTCCAATGGAGTTCCAATATATATTCATTAACAATCATTCTAAGGTATTTCGGTAGATGCCAAAAGGTCTTCCACATACTTGAGATTCACCGACAACAAGGAAGTGTAACACATAACATCATAACTTATAAGTACCCATATGCACAACAGAGTGATGTTGAGAATATGGTTCAAGAAATGTTAGATGTTGGCATCATGAAGCCTAGCCAAAGTGTTTTCTTTGCATCAATGGTGGTGGTTCGTAAAAATAAAAGTTCATGGCGTATGTGCCCAAATTCTAGAGAGTTCAACAAGATGACCATTAAGGATATGTTTCCTTGTTTATCCCTGGAAATTGTGACATTATATTTCTATTATTATATTAGTATTGTTTTTATTGGTTGGCTAGGACCTTAATTGTAATTGTATGTTCTACTAGGACTTCAATTGTAACCTTTGTATCCTATTTATACCAAGAACACCTAGTTTCACTCTCAAAGCGGCTTATTATTCATCTATTTATTTCATTCTCAAGGCATTGAGTTACTCTTTCTTTCTATTTTTATGTTATTTTAGGAATTTAGTACATAACATTTGGTATCATAGTCATTTTCATTATAAGATTTTTTAGGGGAGTTTTAGATATTTAAATTTTAAGGCACCTTATGACACTTAACTAAGTGCATGTCATAAATTTCTCATGTTCTAGTTCATTATAGGTTTAGTGTTATAATTTGTGGAATTTAGGGTTTTGTATTAGTAAAAAAACTAGTATCAAACAAGTGTTAATATGGGTAAAATTGTTATTATATCTAAAGAGTGAGAGCTCAAAATTAAGTTTCACTTGACACATAAAAAATAATATTGATCATTGTGTTTTTTATTAAAATTTCAAAATAAAAAAAGAAAGTTATACACATGTCAAGCTGTACACTTTTGATCTCCTGATTAAAAAAAAAGAAACCTTAGTTTGGTAAAACATACATAACTGCACAAAAAACATACCACGATAACAAAAGATGGAATTTTAAGCTTGGGGGGATTCCATAGATAATTTAGGAGAAACGTTAGCTAGCAAGATAACCTACAAATTATGGTTTCTAAAGGTATGCTAATTGAAACTTGCATAACTTTTGATTAAAATATATATTTTGGGTGATTCAAAAGATGTGATACTGAGGAAATAGAGAGGAATTATAGGTAAATACTATTCTAGGCTCATGTGGAAATGGGTTCCGAAAAGAAAAGAAAAAAGATACAACAATTAAATCTCTAGAGAGGTCAACCATGAGTTATGAAGAAAATGAAGAAATGTACAACTAGTTATCCAATTTAAAGAACGAGGTTATGGAATTGAGTGACATGTTAGTGACACAAGTTAAATTGGTAAGAATGATTGATTAAAAGATGGGAATTATGGATCAAAAGATGGAACAAAAGATGGCTAGTAAAGAGGATCTTGAAGTTATGAAGGGGATAGTTATGAATGATAGAGACATCTTGTTACTCCTAACTCATTTCCTCAAGAAGAGGATGAGGAGAACAAGAGGGATTTGTCCTCGTCACATATTGAGAAAAATGAAAAAACAATTGAAGAATAAGAGGTTAGAGATCTCGACACTCGATCATTCATCACTCTGTAATCCACACCATAGTGGGTTAAACTACGGGCCAATGAACTACCTCATTCCCTATATATGGATATGTTTGATTGTAATGATCCCATAACATGAAATTATATATGGAACAAGTATCTGCTCTATTCTAAATGCCAAATTTTAAAAAGGTGACTATTACGTCCTTGCATATATAACCTAATCAATTTGTGTGGTGCCAATGGGTTTTTGATCGTATAAAGGACTCTATTATATCTTGGTCTATGGTAACGAATGAATTGATAACATTATAGAGATATTAAGAAAAACACCTTCTTTAGCCAATTGAAAAATCTTTGGTAAAAAGGAACAATTACAGAGCACATTAAGAACTTTCAAAAGTTAAGTCTTAGTTTGAAGAACATTTCAAAAGATAAATTGTCGGATCTCTTTATGGCCACTTTAAAGGAGAGAATTTAGCACGAGGTACATCTCTTCGAACCTAAATCATTGGAGAATGGATTTAGTTTGGGAAAGAAAGTTGAAAGTAAGAATATGGATAATAAAAGGGCTATTAATAACACCTATAAAGAGGGGAATGTCCCACCCCCACCAACCTCACTCAACCTACAAGGTTGATGCCTCAACAAGTAAATGAAATATGAGAAAAGAGACTATGTTTCAATTCCGACAACAAGTATAGTAAGGGGCATAAGTGTAGTGAGAAGAAAGTATTCTACATATATTATGAAGAGGAAGAAAATTGAGAATTGGAATAGTCTCAATAAGTATAACTAAAAGATATTATTCTAACCATATCTTTGTATGCATTGGCTAGCTTTAAAACTCCTCAAAATATCAAGATATAAGGATATATCAAAATGAAAAATGTAACAATATTGATTGATTATGACAATAATCATAACTTAATTAATTGCAAATTATCCAAACTTATCACTCGTTTAATATATCCATTACCAAATTTTCAAGTAATGATTGCATACAGAGGCACCATAAATGGTTTAGGGAAGTAGCGTGGTATTAATCTTACTATGGGAGAGTATTTATTAGATAGTCTAATGATTGCAATCTGAATGGGTGGTGTTGATGTTGTAATAAGTTCCAATGGTTACAATCATTGGAAATAATGGCTCTTTACTTCTAGGAAGTTTCATGAGTTTATCCTCATAATGTAAGAAAACCCTCTAAAGTGATATGCTCAAACAATACAAGAAAGTTCTTAAAAAAGAGACACCATGGTGTAATTGCACATCCGTGTTCACTAGATGTTCAAGCTCTATTATAGCGGATCTCAAAAGAGCTATTGACAATATTTCCAATGTATTTGGAGAGATTCCTAAAAGTATTCCACCTAATTGATATCATGACCATGCTATTCACTTTTAACCACGAAGTGTTGTCATGTCCCCATCCCAATAAGACTACTAGTAAACAATGTTTCACCAACCTACTAGTTCCCTAGGTTGAGGTGGAGGCATTAAATTTTGCAATAATGGAGCTATGAGACCGAAGAGGACCTTAGTTTACCATATACACATTAAATTGGGTCATATAAATAATAAACGTGGAGAAAATAAAGTGGAATTGCTTCACGGAGACACTTGGAGGCTCATGGAGAGCTTGGGTGGCTAGATTCCTCCCTACACTTGTCACGAACAACCTCCATATTCAAAATTACGAGGAATGGAGCGTTATTGGGATATGAATAGGTGTCAAGTAACATATCATGAGCCAAGGAATTCGAATTGGTGAAGAGGAATAACTCCCCATGGAAGAGGAAGAGACTAGGAAGACAATGTGTGCCACTTGGAGAGAGATTCCCTACAGTCTATGACAACTATGATGGAAGATTCTATGACAAAGTCAAACATGATTGCAGACCTATGGAAATATTACATGACAAGGCTAAAAATAGCCACAAAGAGGGCACATTTGGGGGTTAGTGGAAGCCATTCGAATTTGGAAGAGAATTGAAGAGGACAAGTGTCATAGGGGTTACTAAGCCACTAGGATGAGTTGGAGGAAGCCTATGGAGGGAAATTAGACCTTAGGGGACCCTATGAGGATTATAAAAATATGTCATGAGGAAGGAGAATGGATTTTGATCATTTTGAGAATTTTCCTTTGGCATTTTGGAAAGCACTAGCTTGTCCATTGCACGGTGAGTGTTCACTCTCCCTGCTCGTGAGTCAATTTCGAGGGAGTTGGATTCCTATCCAAATTGGCTATTCGAGAGGCCATACAGACCTCTCATTTGGAGCTGAATGAAGTGTTTTGGTTGTATATTGAAGGCTGACATAGTTCGTGGCTCATTTATTTCCCTGTTCTTTCATCCCCATCTCACTATTCCTCGTGTTTTCCTACGGTGGCACATTTGTGAGAATGGTGCTTGCGATTGGATGAGATTATTTGATTCCTAAGCTTGGTTACATGATGTTTGGATCTATAGTACGGAGTCCCTATGCTCTGTAAGTCAAATAATCATAAATACATGTGACTATTTTTCATGTGTTGGCTTCCAATTCGAAGGAGATATGTATCTGATCTGTAATGAGGAATTTATACAATGTTAAATGTTGTTGAATAATTTATTTGAATGTTGTATATGGTATCCATTCATCATGCTCTATTTTGAACCATTTCATTTACTTTTTATGAGTTAAAGTGAAGCTATCAATGTCATTTCCCTTAAGCAATATCACTGAAAGTTAACAAACGAATGTGGGACTCTATAACCAGATTGTAGAACTAATGACCATGTGTAATGACAACAAATGATGTATTATATCAGTCCCAATACTCTTATTATAAAATTGGTAGGGTCATACATGAGTTGGGAAGCCCTTTTTTCTTACACCCTAGGGGGAATTTCATCACAATTTCCTAGTAATTTTTCCCTTTTTGTCATTAACCCCAAACGAAGTCGCAGAGGTCTAAAACCAGTCCTAAAGTTATTAAAGAGTATATTTATAGGTATTAAGAATCATCATATCATTCCATATCAAATTTGTGACCCTTTGGTGCCATTTGGAACTCCTAGAGTTAAGACTAGTTAAACCAAATTTTCCCCAAATTGTGCCTTTCTCTTGAAATCCCAAGTTGGCCCATTACAGTGGTACTAGAGAATGATCTTAGAACCTATTGGAGTTTCCTATTCATGTTATTAAAGAGTATATTTATAGGTATTAAGAATCATCATATCATTCCATATCAAATTTGTGACCCTTTGGTGCCATTTGGAACTCCTAGAGTTAAGACTAGTTAAACCGAATTTTCCCCAAATTGTGCCTTTCTCTTGAAATCCCAAGTTGGGCCATTACAGTGGTACTAGAGCATGATCTTAGCACCTATTGGAGTTTCCTATTCATGTTTCTTGATGATAGTATCCATCCATTAGAAACTGGTACTAAAGACATTAACAGTGGAAGAGAGGAATGTGAAGAAGTTAATTATGAGTACGAGAGGATTAGGGAAAAACTAGGATTCAAATATATGGAGGATAAGGAAGACAAGGAGGATCTTAACACATTCCTAAATTCATATCTTAAAGATATGACCAGACATTTTATGCAAGGGTTCGAATTGTTGGCTAGCCAACTTGGGAGCAAGTCAACACTAGGGAGTAGTAATAGTACACCTCATGCCGAGAAGAAGACCTATGGGGAAGTTTCTTTCTCAAAGACTGGACCTCACAACCGACCCCATGAATTAAAGCATCAAACTAAACCTACAAATCCTAATTTTTTAGAGTATAAAGAGAGACTTGACCCCACTTATGGTGTGATGGAAGCAACAACTAATTTGCAACAATTCAGTGAAGAGTGTAGTAAAGTTCTGCCTTTTGATCAGTTCTTCAGGGCCTCTCATTAGCTTAAGCAAGGAGGAAGTGGGAATGTGACCCCTTCTCTAAATAAGGAATTGACGTATACCATTGAAAAATTAACTATTCCTTCCTTTGATAGTTATTCCCAAATGTATTCTAATGCTTGGCTACAAAAACTAAGTGTGTATTTCCAGTTGAATCCTATGGTTGAAGAAGATGCACTGAAAATGGCCATTCTATATATTGAAGGAGAAGCCAATGATTGGTGGTTTCATGGTCTTATAACCTTGGGACATGACCAGATTTCATCATATGAGGGTTTCTCCAATGCCTTAATGAAGAGATTTGATAGGAAAGAACCTAAACTTCCTTTTTAAGAATTAACACAATTAAAGCAAGTAGGGACCACTAAGTATATATGTTAGAATTTGAAAAGATCTCAGTAATGGTTTCTAATGTTTCTATGGCTAGTTTTGTTTTAATATTTACTAAAGGATTGATAGAACCTTTGAAAGGGATCGTGAAATCCCACAAGCCAGCTACAAGGAAGGATGCCATGAATTTGATAAGAGACTTGGAGAATGCGTTGCCAAAAACCAGATTCCCCCCCTAAGCCTAATTTTCCTTCCAAATTCAAAGAGAGAAGGAAAACATGACAAAAGGACTCTTTTTTCAAGGAGAATAAGGAAGGGCCAAGAAAACAAGAACTCAAAAGAAAGAAATTGTGCTTCACATGTCAACAACCTCGTGTTCCGGGACATAGGTGTGCAAAAGGGAAGGAACACTACATTGAAGTTTTCTTTGAATATGAGGAAAAGGGAGGGGAGGAAGAAACACAACTTGCATCCTAATAAGAGGGGTATGAAATAGAAAAATAAGAACAACCCACTCCCGAGACAAGAAAAATTGCAGTACTTTCAGGTGTACCTAGATTCCACAGACTTAGACTCAAACGTAACATACAAAGGACAAAAGGTTATGGTCCTAGTGGATGGAGGAGACACTCATAAATTCATAGTTGTAACCTTGGTGGAGAGGATAAAGCTACAAATGGAAACTTTTCATGGTTTAACGGTCATCATTCCAGGTAAAAATTCTATGGACTGCACCAAATGGATTCCAAAGCTTCAAGTTACTATAGGAAATCATACTATTACCGACAACTTATATGTAGTGAATGTGGTTGATACAAATGTGGTTTTGGGATTCCAATGGCTATATTATTTAGGATAACATACAATGACCTATCAAGTCCCTGAAATGAGGTTCAAAAATTTAGATGGGAAACCAATCTTGTTGAGAGGGATGCACACTTACCCAAATCAAGTGGTGTCCTCTCATAGTATGAGGTATATCTCGAGCCATGGATACATTTAATGGGTTTTTGAATGTTTGATTACATCTTCTAAGGCTCACTTAAATGTTTCCAAGCATCCTAATGATATAGAGCAGTTGTTGGGTAAGTATGAGAAGGTTTTTGAAGACCTTCCCCCAGGGAGACCACCGGACAGAGGGGTGGAGCATGCCATTGAGTTAGAGATAGGAACCCAACCTATAAAAATGAAACCTTATATGCACCCCAAAAGTATCCGAGATGAGATTGAGGAGGGCATTAAAGAAATTTTGGAATTGGGTCTCATAAGGCCTAGTTCAAGCCTTTATGCTTCTTCAGTTGTTATGGTAAAGAAAAAGGATGGAATCTTGAGGATGTGCATTGATTTTAGAGCCTTGAACAAGAAGAAAGTGAAGAATAAATATCCCATCCCAATAATTGATGAGCTCATGAATGACCTCCATGGACATAAGTTCTTCTCAAAGATCGATCTTAGATATGGATATCATCAAATTCAAGTGAGGAAGGAAGACATACCAAAGATTGATTTTAGATGCCACTATGGTCACTTTGAGTTTGTTGCCATGCCCTTTGGATTGACAAATGATCTTGCCACATTCCAATCATGCATGAACAATATGTTCCACAAGCAACTTCATAAGTTTGTACTAGTTTTCTTTGAAGACATTCTTATTTACAATAAAACATGGAAGGAACACTTGCATCGTATAGAAGTGGTATTAAAAAGTATGCATGATCAATTTTTGTTTGCTAAGTTGTAAAAATGTGAGTTTGGTTTGACATAAATTTTGTATATTGGACACATCATTGGTTAAGATGGTGTGAAGGTGGACATGGAAAAAATAAAATCCATTATAGAATGGCCTCGTCCCAAAAATCTCATTGAATTGAGAGGATTCATTGGGATTTGTACCTACCATAGAAAATTTGTGAAGGGGTTCTCCCAACTCACTTCACCTCTCACTGATTTGACAAAGAAGGATGCTTTCCAATGGCATGAAGAGTCTGAAAATTCTTTCCAAAGAATGAAAGAGGTAATAAGCAATTATCCTATTCTTGCATTGCCTGATTTTTCTAAACCATTTGTCTTGGAGTGTGATGCATCAGAGGAGGGCATTGGAGCAGTACTAAAGCAAAGACAACACCCAATAGATTTTGAGAGTAGGAATTACAACCACATAATCAAGTTTAGACAATACTTGGTGGGAAACAAGTTTGTGATCAAGACTATTACGATTTATAATCCTCCCTTGTCCAAACTGGTTAATTAGATTATATTTGCCTAACTTAGGAGTCATTTAGTTATTATTGGGTCCATGTAATGTTCCATTTTTTATAAAAAGGGAATAACTAAGGACTGATAGCAGTAGGAGCAGAAGGTAGATCAATTCAACATTATTAAGTCATTAGTGTAGAAGGAGGGCCATCCGAGTTCTTATCCTAGAGCATGCGAAGCATGTAGGCTTATTTCTTCCTTATTAAAGTCAACTTGAAATTAGAATTGCATGCATGCAAAAGTGAGCATAAACCCTAAAAGTGAGCATAAACCCTAAAAGTGACATGCAAACCCTACAAGTGCATAAGGATCTATTTAATAAGTGTTATGGGACTAAAGGAGATATCTATTGTTATTGTTGATTGATTTTGGAGTTTCGAGTAGCAGCACAACGTGCAGCCGCGATAGTTGGGGTTGGAGATGGTGTCTTCAGCTAGTGAGGGTTCGACAATGAGATATCTACCCTAGTCTCTTATTGGGATAGATCGTCCAGGTTTATCCATTGCATTCACCATATACTACAGTATTTAGAGATCTAACACATTTCGAAGGGTTATTAGTAGATCCATGTTTTGTAGCCAGAGTAGAAGGGAAAACACAGAAGGATTCGCTAGGACCACAAAACCCAGTCTTTCCTCCACATGTCAGCTTCCTCTTTCTCAGTAGGCCTATCCTACGGTATGCAGTGATTATCAGCCATCAATTTTCTCACTTGGATCAGCTATCAGCCAAACAGATCAGTTGGGGGCATGAGCAACAAAACTGCTAATCAATTCGCTAGGGCACTTAGAGGCAGCCAAACCTCTGCATGTGCCAGCCCATCTCTCTTGCATCAGCAAACATACAAGCTTAGAAAGTTTCAACCCAAACGGACCTCTCCTCCTACAAAAAGTCACCTTCAATCTGGAGGGTTTGTACGGTACCGCGGGGCGATAAAATCGGAGGAAAAGAGCATTGTTAGACCACCCATCCGGATCCTTATGCATGCAGCTATCTCTGGAGTCATTATCAGCTAGAATATCAGTGGTAAGTGTTAATTTCTCTTTACAAAACCCTAACCCTAATTCAACTATATTTTAGGGCATTTTTGCATGGCGAGTTTGCATGCACAGTTATTTTGGAAATTTGTATGAGATTGAGTGTGCGAGTCAGCACTATCATAGAACATTAGAGAATATCAATATTTGGGATATTACAATGGTATCATAGCATGTTCCTTGCCAGCTATGGGCATGCAAAATTGTAAATGAATTCAGAGGATCCATACAACATTACTTACCAGAGACAGAGGTTTAGAAACAATGATAGAGGAGAAGATGAATTAGAGGTCATAGTGTTGGGGGATAGAGAGTATCAGTTTGGAAAGGGCAAAGAAACAATGGCCGATGATGATAAAACAACTTTCAATACTCTCATGTCATCCATAAAATAACTCACTATTGGGAAAAAAGAAATGATGAGTATCTTCAGGCAAATGACAGGGAAAAATGGGCCCACCTTGTTTCTCAATAGTGATAAGGTATCCACCAGTAGTAGCGGGTAGCACTTACAAACCAACATGCAGAGCCATCCCCATATATACAACAAGACTTCCCGACCTACCATGCCTCAATTCTTAGATAGTCCAGCTGCAGTGCCTCTAGCACAAGTAGAACCAGAAGAATCCATGAGTGCCTATCTGAGAGAGTATAGAGATTTACGAGATGACTTCCATTTATCCATGACCTTCACTGACTTCTGCTACTTTAAAAGTAAGAACAAACCCAGAGCTTACAATAGGCCCACCACCCTAGCAGATGCCATCAGTTGGACTAGAGATTTGCAGAGGTTAGCAGTATTTCAACACTTTCCTCGATATCAGGAGTATCTAGCCTTGGGTGATGAGGTATGTGCAGCATTGTCCTTTCAAGATTATTACACCATCAAGTTTGGGAGTCGACCCAAGGATTTGGATGAGGGTCTCCTTAAAGGCATAGTTGGGGGAGTGAAGAAAGATGAGCATGAAGTACAGGTTGTCAGTGAGCTTGATTTGGAGTTAACAGTACATGATGAGGATGTGCATGAGGAGATAGCATTAGAGCCATCCTATGAGTATGGTGACACCAGCACATTCACTAGTTAGATTGTGGTCAAGCTATATGATGAGTTGGAGTTGGTATACTCTTCATCACCTACATCAGGAGTCTAAATAGTTATGACAGACGAAATACATGTGGTGCAAGGCAATGAGCACAACAGTCGAGACAGTGGGCAGTCACACATGGAGGTTAGGGAGAGTTTATACATGCATGCGATAGAGCTTCCAGATGATAGCCACCGAAAGAATATTGAACGTGTTAAAGAAATAATTCTAGCAATGAAAAAGAGGACCAAGATACTTCGAGACACCATAGTACAACGAGATGTTGAGCTTACAGTTCTTCGAGTTGTATTTAGCAAGTCAACGGTCAGGCTTTCTAGTATTGAAGAGCAGTTGGATTCCTTGACGGGGCAGTAGAAGAAACATACTATTACATTTCAAAGCAGTCCTCTTCAAGAGTACATAGACAAGTCTTGCAGTAGCTTGAGTCCACATTTGCATAACGACGGATGGTTTTTACAGGTTGGCCAAGATCAAGAAATTGGGCAGCAGTATATGAGCATTCCAGTTGAAATTAGAAGGGAAAAATGTTAGCTTGGTAGGATTATTCCTTGTGATGGTGCTTATGGACAAGGTCCTTTTTGGGGATTGGATTGGAGAGATATTAAGAGTTGGTGTCCTATTGAGTGGGAAATTCTTAGGAAGACATTCTTAGCTAAGGGTATAGTCCCATAAGAGCCTTGGGATATTTGGGATGAAAGATGCACAAGTTTGCATTGGGATCCAGGTGGGAGACCGTATGAGGGATGGATACAATGTTTACTGATGGGGTTACTTAGGAGTCTTCAGGATGCTCCTTGTGTCGATACTACGCAGGGTAGCGGTGGATGCATTTTGACCTCTGCAATTCTCATATTGATTTGGGACCCTGGGATTACAGTGGCAGGTAGTTTGATGATTGCTAGAGGATGCTTTCAGGAGGTCTATTGTGATGGTACCTTGTTTACAGCCTGGTTAGTTACTCTACTTATAGGAGGCTTCCATGAGATATCTTGTGATGGTACTATGCAGTGCAGTTCTTTGAGTAGAGGGTGCTACCAATATCCAAGGATAATTTGGGACCCTGGGATCATCCCCGGATTCAGTTGGTTCAGTTTGATTGATTGTGGAGTTGCGTTGGCATTGCTTGAGGACAATCAATCTTTGGTGAGGGAGGACTGTAATGTTCCATTTTTTATAAAAAGGGAATAACTAAGGGCTGATAGCAGTATGAGCATAAGGTACATCAATTCAACATTTTTAAGTCATCAGTGTAGAAGGAGGGCCATCAGAGTTCTTATCCTAAAGCATGCGAAGCATGCAGGCTGATTTCTTCCTTATTAAAGTCTACTTGAAATTAGAACTGCATGCATGCAAAAGTGAGAATAAACCCTAAAAGTGGCATGCAAACCCTAAAAATGACATGAAAACCCTAAAAGTGCAAAATGATCTATTTAAGAAGGGTTATTGGACTAAAGGAGATATCTATTGTTATTGTTGATTGATTTTGGAGTTTCAAGCAGCAGCATAGCGTGCAACCGCGACAGTTGGGGTTGGAGACGGTGTTTTCAGCTAGCGAGGGCTCAACAATGAAATATATTACCTAGTCTCTTATTTTGATAGATCATCCAGGTTTATCCATTGCATCTGCCATATACTACAGTATTTAGAGATCTAGCACATTCCGAAGGGTTATTAGCAGATCCACGTTTTGCAGCCGGAAGTAGCAGGGAAAACACAAAAGGATTTGCTGGGACCACAAAACCCATTCTTTCCTCTGCATGTCAGCTTCCTCTTTCTCAGCAGGCCTATCCTACGGTATGTAGTGATTATCAGCCATCAATTTGCTCACCTGGAGAAGCTATCAGCCAAATAGATCAGTTGGGGGCGTGAGTAGCAGAAATGCTAATCAATTCGCTAGGGCACTTAGAGGCAGCCAAACCTTTGCATGTTCCAGGCCATATCTCCGGCATCAGCAGACGGACAAGCTCATAAAGTTTCAACTCGAACGGACCTCTCCTCCTACAAAAATGTCACCTTCAGTTTGGAGGGTTTTTACGGTACTGCAGGGCGGTAAAATCAGAGGAAAAGAGCATTATTAGACCACCCATCTGGATCCTTATGCATGTAGCTATCTCTGGAGTCATTATCAGCCACAATATTAGTGGTACGTGTTAATTTCTCTCTGAAAAACCCTAACGCTAATTCAGCTATATTTTAGGGAATTTTTGCATGGCGAGTTTACATGCACAGTTATTTTGGAAATTTGTATGAGATTGAGTGTGCAAGTCAGCACTATCATAGAACATTAGAGAATATCAATATCTGAGATATTACAGTCCATTAGTACCATTGGGTCCACTTGGCCTAATGGGGCCACATGCACCTATCACTAGAGTGTGGGGAACATAGATAGAGGCTAACTGCAACTGATTGCACATTCATGCATCCGTTTATGTGCCTCCTAGACCATTCCCTACAATTTAGGAGCCACTGGGAGTGCCGACACCAACCTCCTTTAGTTTTAGGCAATTGGTGACTAGTCAAGCTAAGTTATGCTTTAGTTACATATAGTTAGATATCCTCTAGTTTAGTTAGTGTCAGTTATGCATGGATGCATGTGGGAAGGCACCTATTCTCACCTAGCACTACAGTTAGACTGGTTTGATTGATTGTAACTAATTGAGATACTGGATTATACATCTGGAGTTAGCCTAGTGAAATCTGATAGTGATTTAGACACTTCTAGTTAGCCATGCAGTTATATTGAGTTGGTGGATTCGAATCCTATCCACATGGTTTCAATTCCCTTATTTGTAACACTGTCGTATACTGCTGGGATCAATGAAGTTTATACTGTAATTATACTGAGCAATACTTGTTCGTTTCCTATGAGATTTGTTTTGTTCAATGGGTATTATTCATTCCTTTTACACTGCATAATAATTAAAATATAATGGCACTCATTTCCTGCAGATCAATGGCACATTAATTCTAACATGGTGTCAGGTTCAATTCTCCAGAGCTACGCTAGAGGGGGGTGTTGGAGTATCGGTACAACCACTGCACCTTAGGGAATTTCCTAGTGATAGGGCCTTGTGTTGGGTTTCAAATGTTCATCAACATCTGTAGGTTTTAACAACAAAACTTACATGGTATTAGAGTCTCCTTAGGCAAGCATGAAGTCTGTCCGATCTCCATTATACACAATAAGCAGTTGGGTTTCCACATAATTCCCGCAAAGTGTGCATTGCTAACTCTGGATTCGTTCAAAGAAGTCTTTGCGGGCATGACATACCCTGAGAAAGTGTACATGTTGAGATGGAAGGCTTGATTCTGACATAGTGCGAATTATTTTTGGTTTTGCAGTGATATTTTGCAGGTACAACTTCATATGGATTCGATATTATCAGTTCGTCTTCTTACTCCATCCACAAGATACTCAGAATGGAAATTGAAGATGATTTCATCTCTAAAGGGAAAATATCTCTATGAGGTATCTATTGGGCTTGGTAAAGGGTCTTATGAAGATGAGAATGAATGGATAAATGATGGTGATAGAGCTTTTGGAATAATATGTACGACCCTTTCTCCAAGCTTGCGCTACCTTATTGATTCTGCTGGACCCAAAGGATCTCTGGACATAATTGGATAAAACCTTTGGAAATCACAATGAGGATAATTATATCAATTTGGAGAGAACACCCTTAACCACAAGAGTTCTTTATTCAAAATTCTTGGCCTCTACTCTCTTAGATGATGTTGTTCAAGATGAAGAAGAAGCAAAATACTCCACACAGTCAGTTCGAATTAAAGAAAGTCTCCTTGGAGTGACTCCTTCTCTTTCTGCTCCAGAATTTTATGAGATCTATGATATCTCATATTCTAATATGGATGATCCAGAATAAGACGTTCGAATCTATGTTATTAAATAAAGACTCTCCTTCCATTATATGCAAACATTCCATGATTCTTCTATTTTAAATTCTGTGCATAGTTTACCAATGATTGTTTCAGAAAATGAAGAGGAATTTGATTTATCTCTCTCTAATGATGTTGATGGTGTGCATAAAAGTTAAAAATTGGATTTTTCGAAAATAATATCAAATTGTAGGAGTGATCCATTCACTCTCATTGATCTAGATCTTCCAGCAAATTCCTACATGATTGCATGCACCAATACTCGGAGTTTTGAAGAAGGAGAAAATTGTGCATCTACCATTTCGGTGGAGCACTTGGATTTGTTCCAAACTCTTGCATCTGATATGACCTTATTTGGATATGATATGACCTTTTTTGGTTAAAGTTTTAAGGTTCAAGATCCTACAATAATACTTGTAGTTGTTCTCATCAATTTTGATGTGAAAAATCAAGTGCCAAAAGTCTCTTTCAAAATCGCTGCTGGTGATTTGATGTCAGTTTTCTCTCATGAGTTTGCTGATATTATACTTTGTCAATATTTGGATATTTTGGAAAAAATATCAGGATTTAGGAGTGATCCATTCACTCTCTTTTATCTTGAGCTTCCAACAAATTCCTACATGATTGCATGCACCGTCATTCAAAATTTTGTTGAAAAAGGAGAAGATTGTGCATCTACCATTTCGGTGGGGAACTTGGAACCATTGTTCCACACTCTTGTATATGATATGAAATTATTTGGATCTGACATGATCTTATTTGGTTCAATTTTTAAGTTTCAATAGCCTCCATTCATGCTTGTAGCATCAATTTTGGTGTGAAAAATCAAGTACCACAATTCTCTTTCAAAATTGTTGCTGGTGATTTGATGTTAATATTCTTTTATGATTTTGCTGATATTATATTTTATGGATATTTGGATATTTGGAAATAACATCAGATTTGAGGAATGATCCATTCACTCTCATTGATCTTGAGCTTCCAGGAAATTCCTACATGATTGAATGCACCAATACTTGGAGTTTAGAAGAAGGAGAAAATTGTGCATCTACCATCTTGCTGAAGCACATGGATTTGTTTCACACTCTTGGATCTGATATGAACTTATTTGGATATGATATGATATTATTTGGTTCAGGTTTTAAGTTTCAAGAGCTTTTAGTAATTCTTGTAGCTGTTCTCATCAATTTTGGTGTGAAGAATCAAGTACCGCAAGTCTCTCTTAAAATTGCTTTAGGGGATTTGATGTCAGTTTTCTCTCATGATTTTGTTGATATTATATTTCATGAATTATTGGTTATATTTGAAGCTATATCATATTAAGGATCTCAATCATGCACTCTCCGTAGTCCTAGGGATTCTCTACCTTTGATCATATACACATATCCTCACCGAACTAGTAAAGATGGAGACATTCTACATCCGCCTGGACACTTGCTCCTAACACTTGGAGCTGATTTTACCTCACATGGTTTGATTTTCAAGACTTCCATATATCAGTTGCTTGGTTTTTCCTCACATGGTTCAAATTCTCAAGCAATTTTTCTCTCTCATCAGTTGATTTCAGTTTCTCTACATGGGTCCAATTTTCATCTTGCAGCTGTCCATGTTACTAATTCAGTTGAGCACATTATTCTTCTTCCAAAGAGGAAGATTCCTCGATAAATAATGATTTAGTTTGGATTCAAAGGTTCACATGCACAGTCTCAGTATGTTGCTGCACAGAAGAACCATACTGTTGCATAGTAATACAAATTGCAGCATAGTTTTGACAAGTTATTTTCTAAGGAGGAAGCTTATTTTCTTCTAAAAATGGCTTGTAATTCCTGTTCCTGCTTATTTTGAGGGGGGGGGGGGGGGTCCCATGAGGTTTTCCCCTATTTCCTCAGTTTATTAAGCAACATTTTTTAATTCTTTTAGATTGTAATGGGTGACTTGTGGCCTTGTGGCCAGGGCCCACAATTGTCCAAGTTATGATTAAGGGGGATGTTAGGATTTATAATCCTCCCTTGTCCAAACTAGTCTATTAGATTATATTTTCCTAACTTAGGAGTCATTTATTTATTATTGGGTCCACTATGGGTCCACTTGGCCTAATGGGGCCACATGTACCAGTCATTAGAGTGTCGGGAACACATATAGAGGCTAACTGCAATTGATTGCACATTCATGCATAAGTTTATGCGCCTCCTAGACCATTCCCTACAATTTAGGATCCATTAGGAGTGTTGACACCAAACTCCTTCAATTGTTGGAAGTTGGTGACTAGTCAAGCTTAGTTATGCTTTATTTACATTCAATTAGATATCCTCCAGTTTAGTTAGCGCCAGTTATGCATGGCTGCATGTGGGAAGGCGCATATTATCACCTACCACTACAGTTAGACTAGTTTGATTGATTGTAACTGATTGAAAAACTGGATTAGACATCTGGAGTTAGCCTAGTGAACTCCGATAGCAATTTAGACACTTCTAGTTAGCCATGCAGTCAGATTGAGTTGGTGGATTTGAATCCTATCCACATGATTCAAATTCCCTTATTTGTAACACTGTTGTATACTGTTGGGATTAATGAAGTTTATGCTGTAATTATATTGAGTAATACTTGTCTATTTCAAAAAAAATCTAATAATAATTAAAATCTAATGGCACTCATTTCCTGAAGATCAATGGCACATTAATTCTAACAAAGACAGATCATAACATTTTAAGGTACTTCCTCACTCAAAAGGATCTAAATGAAAGGAAACGAATGTGGGTGAGTAATATTCAAGCATTTTATTTTGATATTGAATATGTGAAGGGTAAGAATAATGTGGTAGCATTTGCCTTATCTAGAAGACCTTCTATTTCTCTAATAAATGTTGCAGAAGATTGGAAAGCTACATTAAAAGTAGAATATGCCAAGGCTAAGTTTTCTTGTGAACTTTTTGATGGGACTAACCATGATTATAGGTACAAGGTGTTGAAAGGAATGATCTACTACAAATATAGAATCTATTTGGTCCCTAGTTTGACTTTGAAGGAGAAAGTCTTGAAGAGAGCTCATGATTCTCCTCTAGCAGGCCACCCTGGTTTCTTCAAAAGATATAGAATGTTGAGAGAAATATTCTCTTGGAAAGGGTTGAAGAATGATGTTTTGAAATATGTTAATGAATGCCCAACATGTCAGCAAAACAAAGTGGAGCACAATCATCTAGTTGGTCTCTTACACCCCTTTCCTATACCAAAACAAAAATGGGAGAGAATTTCCATGTATTTCATCATTGGTTTTCCTAAAGTACTTGGTAAGGATTGCATATTTGTAGTGGTGGATAGACTAACTAAATTTTCTCAGTTATTTGATATTACTACAACTTTCATGGTTGTACAAGTGGCTAAGCTATTCTTTAAAGAAGTTTTCAGATTGCATGGGATTCCTGAGATCATTGTTATTGATAGAGATAATTGATTTTTTAGTGCATTTTGGCAAGAACTCTTCAAAATGGCGGGGATCAATTTTACTCCTGTCACAATCTATCATCCATAAACTGATGGAAAAACAAAGAGGGTTAATCAATGGTTGGAGGGCTACTTGAGGAAATATGTTAGTGGGCAACAAAAGGCATGGAACAAATGGTTGCATTTGGGTGAGTTTTTCTATAATACTACTTTTCATATGTCCATTGACATGTATCCTTTCAAAGCACTTTATGGTTGTGACGCATCCAACTTTATTAACCACATATTTGGTGATAGTAGAGCTCCAAAAGCTAAGGATTGGATTGAAGAAAGTCAAGAAATTTTAAAGGTTTTGAAAGATAACTTGCAGGTTTCCCAAAATCAACAAAAACAATATGCAGATCAACATAGAGTGGAGATACACTTACAAGTGAATGAATTGGTTTATTTGAGGTTGCATCCCTACAAACAAACCACCATAAAAGGTAAATGTTCAGAAAATCTCAAACCAAGGTTTTATGGTCCCTACAAAGTGGTTCGAAAAGTTGGAGAAGTGGCATATGAATTGGAGCTTCCAGCAGGAAGTAAAATCCATAGTGTATTTCATGTTTCATGTTTAAATAAGGTGGTAGGGAAGCATATTTCAACTTCGGAAACATTACCTACCTTGGATGATGAAGGACAACTTATTCTCATTCTAGAAAGAATATTGAAGACAAGGGAAAGAAAGTTAAAAACATAACTGTAGGGGAATACTTGGTACAATGGAAGGATTTTCCTAGTGAGGGAGCCACTTGGGAAGATGAAAAAAAATTTCAGCATCCAAACTTGGCATTGCTTGAGGACAAGCAATATCAGGTGGGGAGGAATGTCAAGTCCCCGTCCTAATAAGACTACTTGTAAACAATGTTTCACCAACCTATTAGTTCCCTAGGTTGAGGTGGAGCCATTAAATTTTGCAATAAGGGAGCTACGAGACCCAAGAGGACCTTATTTTACCATATACACATTAAAATGGGTCATTTAAATAATGAATGTGAAGAAAATAAAGTGGCATTGTTTCATGGAGACACTTGGAGGCTCATGGAGACCTTGGGTGGCTAGATTCCTCCCTACACTTGTCTTGACCTACCTCCATATTCAAAATTATGGGTAATGTAACGTTCTTGGGAGGTGAAGAGGTGTCAAGTAACATATCATGAGACAAGGAATTTGAATTGGTGAAGAGGAGTAACTCCCCATGGAAGAGGAAGAGACTAGAAAGACAATGTGTGCCACTTGGAGAGAGATTCCATGCACTCTATGACAACTATGATGAAAGATTATATGAAAAAGTGAGAGCTGATTGTAGACCTATAAAAATATGACATGACAGGGCTAAAAATAGCCACCAAGAGGGTGCATTTGGTGGTTAGTGGAAACCATTCAATTTCGGAAGAGAATTGAAGCACGAGGAAGAGGACAAGGGCCATAAGGGTTACTAAACCACTAGGATGAGTTGGAGGAAGCCTATGGAGGGAAATTAGACCTTAGGGGACCCTATGAGGATAATAAAAATATTTCATGAGGAAGCAGAATAGATTTCAATCATTTTGAGAATTTTCCTTTGGAATTTTGAAAAGCACTAGCTTGTCCATTGCATGGTGAGTGTTCACTCTCCCTGCCAGTGAGTCAATTTCGAGGGAGTTGGATTCCTATCAAAATTGTCTGTTGGAGAGGACATAAAAACCTCTTATTTTGATCTAAATGTAGTGTTTTGGTTGCATATTTAAGTCTGATATTGTTTGTGACTCATCTAATTCCCCATTCTTTCATCCCCATCTCATTATTCCCCATGTTTTCCTATGATGGCGCACTTGTGAGAATGGTACTTGCTCTTGGATGAGCTTAGTTGATGCCCAAACTAGGGTACATGATGTTATTCTCTGTAATATGGTGTCCCTATAATCTGTAAGTTGAATCATCATAAATACATGTGCGAAATTCCCCCATTTCTAAGCTATTGTTTGACTAGTTTTCATGTGTTGGCTTCTGATTCGAAGGAGATATGTATCTGATCTGTAAGGAGGAAATTCTATTATGTTATTTTTTTTGAATAAGTTATTTGTATGATTTATATGGTATCCATTCATCATGATTTTTTCTTAACCATTTAATTTATTTTTTATGAGTTAAAGTGAAGTTATCAATGTCATTTCCCTCAAGCAATATCGCTAAAAGTTAACAAACGAATGTGAGAATCTATAACCAGTTTGTAGAAATAATAAACACATGTAATGATAGCCCATTAGATATTATATTAGTCTCCATACTCTTCTTATAAACTCGGGAGGGTCGTACATGAGTTGGAAAGCCCTTTTTTCCTACACCCTAGGGGGAATTTCATCACAATTTCCTAGTAATTGCCCTTTTTTTCATTAACCCCAAATGAAGTTCCAGAGGTATAAAAACAGTCCTAAAGCGATCATAGAGTATATTTATAGGTATTAATACTCATCATATTAGTCCCTATTAAATTTAGGACCCTTTGGTGCCATTTGGAACTCCTAGAGTCAAGAGTAGTTAAACCGAATTTGCCCTAAATTGTGCCATTGTCTTGAAATTCGAATTTGGTCCATTACAAGTGTACCACCTAACATTAGACCTCATGGGTAACCATATGCACAAGATAGTGATCATGCGAATATGGATCAAGAAATGTTAGATGCTAGCATCATTCATCTTATCCAAAATGCTCTCTCTACACCAACAATGATGGTTCGCAAAAAGAAAGGTTCATGGAATGTGTGTCCAAATTATATAGAGCTCAATAAGTTGACCATTATAGATAAGTTTCATATTCACACCATTGATGAATTAGTAGATGATGTTGGAGACATTTACCATCAGACACACTCTTTCGGTCAAATTGGCCTAGTTAAACCACTATCCTAAGTTTAATTGACATCAGTGGAGCATTAATTACCATCATCCTAGTTACTCCCATGCCTACCTACAGTCAAGTAGGCTAACTTAGCCTTCTCCTACAACCAAGGAGGCTAACTGGACCACTCCAGAAGTGATCTGTGTGACATTAATGCACCTAACTGCTAACTGGTGGTTACAATAAGTTCAACCAATCAGTTACAGTCAGTTAAGGCGCCTCCATTCATTAAATATATTATTTAATGATTATTTTATTATTATTTAATGAACTGGAGTCAACAAGGCGCCTCCACCAACTTCTGATGGTCAGTTCAGCTTCAGTTAACCTCATCAGGGTTCATTGGAGTCATGCAGGACTAGCACTTGATGGTTGGATTGCTATGACATGTGTTTGATCTCCTTCAGTTGAGATTCAGTCATTTATTGCACTCCAACTTCAGTTAGGGTTTGGTGAGTCAATTAGGGTTTTTGTCAAGTGGTTAACTGAGTGAGATTGCATGGCAAAGAGTCAGTTAAGCTAGACTCACTCACTGAATTCGAATTGTCCCTTAGGTATTCGAATTCTTCATGGAGTTAAGCCATTGCTATGCATGGAAATTGTAATCCTTTATTGTTTATAAAATATACAGAGAGGATACCTATTTTGTATCCGATTATTTCCAATTCATGAGTATTTGTTAATTATTCTTTGATGATTTTGATTCCTAGTTCCTAGATCATGTGCAAGAATTAATATGGTATCAGACCTTACGGCGGGATGAAGATAAATCTCTCAAGAACAATATTTTTGATAGATTTCTCCATGGAAAGTTAGCAATAGCTCAAAATTCCAGCACTGCACCAGAAGCCAAGGCTTACCACTCAATATCCCAAGTAAAGAACTTGTTGATCAAGCTTGCTTGATTGACTATGCTGGTTGTGATGAAAGCCTAAATGTGCAGGTTGTTCGACCTTACGGTGCCTTTTTGGTTTGATTTGCAGGTTTTATCAGGTACAACTTCAAATGGACTCATCAATCCCTCCTCTCACCCCATTCACAAGCTATTCGGAATGGAAGCTGAAGATGACTGCATATCTCAAGAGACGAGGTCTCTATGAGGTGTCTATTGGAATTGGAAGAGAGACTTATGAGAATGAGAATGAATGGCTAAATGACATTGACAGAGCTTTTGGATCAATAGCTTTGGCCCTTGATGATGACTTGTACTTTGTTTTTGATTCTGCTGAATACCCAAAGGATCTCTGGACAAAATTGGACAGAACCTTTGGCAAGCACAATGAGGATTATAATAGTACTTTGGAGATCACAGCCAGCACCACAAGAGTTCTTCACTCAAAATGCTCAGCCTCTACTCTCTCTGATGAAGTTGTTCAAGATGAAGATCAAGCAGAATCTTCTACACATTCAATTCGAATTGAAGAAAGTCTCCATGAAGTGACTCCTTCTCCTGATGCTCCAGAAGTTCATGAGATCTCTGATATCTCATCTTCTCATATTGCTGAAACAGAAGAAGACATTCAAATCTCTGATATTGAATAAAAATACTGCTGCACTTCCATGCAAACATTCACTGGTGATTTTCCTTTGAATTCTGTGCAAAATTTACCAGTAATTGCTTCCGGAAGTGAGGAGAAATTTGAATTTTCTTCCTCTAATGTTGCTTCTGGTGTGCAAATATGTGATACCTTGGATATTTTGGAAGAAATATCAGATTATAAGAGTGACACATTCGCTCCCCATGATCTAGATCTTCCAGCAAAATCCTGCAGGATTGCATGCACCAAAATTAAGAATTTTGAAGAAGAAGAAAACTGTGCATCTACCTTCTCGGTTGACCATAATTTTGGATCTGATATGAAGCTTATTGGATCTGATCTAATATTTCTTGGTTCAAAATTTCAGGTTCATAAACCTTCAGTACTGCTTGTAGCTGTTCTCATCAACGGTGTGAAGAAACAAGTACCGCAAGTCTCCTACAAAACTGCTGCTGGGGATTTGATTTCATTTTATAGTTTTGGATCTGTTGTGAACTTATTTAGATCTGATTTACATTCTGATCTGATATTATTTTTTTCATATTTTAAAATCCAAGAGCTTTCATCCATGCTTGTAGCTGCTCTCACCAATTCCGGTGTGAAAAATCAAGTACCACAATTCTTCTTCAAATTTGCTTATGGGGATTTGGTGTTAGTTTCCTCTTGTGAGGTTGCTGATATTTTATTTTGTGATTCATTAGCTATTCCAGAATCTATATCAGATTATGGAGCTCAAGCATTCGCTCTCCAGAGTCCCAGGGATTCTCTAGCTTTGGTCACAAGCTCATCTCCTCACAGAACTAGTAAAGAGGAAGACATTCTGCATCCGCTTGGACACTTGCTCCTAAGATTTGGGGCTGATTTTACCACTCATGGTTTGCTGTTCAAGGCTGCACCATATCAATTTCTTGAGTGTTCCACACATGGTTCGAATCCTCAAGAACCTTTGCTCTCTCTTCAGATGATTTCAGTTGCTCTACATGGGTCCAGTTTTCACCGTGCAACTACTTATATTTCTGATTCAGTTGAGTGCATTGTTTTTCTTCCAAAGTGGAAGATTTCTCCAGACATGTTCATGTAGTTTGGATTCAGAGGTTCACATGCACAGTCTCAGGATGTTGCTGCATAGAAGAACCAATTCTTGATTTACTGCTTAGTTTGAGGGGGGGTATTTTTCCCATGAGGTTTTCTCCATTTCCTTGGTTATATTAAGCAGTTACTTTATTGTACAGGGTGACCTATGGCCTTAGTTTCCAGGGCCCTAGCATTTTATGCAACTATGTTTTCTAACTCTTCCTGAGTATAGCTTAAGGGGGGGTGTTGGAGACATTTACCATCATACACACTCTTTCGGTCAAATTGGCCTAGTTAAACCACTATCCTAAGTTTAATTGACATAAGTGGAGCATTAATTACCATCATCCCAGTTACTCCCACGCCTACCTACAGTCAAGGAGGCTAACTTAGCCTTCTCCTACAGTCAAGGAGGCCAACTGGACCACTCCAGGAGTGATCTGTGTGACATTAATGCACCTAACTGCTAACTGGTGGTTACAATCAGTTCAACCAATCAGTTACAGTCAGTTAAGGCGCCTCCATTTATTAAATATATTATTTAATGATTATTTTATTATTATTTAATGAACTGGAGTCAACAAGGTGCCTCCACCAACTTCTGATGGTCAGTTCAGCTTCAGTTAACCTCATCAGGGTTCATTGGAGTCATGCAGGACTAGCACTTGATGGTTGGATTGCTATGACATGTGTTTGATCTCCTTCAGTTGAGATTCAGTCATTTATTGCACTCCAACTTCAGTTAGGGTTTGGTGAGTCAATTAGGGTTTTTTTCAAGTGGTTAACTGAGTGAGATTGCATGGCAAAGAGTCAGTTAAGCTAGACTCACTCACTGAATTCGAATTGTCCCTTAGGTATTCGAATTCTTCATGGAGTTAAGCCATTGCTATGCATGGAAATTGTAATCCTTTATTGTTTATAAAATATATAGAGAGGATACCTATTTTGTATCCGATTATTTCCAATTCATGAGTATTTGTTAATTATTCTTTGATGATTTTGATTCCTAGTTCCTAGATCATGTGCAAGAATTAATAGATGAATTACAGGGAGCAATTTTCTTTACTGTGTTGGATCTTAGTTTTGGATATCACCAAATCACAATAAGGCAAGACGAGATTCTGAAAATATCCTTTAGAATGCATGAAGGTCATTATGAATTTTCAGTGATGTCATTTGTCCTTACCAATGCACCTTCCACATTTCAAAGCTTGAAGAATTATATTTTTAAACCCTTCTTCCCAAAATTTGTGTTAGTATTTTTTGATGATATATTGTTCTATAATTTTGTTTTGGGAAAAATATGTACAACATGTTGACATGGTATTAAACTATTGAAGGAGAAACAACTATAGTCCAATCATTCTAAGTGTGCCTTTGGGGTTCAGGAAGTGGAATACTTGGGTCATAATATATCTCATTAAGGCTTCAAACTTGAACCTAACAAAATTAAAGATATCATGGAATGACCAATTTATAAAGCTTGAAGAATCTTAGATGATGTTTAGGAATGACATGCTACTACTGCAAGTTTCTCAAGAATTGTGGCTGAACCTCTAAAAATATTATTGAAAACAAAGGCATTCTCTTGGACTCGAGAAGAAACTAAATACTTCAAAAAGCTTTAAGAGGCTATCTATACAACTCATGCATTAACCATGCCCTACTTCACAAAAACCTTTATTATGCAATGCGATGCCTCATGGCATGGGATAGGTGTAGTTTTAATGTAAAAAGGAAGACCTATTTCCTTTGTAAGTTACCAACTTAAAGGAAACAATTTACTCAAAACCATTTATGTAAAGGAATTTTTGGTCATACTGCATGCAATTAAGAAATGACATTATTACCTAATAGGATGACACTTAAAGGTAAGAATAGACCATGGCAGTCTTAAGTACATATTTGAAAAACAATTATCTTCATAAGAGAAACAAAAATGGTTTACAAAGATGTTATGTTGTGACATTGAAATTATCTACAAAAAAGGAAAACAAAATGTGGTGGCAAATGCACTTCAAAGAGATATATGACACAAAGGGATTACTTTCGACAATTACATTTTGCAATCTAATTGAGTGAAAGAAGCAAGGATATAATGGAAATAGGATTAAAATGCATGGAAGATAATTCATGAACTACAAGAGTACCCAAACTCACGGGATAAATTTGTGTGGAAGGATCATTCATTATGGTACCATGATCACCCCTATTTATGTAAGAATTCCCAACTCAAGCAGGAGGTCCTTTTGGAATTTCACACTTCCCGTACAATAGGATACTCAAGGTTCTTGAAAAATTACCATGAGATCAAGAAGTTTTTTTGTAGAAGGTCTTAAAAATGACATGCATAAGTTTATGGCAGAATGTTTTGTTTTCCAACAGAATAAGGAAGACACAATCAAGACACCAGGTCTTCTAAATCCATTATCCATACCAAGTTAACATTGAGAAGAGTCTCAATGTATTTCATAACAAGTCTACCAAAGTCGAAAGGAAAAAAATGTCTTCATGGCAGCGATGGATCAACTCACAAAGTATGTCCATTTATACTATCTTTTTCATCCTTTTAAAGCAAGCACAATAGCTACAACATTCTTGGAAACAATTCAAAAGATACATGGAACCCCCAAGATTATTTTAAGTGATAGAGATACAATTTTCACATGTAATTTTTGGAAGGAAATATTTCCTTATTTGGGTACTCAATTGGCTCATAGCCCCTCTTACCATCCTCAATCCGATGGGAAAACTAAGATTGTGAATAAAATTTCTAGAAGGGTATCTTCATTGTTTTTCTTTCGATAAATGAGCACAATGGGTCAAGTGGTTTCCCTTGGTAGCATAGAGCTACAACACATCATTCCATACTTCATCAACAATGTCCTCATTTATCCAACATCCATTACACCATATCCAACTATTAAAATACAAGTGGACTATAGTACAAAATAAGATGAAACAACAAATAGATCAACACCATAGTGAAAGGAAATTTCAAGTGGGGGATTAGGTATTTTTTAGGCTACAACCATACAAACAAATGTTCCTTAAGCAACATAAGAAGGACAACAAATTAGGACCCAATTACTATGGTCCCTATAATGTGTTGGAAAGGATTGGAAGTATGACTTACAAATTGGAGCTACCTCCGTCATCATGTGTACATCCAGTCTTCCATGTTTCGTCATTAACATGCCTGTCAAGAAGTCCTTCATGTATAACCTGTTGACAGGGCTTGTAGTGCCCTTCCTAGGAGGGTACTATATATATATATATATATATATAATTGGTTGGTTCTTTTGTAACACAACTCAGTTCCAGGTTTAGTTTTTAATCAAATTATTCCAAGTCACTCTATACATAATTGTCTTCGTCTCTGTTTCTAGAAATAGGATTTAAATCATATGGTTCTACATTTCTAACATTTAAGCATTTGTTTAATGGATTAATCATAAGCAAAATTTTCATTTTTAGCAATAACATTTTAACTTTTAAAAGACTAAGTTATTGTAGTAAATACCTATTTCTAGCTGGTCGTAGATTGCTTCCCTTTGCTTATTTGTCTTGAATCCTTATCTGTTCTTCTTTATATGTACATCCAGTCTCTCTCTCTCTCTCTCTCTCTCTCTCTCTCTCTCTCTCTCTCTCTCTTATCCTTATCTGTTCTTGAATCCTTATCTATTCTTCTTTGTCTGTACATCCTCTCTCTCTCTCTCTCTCTCTCTCTCTCTACGTCTCTTTCTAGCTGGTTGTAGATTGCTTCCCTTTGCTTATTTGCCTTGAATCCTTATCTGTTCTTCTTTGTCTATACATCCAGTCTCTCTCTCTCTCTCTCTCTCTCTCTCTCTCTTATTCTTATCTGTTCTTGAATCCTAATCTCTCTTATCCTTATCTGTTCTTGAATCCTTTAAATCCTTATCTCTCTCTCTCTCTCTCTCTCTCTCTCTCTCTCTAAACCCAGCTTACACCATGGCTACGTCTATCTGGGAAAATATCTTCTCTCTCTCTCTCTCTCTAAACCCAGCTTACACCATGGCTACGTCTATCTGGGAAAATATCTTATACTCGCTTGGCAAGTATACATGAACATGCAACAACAACCCTCGAGAGAGGGCCAATCACAATAAATGACTCACCAACCTAATATTTCATTACATACACGGGCTCTTAAGGATAAAATGTCCCTGACAAGATTCAAACCTGGGTGGGGAATGCAATAACCAAATCTCCCAACCACCCGAGCTACATCCCATGGACACACACACACACACACACACACATATAAGTCTTTATGTGATAAGTTACTAGATAATGGATGAAAAGTTAGTCATAAAAGTTTGATCTTGATTGAAAGGGAATTTTTTGACTGGGACTTATGTTACTTTGATTTCTAAAGAAATAACAAGTTACAACTTTTTTCTCTTTGAAAAATAAAAAAAATACATACATACATACATATATATTTATCTTTGAAAAAGAAAAAATACACACACACACACACACACCTACATGATTAACAATCATAGTTGAACTTAATCAATTCACAATCCACTCCTATCTAGAATAATATTACAAAAATTTATTCGTGTTAAGTATTCATCGTACTAGTAATAGCGTACATGTGCAAGGTGTGCATGCGTGGCCAATGTACGCATAGGTCATACATGTACTATAAGAAATTGTCATCTCACCTATTCATAAATTCTAACTAACAATTTTGAATTTAAATAACAATCACTCGTGCAAACAAGAAAACCACATGCACAAGACACGACGACCACATATATCAAATAAGACCATAATACATGCAACCTAATAATCTTAGTACCATAAATCACAATTAATTAAGTCGAGTCATATCAACATTATAGTTAGATTTATATTAGGTAATCAATCAATTATTCACAAGCGGAAGATACTTGCTACCACTAGGTTCGTTTCAGAAACACTCAACCCATAACAGTACCAGTCTAAACATCCTTCCTTCCTATCCTACTTTCGCTCCCTCCCTGTCCTTCCTTTGCTCGATAAGTCACGATGTCAGCTATACATACTTGAGCGACACATATATGACCCAAGAGAGAAAGTGTCGACTAAATCAAGCTGGCCTCCCTAGAAGGCATTTGAACATTGTCACCCCACATCTTGGGGAGCGTGACTCACTAAAACACTCCCACGACTGCAGGTATCATAATACATGGTGGGAAATACTTTCACCTCTTTCAACATACTTGGGTCAACAAATTGTTAGAATCACATTGTGCTGCTATTGAGATTATCGTAATTGTGTCATTGAATTACTAGTTTGGTTAACTAGTTTCCTGCATACGTATGTGCTAGCCCACACATCATAACAAGTATCTGGCTATCACTTAGCCCTTGTATCCTATGGATTAGTATTTCTCAAGACATACATTTATACAAAATATTCCCAATCAATCATCATCTAATCATCATAATTCATTTATATAACAATTTAATTATCATATGTGTATATGGAATTCAATAATTCAATTGATTATATTATAAAATTGGTATCCACGTACCTCATTGTATCTTTTACATTTTGCCGACGGGAAGCAAACTAACACATAGTTGTCATCAGTAAATAAGAGGAACAATAAACATGAAACATAGTAATCACATATAATAAGACCCACCATGTTGCACACACATAGTTTACTCAGTCTAGTTGAGTCTAACATGTATTAAGCAAATAAATACAATATGTCCAATTGTGATATAGCAGTCTAATCAAAATATCTCATGATTTACATTAGACTTTGACATAAAATAGAGGAGATAAGGATTCTGTTTTTAAACAATATAAATAAATTAATGACCCCCAAAAGCAATAAGGACTTGGATCTCTTTGAGTTCAACATTTATTTCCCAATTGTTGCAACATGTCCTTTAAACAATTAGTTTCCTAAAGAGCACCTTTTCATCATCTCTATTGAATATCTCGATATGTTGATATTTTCACTTATCACCACATGTAGAAATTTAGCTCTAATCTCTCACATGATGATCATTGTCGCATTCACGACAAAATCCTTTGTTACCTCTTGTTGATGCTAAAAAATGTTCGACGTCAATAGTAGGGGTTATCCCTAGTAGAAAGTCTTGATTATACCTTAAATTGTTTGTAATAGGGAACCCATATGGATTTTAGCTTGACAACCACTAATGATTTGGGATTTTACTGGTTGTGGCCCAGTCAACCGTTTATAATTTTTTTTAAAGGTATGAAATGCAAAGAATGACCTATTCTAAATGCAAAGTATTGAGTATTAAGTTCTATCTTAAACCTGTCTTAGCTAGGAGCAAATATAAAGGGGGTGAGTGGATAAATAACATTCATCCCACACATTTCAAGTTCAATTGGTTGTTCTTGAAACAACTGAAACAAATGACAAAATTAAAGCACAGATATAATAAACAATTCTTTTTCAATGCACTACTACATTTGGGGTCCAAATTCGATGTTTGGACTGACATTCAACAAAATATAAGTTTTTAACATCAAACTAGCATTTGTTGAGTGGGATTTTTTACAAAAAACATCTTCATTGCTTAAGAGATGTTAAGAGACGTTGGGTGATGTTTTCCCTTTCATTAATACTTATGGAGGCACCGACACTGATATATCACACCGACAACACTAGGGTGGAAAGGAGGGAGGGATTTCTTGAACTACAACTGATTTTTTTCTTCCATGTGGTAAAATATCATCATTCATCCATCCATCTTTCCTAGAGTGCAGAAGATATGGAAGGAGCCACACCCATATGGAAAAGCAATGCATATCTTGGTAAGGAATAAATGTAATCTCTTATGTACAATGATCAATTGATTCATCCCTTACACATACGCGGCACTAATGGAGGAAGTTATAGGCCATTAATCAAATACTCTGGTGGATTAAGGAGTCATCTCTCGCTTCCCTTGATGATTAAATCCTATCTTAGCACAAATAATGTGATGTGTGCTTTGGATAGGGAAGAATTTCCATATATTCTAAGCTAGGGAAAATAGAATATCAACATTGTAATCTATGATTTTATTGACCCCATGAATATTTTATCACTCCTCTGGTTAGGAATTATGGGCTTGGACATTGACATTATGGGTGAGCTTTTTAATGCCATCTTTGGTAACAGTCCAAGAGTTCATTTCTTTTGCCGTTATACCAAACTCATTTATTCCCTAGGGTTCGAAGACAAGCTTCTCTCCCACTTCACTCGTTTTCCTCCCAAGTATTTTTATTAACTTAATTACTTCATTTTAGCTTTTATCAACTAAGGCATCTATTTTTTTGTCTAAATTATTTTCATTACATTTTTTCTATTTGTTAGTTGTCGCCCTTGGCGATATTCCTTCCATGAAAAAAATTCAATTTAATTGGGTGTGTGCATATGTTAAATTTGGATTAATGTCATTTGCGATAAGTAAATGATTTGGGATTTTAGTTAGAATTTATGTTAATACTTCATTTTGGGCCTAGGGGAAGAGGTTAGGTTGGCTTTGATATTATTCAAAGATTAATTATAAATCCCATTAATGAAATATCAATATTCATTCTACTAGTCGTTCTTGTATTTAGAGTTTCCTTCAACATAATAATTAGTTGTTGGAAACTGAACGTAGGCTAGGTTCATATTTTAATTAAATTGAGCTACCTTTATAGATACCTAAACCATCAAGGTGTTTAAACAATTAAAGAAATTAGAAAATGGATGGATGCACAGGTAATACCTACTCCCTCACACACCAAGGTGATTAGGTAAGGGGTGACGTGATGGTTAGCTGCTAAATCATGTGCAATGCAATGGAGGCAAGTCCCTAGAATTAGAAATTGCATGATTGGCTTGGAAGATGGGAAATTACCATTGGCGTGAATAGATTAAAACGTGAAACTCAATTGAAGTTGGTGTAGAGTTCTTAGGGTAAACTAGGGACCATGAAAATATAGTAGAAGCATTATTTACTAGATTTGAAAACCAGTTAGGTGATTACTATTATGACTTTATGTATAAAATATTGTTGATTTTTTTCCCGTTCTTGTTAACCCAAAACTATTCATTGAAATAATAAGAGCAAGAGAATTATAAGATTTATTGATTAATAAGTCAACGAGTATCCTAGGTCAACCAAAGTAATATTGAGCAGTGAAGAGTGTGAATATTAAATTGTAACATTGGAGCTTCATACTGGAAAACAAAAATTGTAAAGACTATATGTTTTGTTTTATACCCGTTTTGATGTAAAATTATTGAAATTATGGAATGCAAAGGAATAATAATGAGGGGAATAACAAGGAAGGCAAGAAATAAATTAAGAAAAGAACATTTTAGATTGTATAATTCAACCAATAATACAATGTCTGGATCCTTATAGCCACATACAATAAGAATTGAGACATACATTTTTCATAAATCCAAATTGCATTCCATGAATCTCTACACCCAAAAAGAATCCATTCGTGCCCTTTAAATGGGGCTTTCTAAGCTTTTTCCTACACCTCCCAAAAAATATCCCCCTAAAAAAACATGGCATAAATAAATTTCTTATGCATTAACTTATAAGGTGTGTTTTCTCGGTTTCTACTCTTTCCCCACAACCACTTGAAAATTTATTTTCCTAACTTGCATACTCTTGGAGGCCACTTAGGACTCATTTCGACACATAAATCACTATCCTAAGTGCATTGTTTGCATGACTCTTGTCCCATAAGTAAATGGTTTAGCGAAGATTACAAAGCCACCCATAAGAATCTTATGTCTGTTGATTTATTGTAACTTCAAAGTGTAATCACTTACTGTACCTTGATATTCCTACTGGGAGAATCATTTGTGATTCATTGTACCCCGATGTTCCTATCAGAAGTATTAGGTTAGTAGAGAGTCATGAGGAAAACCCTCTGTTGTAAGTCGGGTCATTAGCACCTTCTAGAATATAATGATAATTTGTTTTGAGTCCTCCTAGAGAAATCGACTCAGTCAAGTTTAGTGGGGCCGACTTGGTTGAGTAAAAAGTCAGGTGAACAAAAGAATATAAATAGAAGTGAAGTGCTCCTCATTTAAACATACATACATACACTTGTGTGGCACATGAGAGAGAGAGAGTCTTATTTGCAAGGAGGAGAAGGACCAGTTTGAAGTCTTATCTTTTATCTTTTTGATCATCTATATTGAGGAAGCTTTTCTTGCTGGGTTTTTCCCTTTAGGGTTTTCCCAGGGTAAATTTGTGTCGATCTTATGATACTGTTTCTTTCAGTGATCCTGTATGCTATGATTATTGTGAAATTGAATTAAATGTTGATAATATAACTTAGTAGAGATAATATTAACATGGTATCAGAGCTAACCTGAATAGGACAACTTTCACAGGGTGAAAAATCCCTCTCTCCCTCCTCGACAAGAAATTAGGGTTTCAGAGAAAATTTGATTTTTGAAGATTTGACGGCATAGAAAGTTGTGCCCTCATAGAGTGCATCCACTGAGCCTGAGATTGAAGTTTTTGGGTGGGCATATCTTTGGGAAAGTCAAACCCTAGTTTGACACTAGACCAGAAAACTGCAGAAAACCAAAAAACCAAAAAACTGCACTGCAGAATCTCACAAGTGAGTTTTGAAAGGTGAATACTTGAGATCTCCAGAAACCAAGCACACTAGTCAACTCGCCTTTGTCAAGAACATCTCCTGGTAAGATCAGTTTCTCATTTTCAAGAATTTTAATTTTTTTTGATGTACTGACAAGATGGCCCAAAGCACCAAGCTTGAGGACAAACTAGAAGGCATAGAGAATTTCCAAGCATGGAAATACAGAATTGGCCTCATTCTCAAGGAGAATTATCTTGAGAAATATATCGAGGAAGAAGTTGCAGAACCTGAAGAGGCTGAAGCTAAGTAGAAGCAGAAGAAGGATCTGATTAGGGCACACAGAATTATTGTTGACTCTATCAAGGATCACTTGATCCCTCAAGTGTCGTCCAAGAAGACTCCAAAAGAAATGTATGATGCCCTAGAAAGGATGTATGAAGGAATAAACATCAACATAAAGATGAATCTAAGAGCTCAATTGAAGAGCACCAAGATGAGTCATGGAGAATCCATACATGACTGTTTTACAAGGGTGTCCTAGTTCAAGGAACAACCAGAAGTCATTGGAGATAACCTTGATGAAGATGAGTTGGTTATGACTGCTCTCAATGGTCTTACTAGACCCTAGGATTCATTCATCCAAACTATGTGTGCCAGAAAGGAAAGCATGAAGTTTGATATTGAATGGGAAGATTGTATTCAAGAGGAGGCTAGAGTGGCCAATAGAGAAGCTCTACTAAAGGAAGATGATCAAGCCCTAGCCACCCATACCAAGAAATGAAGAAGTCAACCCAACTTTAAGAAGGGAAACCACAAGGAGTCTCAACCTCCTAGAAGGTTCCAAAGAACAAGAGAGAGTTTTCCAAAGAGGGACTGCTCTAGCTTTCAATGTATTCATTGTGATAAGGTAGGACACATTGCTAGAAATTGTCCTTTGAAGAAAGAAGAATACAAGAAGAGGAACAACAAAAAAATACATCATGCACATCTAGCTAAAGATTAGGATGAAGAAGAAGAAGAAGAAGAAGAAGGACCTCAGAGAAAGCAAGCAAGAGAAGAAGATACAAAAGAATATGTAATATTCTCTGCACTCTCTAGGTTTGTAACACCTGGAGAAGACACATGGGTTATTGATAGTGGTGCTTCAAAGCACATGACGGGACAAAAGAAAATTCTGTCAAAACTTCAAGAAAGGAACTCTCCCCATAAAATATCTCTAGGAGATGACTATCAATATCCAATCAAACGAATTGGTGAAGCAAGCTACAAGCTTGATTCAGAAAACCCCCTGAAGATGAAGGAAGTTTTATTTGTACCAGGTCTAAAGAAGAACTTACTTTCTATCTCAACATTCGATAAGAAAGGATATAGAGTTGCATTCATATATGGACAAGTACTCATGTGGCCCAAAGGAAAGTCAATTGAAGATGTAGTTGTCATCGATGAAGAAGAAGGAGGCTTGCATAAACTCAAGGAACATTTAGAAATAGCCCTTGTTCATGAGACCACTAACCCTAGTGAACTATGGCATAGGAGGCCTACCCACATAAACTACAAAGCAATACCTCATGTGAACAAAGTAGTGACAAGACTACTAGACTTTAAGATCAACCATGAAGGCATTTTCAAAGGATGTGCAAAAGGAAAGAATATCAAGAATCCGTTTCCAAAGAGTGAAAAAAAACTAAATGTACGTTGGAATTAATTCATTCAGATGTATGCGGTCCAATGTCCTCCACATCCTTGAGTGGTTTTGAATACTATATTACATTTATTGATTACTATTCAAGAAATACATGGATATACTTCTTGAAAGCAAAGAACGAAGTGTTTGAAAAATTCAAGGAATTCAAAGCCTTGATAGAAAACCTTTCAGACAAAAGAATCAAGACACTCCGATCAGACAATGGCAGAGAATATAATTCAAAAGAATTTGAAGCCTTTTGTAAAGATGCTGGAATCAAGAGGGAACTAACTACTCTCTACAATCCTCAACAAAATGGTGCTGTGGAAAGAAAAAACAGAACCATCATGGAGGCAATGAAGAAAATGATATATGATCAATATCTCCCAATGCATCTATGGGAAGAAGCAACAAGAACTGTTGTCTATGTACATAATAGAATATTTCACAGTGCCCTTGGACTCAAGACTCCAGAAGAGATGTTCATAGGAAATAATCCTGAGGTAAGTCACCTCAAGATATTCGGTTGTCTAGTATATGTTCACATACTGAAAGAGAAAAGAACCAAGTTGGACCCTTCTAGAAAGAAGGGAATATTTGTTGGATACTATGAAGTATCCAAGGCATTTAGAATCTACTTTCCTAGATTCCATCACATGGAAATTAGTATATATGTAACATTTGATGAAGAAGCAAATCTCAAGAGATCCAGAAAATGTCAACATGAAGAAGTATATGAGGAAGATGCACCTCCCAAAAATGCAAAGGCTACATTCCTCCCTGAAGATGAAGCACCCGAAGATCATGATATGACAGAACCACAAGAACCTCCCACGATGAATATATCACGGAAGAGAAATCCTGCTTGGGAAAGAGAAATTATACAAGAAGCAGAAAGATATGGAGCTCTAGAAGGCTCCATAAGGATAAGCAAGAAGCCCAAGCCATTTTCCAACTATGTAGCTTTGATGTGCGATTTTGTAGATCAAGAACCTACAAACTATGAAGAAGCTATACAGAAGAAAGAATGGGAAGAAGCAATGATGAAAGAATACCAGTCAATAATGAAGAATGATGCGTGGGATATAGTTCCCAAAACGGAAGGCAAGAGTGTGGTATCTTCCAAGTGGATTTACAAGATAAAACATGCATCTGATGGAAGTATAGAGAAATACAAGGCAAGATTTGTGGCTAGAGGTTTCTCTTAGAAAGAGGGAATTGATTATGAAGAAACATTTGCACTAGTAGCAAGGTATACTTCGATTAGAGCCATCATGGCACTTGCATCCATGATGAAGTGGGACTTACAACAGATGGATGTAAATACAACCTTCCTAAATGGTGTGATTGAGGAAGAAGTATACATAGAAAAACCACAAGGATTTGAAGTTGAAGACAGACGGACTTACGAATGCAAGTTGAAGAAGGCCCTGTACGGCCTGAAGCAAGCTCCTAGAGCTTGGTATGGAAGGATAGATAGTTTCATGATGAGCTTGGACTTTACCAAGAGTAAAGTCGATCCTAACCTTTACTTCAAGGTTATAGAAGATGAACCTGTCATACTATTACTATATGTGGATGACCTATTTCTGACAGGGAATGAGAAACAGATTAAAGAATGCAAAAAGAAGCTCGCTGAAGAATTTGAGATGAAAGACCTTGGATTAATGCACTATTTTCTAGGTTTGAAAGTGTGGAAAAGTTCAGAAGGAATGTTTCTCAATCAGGGAAGGTGTGTAGTAGAAATTTTGAAAAGATTTGATATGTTGGAATGTAAAGCCATGGCCACACCCATGGATACCAACCTAAATTTGTTGGTTGATGAATCATTAGAATTAGTGGATGTAACTCAATACAGATAGATTATTGGGTTGTTGATGTATCTAATAAACACCAGACCAAACATTTGTTTTTCTGTGAACACCTTGAGTCAGTATCTAGTTCAACCTAGACGTGTTCACCTGGTAGCTGCAAAACATGTGATGAGATATCTAAAAGCAACTATAGACTTTGGTCTATACTATGATGGAGACCATGACTACAGATTGTATGGCTATACAGATGCAGATTGGGTAGGAAGTGTCTCATACAGGAAAAGCACATCAGGTGGATGTTATTGTCTAGGGTCTGCTATGATTTCATGGTTTAGCAGGAAACAGTCCAATGTTGCTCTTAGCACGGCTAAAGCAGAATACATAGCAGCTTGCTCTGTTAGTTGTGAAGCCATATGGCTTCGAAAGCTGATGTCAGGTCTATTTAACACGAAGTTAGATACCATAGTGATTCTATGTGATAACCAGAGTTGTATAAAGATGACAGAGAACTCAGTGTTCCATGATATATCGAAGCACATAGAAATCCAACATTTCTACATTCGAGATATGATACAGAAGGGAGCCATAAAGCTCCAGTATATGAGTACCGATGAACAAGTTGTTGATGTGTTGACAAATCCTATGTCTTGAATAAAGTTTAAATACTTTCGAGACAAGCTTGGTGTTTTTTGAAAAGACCTTCCCCGAAATGGGGAGCAGTGATGTTGCAGTGGGTTTTCATCATCCTTGGACACCTGTCCTAAAGTGATACGTAGACTTATGTTTCCGAGAAATAAGAAGGATTGTATCATCCCTGAACACTTGTCCTAAAGTGATTCGGAGGCTTCGATTTTCGAGAATGTGGTAGGATTGCATCATCCTTGGACCTAAGTCCTAAAGTGATAGGGAGTGATTATCCCATAATGGTCTCCGGTGACTTCGGTCCTCAAGAATGTGGTAGGATTGCATCATCCTTGGACCTAAGTCCTAAAGTGATAGGGAGTGATTATCCCGTAATAGTATTCGATGACTTTGGTCCTCAAGAATGTGGTAGGATTTCATCATCCTTGGACCTAAGCCCTAAAGTGACAAGGAGTGATTATCCCATAATAGTATCCGGTCACTTCGGTCCTCGAGAATGTGGTAGGATTGTATCATCCCTATACTTAAGTCCTAAAGTGATCCATAGAATTTCGTCTTCATATTGTGGATTGCAGGTTGTTGCTGATGTTGCTGATTGAAAGATCAGAGTATTGATGATGATGTTGTTGATTGAAAGATCAAAGTATTGATGATGATGTTGTTGATCGAAAGATCAAAGTGTTGCCGATGATGATGATGTTGCTGATCGAAAGATCAAAGTATTGATGATGATGTCGCTGATCGAAAGATCAAAGTATTGCTGATGATGTTGCTCAAAGTATTGCTGCTGTTGATGATGATGATAGAAAGGTCAAAGTATCGTTGATGATGATGTTCTTGATTGAAAAAGACTAAAATGCTGATGTTGTCGATTGAACAATCAAAGTGTTGCTGTTGCTGAAATTGAAGATGAAGTCTATATGTCAAAGATGATGAAAAAGCTTCCAATGATTTATAGATGTATCACCTTGATGATGTTGAAGATTCTCTCTCTCCTTCTCCTACTGTTGTTGTTGTAGAATACCCTTCTCGTTAAGGGGGAGTGTTGAATTATTGTAACTTCGAAGTGTATTCACTTACTGTACCCCTATGCTCCTATCGGGAGAATCATTTGTATTTTATTGTACCCCGATGTTCCTATCGGGAGAATCATTATTATTATATTAGGTCAGTAGAGAGTCATGAGGAAAACCCTCCGTTGTAAGTTGAGTCATTATCACCCTCTGGAATATAATAATAAGTTTTTTTGAGTCCTCCTAGAGAAGTCGACCGAGTCAAGTTTAGTGGGGCCGAATTGGTTGAGTAAAAAGTCAAGTGAACGAAATAATACGAATAGAAGTGAAGCTCTTTTCATTTAAACATATAGACATACACTTGTGTAGTGCATGAGAGAGAGAGAGAGAGAGAGAGAGAGAGAGAGAGAGAGAGAGAGAGAGAGAGAGAGAGAGAGAGAGACTTATCTGCAAGGAGGAGAAGGACCAGTCTGAAGTCTTATCTTTTATATTTTTGATCATCTATATTGAGGACGATTTTCTTGCAGGGTTTTTCCCTTTAGGGTTTTCCTAGGGTAAATTTGTGTTGATCTTGTGATATTGTTTCTTTCAGTGATCATGTATGCTATGATTATTGTGAAATTGAATTAAATGCTGATAATCTAACTTAGCATAGAGAATCTTAACAATGTATAGTCTTGCTTATCAACTTGATCTAGCACAAACATTATAGAGGGATTAATGTTACCTTCTAAAATGTAGTAAGCAAATATTATTTCTTGTTAGGAAGGGAGAGCTTCTTTCTTCCCTTCACAAATACCCTAAGTCCTCATGGTGAACCTTCCATCTCACAATCACTCTCGCTTTGATATTAATCCCTCCATCTGTCAACTCATGTCTCTTATATCTATGGCTTTCTTAGCCAATATTCAAGCATTGACTCTTCTATACCCTCCTCTTGCCACTTTTTCACCACTAGAAAGTATGTATTAGCAAGTATCACGGACTTAAAGGGCCTTCAATATGAATTTCTAAAGTATGTCATGGAACCTTTAATTCACCTAATCTTTACAACATATTATCTAATTTCTATCACCTCTTCCACTTGATACAATATACCCATATATGGTATATGATCACCCTCATGGACATTCATGATGAACCTATTTTACATAACTACCAACCCACACTTAGCTTTACAATACATCACATCACTATCCATAATATTGACTTATCACAATGCATGTGCCTAAGTTTATTTGTTCACATCATTGAAAATATAATGCCAATAGTATATACTTAATGCATATTTGTGTTCACCTATCACATAGATGTCTCTTCAACAACTTGGAATAACGAGCCAAGCACACATTGACCTATTCTTAAAAGTAACATACAATACTCACAATTTCACATAACAAGTATGGGTTATATTTCGACACCCCCCCTCAACAATAACATGTTCACTTTTTATCTATAGTCTTTATTTGGTTCAATATGGGTTCTCTTGCAACTTTGACTTGTTATTGTAAAATATATACATCACCTTTGTTGATGTCCATATAAAAAACTATGCATTTGTTGGGTTGGGTTGCCAACTGTTGTACCCACTAGTTCTATGGGAAAATTTCACTTGTACATGGTTCATTAACAATTTGTAGATAAAAAAACTTTAACTTTTGCTTAATAACTTGTTCCCAAATATTGGTCATCTCAAACTGCGAGATTACATTTCTTCAATTCATTTTCCCTGTTAATTAAAGACCCTTTTCAACATCTCCAACATACAATCCATGTTAAGTTAGAACACATCATACACCTAATCACTCTTGGACCTTTCTCAAGTGGTTTATTCAACACCTTGATGTCACATCCTCTTTAGGATAATTACCTTATTGTGGCCACTTGGCCAATTGTGGATCATTGTGCTACATCATGTATACATGAAGAATAATTCTTACTACTCAGCCTAAGTATGCCGTGTTTATGCCCGAGACTTTAGGAAGCAACTTACTAGGACCAAAAAATGGGGTATGCAAGTCTATGATAGGGCTTATATGCACAATTACATGATCATTACTCTTGACTCAATACAAACAAAACATTCCCTTATTTTGAAATATTTATTTGATCTTGGATAATATATCCTTTTTTCCCATACCTCAAGTTCATAGGACCATGATCAAATCATCAATGTTCACACATATAACCTTCAAAAAAGACTTCCTTCAATGCGTTCAAGATTAAATGTGCAGGGGTGATTGTAGCTTAGTGGTAAAAATACGTTTGTGATAGATTTGTATCCTTTTGCCTTTTCTTCACTATTGAGGCGGCCTTTAAATATTTTTTATGCTTTCTATGAAAAAAATCAATATTGTCCATCTCATCCAATTTCTTTAAACTTTAGCAACATATATAGGACTAACTCCAAGGCAACATATCTAGGCCTACTTCCAAGGTAAAGAAACATCTATACTCCCTATTACATCAAAAGCATGCCCTATATCTAGTTTTTAATGCTCGATGGACTTCTTCCAATCTTGAGGACATGTGATTTGAATGTTTCATAGTGTTTGGTCAAGTATGGGTCTTTTTCTTGGCTAGTCATCTATCAAGGACTACCAACCAAACACTAATAGAAAAATGGGTAATTAGTGACCATGTGACCAAAAAAGCTGGTCACCATGAGTAATTAACTACTAAACCACCAAAAAAGTTACACCACAATGTTTTTAAGTGAAATACTATCAATTTTGAGAAAGTTTATATATTCATAACTAAAAATGACTTAAATAAAGGATTAATTTAGTCACGGGATAAAAAAATACAACTAGATAACAACTACATGAGTATGAATTAGTAATGTTTCTTACCTATAAGTAATTGAGTTTTAGTGGTATAGTCATTTTAGTGTTATTAAATGAAGTTTGCCTCGGGTACTTTTAAAGGAGCCTATGGGGGCATTAATATTATCCTGCATACATGCACTCTATATAGACATCATGTTTGTGCTTTCAAATTTATTATAATTAAGATACTCCTGGTACTCATCATGATGATGAGGATGACCATGATGACAATGATGATGAGAATGATCATAGTGATGACGATGATGACAACGCCATTGATGACTATAGTGATCATCACGATGATGGTGGCAATGATGATGACTATCATCATAATCACATCATTCGCATGATCATCATCTACCCAAAGAGGACTCCACATAAGCTTTTAAGCTCAAAGAAACATTTTTCTTTATGATAAGACCACCACCTCTATTTTATACTTATAAAATTATTATATATCTTATGTTATATGTAAGTTAATTTATATAGTATATAATGTGTTAATAATATATATAGTTTATATATAATTCAATAGTTGATTATAGTATTATAATATAATAATTTTATTATAGCTAATATATAAATATTAACAAACAAAAAAACACAAACAATGAATATTTTGGCGAGAAAACTTCCACATTTTATGAAAACTCTAACTTATGGTTAAAATTTTAAAAATAGAACAAGAAGTAAAATTTTAAAAACAGAACAAGAAGGAAAAGAGGGGAAAATTCATTTTTAAATTTTTTTTTTTTTAAACCATGCTAGGTAAGCTATCGTGGAAGAAGACTTGGAATGGAACTGGGACGTTGTTCCCATTATTAATTACTTAGCGTGAATGTTATTTTTGCCATTCATCTTGTGAGTATGATAATATCTATTAAAACTCTAGTTGCCTTTTTTCACTTTTGTAAATGTTTTTTGTTTCAATATGAGAGTCTTCTTTTATTTCAATTGATTTTTATGTCTACCCCAATGTGGCGTGACTATATTGGGGTTAGTTATGCCATCATGTTTTCTGCACATTGTTTGGTTTCAAAAGGATAGTCAAATATATCTGCACTATCAATCACAAAGCATTGTTGAGATTAATTTTAAGTTGAAATAACAATCACAAAGCATTGTTGAGATTAATTTTAACTTAAAATAACAATTGAGGACATTTTAAGTTAGGTTAAAATGTGGTTAATTTTAGGTAGTATTAAGACATAAAGATTAGTTTTAGGTTAAAATGTCCGCGTTCAATATGTGACATAATGAGTTGGTTTATTGTCGTGTTCACTGCTATTCCTCTCCCCTAAAAAAAGGAGGTTTTCTTTTTTATTTTCAGAGGGAAGCTCTCTATTTGCTATTTTGAGTGAGAGAGAGAGGTCACGGTTGTTCGCATGGGGAAGTATACACCAGGGTATTTCAACAATAGTCGCTCAAACACTCTATTAACCATTTTCCCATCTATAATTTTCTAGACTCACTAGAAGCATTGTCGAAGGTTGCTGAAAGCTACACAGCCTAATATACCACTTGCACCAATGACCTACCTCTAAGAAGTACTTTGGGCGGTGTTCAAACGAACTGAGACACTTCATGGTCAAATCATTGACATCTGCCACATCCTAATTGGTTTCGACTAATCAATCATCCATGCAATGCAGAAGTACAAAATGGATAACTTTAAGCAACATATCCTGGCATTTTCTCCTATAGGTGATATCGCTACTGGTGTTAGGGAGGAATAATGTTTTATGGATGAGTTTAAGCCTAATTATATTAAAAACTTGATTGTTGGCCCACATACTCCTGTGTCCATTTCCAAAAGTAAAGAAAAGGAGCGTAAGGTCACAGTTACTGACAAGCAAAGACAAGCTATGTTTGAACAACACATTGGTGAAGGTAATCCATTTTTTGGCCAAACACATATAGTTGAAACTCATGCATTAATGAGTGAGGAGCTACCCATGGTCGCATAAGGGTATGCAATTAAAGCTTTAGTTTGCATGAGTATTTTTTATGGATTGCAAGTTATCATTTTAAGGAGTATTATTTACCTAATTATAGAAAAACAATATCATTTGTATAATTACGTTATTATATTTGCTTGTTCAACTAAGTGACCTTAGGATTCTATTAACTAGGTCAATTTATGTTTGAAAGCTTTTGTATGGACTCTAAAGTTTCTTAGTTGCATGGTGTGACCAACTCGAGTTACTTTCTTAGAAGGCTAATTCAATGGTTTCTTATGTGAGTGAGAGGAATAACTATATTTGGGGAGTATTTGTAAGATGGAAGAGTATTTCACATTTCAAAAAATTGTTTATATCTCATAGTTTACTGCTTCTGATGGTGTCACTTGTATCTATCTTCATGTTTGTAATTTGGGACGATAAATGAAAAGGAAATACATTTTTTAAGGAAAGCCACAAAAGTGTTGTGCCATACTTGTACTAGTATTTTGTCTTCACATCTATTCAAATTGATCCTTCAAGCATGTGTTGAAGTAAATGCCTTTTGTTATTGTTTTTTCTCTGACATGCCACCCAACGATTTTTGTAAAATTGATTGATTTTCCTAGTTCCTGGAGTTCTAATCTCGAGGTTGGAATGCTCAGTATTCATCCTGATGTCTTGGTCTAGTTTTACTCCACTAAATTATCTTAAAATTTTTGCCTCATCACTTGATTAATTATCACCATACTTTACATGGGTGCATGGGGAATTATTCATAATATATTTCATCCACAAGTCCTAGGATGGTGTGACCCTGCTTGGAGATCTTTGATGGAAAGATGATGGTCAACTGATCCAGAACAAAGGCCACCATTTTCAGAAATTTCAAAAGAGTTAAGGGAAATGGCTGCATTAATAAACCGAAAATGATGAAGCTGGATTCTTTATGAGTATACATCAAAGTCTTGACATTATTTTCATTTGACATTTATCTTATTATGCCTAACTTGGTCAAGAGAGTCCATAATTGATCTAGATTTTATGGCATTAAGCTTTGCAAATTCCAGGAAATCTATCATAATTTGGAGTAAATGCAACCATCACCCTTAGACAACATGCAATGTAGGATTTTGTTAAACTTGAGAGTCAGGAACCTTTTAAATATATTTAAGACAACTATATATATACTATGAGTTTCTATACCATAATGAAGCATGGGGTTATTTCTATATCTCAACATAACACTACTATTAACCATGAATATATTCAATGGCTTTTGTTGGCGACGAGTGGAAAAGATATGTGGACATGTTTAGGTTGTTGATTGTATCTATCGTACATTTTTCCAAGTATCTGATGCTTGACTACTCAATGAGAATTAGTATAAATGAATGTTGAAATTATTTGTACGGCATAACAACCCATTAATGCAATTGTCATAGTGGTTATTCGAATGGGAAACTTACGTATTTTTGTAGTGATGGATGGTGGTAGATAACAAGGAGATATAATCCAGGTTCATACAAAAGTAACCTGAACATTCAAATCTAATGCCTACACATGGACGTCTAATTCCCTAGTTTAATGGTATGTCTTGAGGCAAATGTATTGAATCCGTGTGTTGTATTTATTAAGGCATCCCATTGTATATCTAGAGAGATGAGTTTTCAAAGGCATTTTGGTATGTCTTGAAACAAATGTACTCGATACTTGTGTTTTTGTCTCAAAGGCGTCCTATTGTATATCTTGAGAGACAAGTATTAAATGGCATTCGATTTATTGTGTGTCATATTTAGTTAATAATATAAATGTTTTAAGTAGTTTGTTAAGATATACTAACTGTACCTACTTGAGTTTTGCATTCTAGACATGATCTAATGTCACACTCAAGAGATATTTTCCATAAGGCATGCTTAATTTCCTTTTCATATCAACCAACATCATCTTAACCCTAGATCTATTAAGGAAAAAAGGGATCAAAGAAAACTTTAAACCTCTAGGTGTTTAAAAGATCGAGGTTAAGATGGATCGGTTTTTATTTATTTCATTCTTATATTATATTTTTATTCTTATGGTCATTTTACATTATTATTTTATTATTTGTATGGTTTTTTGTTTTTCAATTTTAAGATACTTACCTTAACATTTATATCATTTTAGTTTTTAGTGTTATGTTTTGTTGCACATATCGTTGCTATTGGGTTGTTGAGTACAACCCACTTCTCTGAGTGCAATAATAATTGCGAATTTTTTTTTTGGAATCTCACAAAGTAGAGGGGGATTATAAAATCAAGTGGTAACATATCAAATACCTAGGTTTTCCTGTGTTTTTCTTATTCCTAGTCAAGTATGTCTGCCAATGTTCAGTATGCTTCCTAAAATTCATTCATGTTGGTTCGAGTATACAATTATGCTAGTACTTTATGTTGGTTAACAAAGCATTGGCCATAACATATTTTTGACTATCCTTAAAAGAAACAGTAGAAAGTTACCTATACAATTCTTCCTTTTCATTCTAAACTGTTAAAAACAATATACACTGTTTGACTTGTTAGGATTAATTAATCCTCCCCTTTACCCACATAGTCTATTTGAGTTATTTAGCCTAGATTAGGACATCATCATCACCCACTAGTGCATGGGGGACACACCTAATGGTCATCTGCCACTTATTGCACCTGATTACATAAGTTTAGGAGTTGTAGGGACCAATTCCTACAATATAGGCGCCCACTCTGAGTGCCACAAGCAACCACCTTCAGTTGCTTGTGGTAGATAATAAGTCATGCTCACTTATGCTTCAGTTACAATAAGTTAGATCACAATCAGTTAGATTAGTGCCAGTTTGCATGATTCATGGGAGTGTAGGCGCCATTATTCACCTACCCTCACCTACCATAATCAATTAACTAATTGTAGACTGATTTGGTTATTCGGAGTTAACTAGTGAGCTTTAGCTGTGATTATTTCCACTCCAAGTTAGCTAACCATCTAGTTTGAGTTGGTGAAATTGAATCTTACCCACAGTATTCAAATTCTACTTATTGTACAACATTGTATTACTGATTAATTAATGAAGATTAATGTTATGATCATCTGAGCAATACTCGTCCAATTTGTGTGAAATTTCTATCATGAATTAGTTGTTTAGTTTACATTGATTTGATAATTCCAGTGCATACTTCTTTTCAGATAGCGCTCATTTCGGCTTGTAGATCTATGGTTCATGAAATTTAACATGGTATCAGAGCATATGTTCAGGCTAACAACAAACCTCTGAAACCTCCATGCTTGCACTAGAAGCAACCAAGTTTCCACATAATTCCTAGAATCATTTCATTGCTCCCTCTGGATTCTCTCCAGAGAAGTATATCCGAGTGTAACGGACTTTGAAAAAGTGCACATGTCGAGGTGGAAATGTTTGTGAATTGAAGTTTCTTTCACAATGATTTTGCAGGTACCTACGTAGTTCTTGAATATTTTTTGATCAACATACAATGAAATGGAGAATTCAGCTCCTCTATCGCCCAAAATCCTTACACCCTTCAATTACATTGAATGGAGCGAAGATATGCAGATAGATTTGTGCAACAAAGGCTTGTTTAGGATGACAATGAGAATAGAATTTGAGCCCTAAAAATATGTTGAGAAATCCAAGATTCTGAATAGGCTAGATGAAGCTTTCGACTTCAAGTGCATCTACATCTCCAGGGAGCTGTCGTTCCACCTTGACAGACTTAGAACTCCAAAGGAAGTATGGGACGAGCTTGAATCTTTGTTTGGAAAACAAGATGAACTTAGAGGCCATATTCTAGAGAATGAGCTCATTATACTCCAACCTAGCAACTTCGAGACATTTCAACAGTTCTTCTTGAAATACAAAGCCCTAGTCTTGTAAAATGAATTACATTTATAGGTAGATCTGGTTGAACAGACTCCTTGAATTTTGGATCTGGAGATCTCTTTCAATATCTTAGATGTAAAAAATTCTAAATAATAGTAAACATTAATTCCAACACCCTCCCTTAATGTTTACAATACATAACACAATTGCAAAACAAAAAATACAATACTGAATCTTGTTTGACTGGTCTTCATTAGCATTTACACCCACTTTGAAGTCTCATAGTTTGCGCTCTTTCTTCACTTCATCTTTGAGCTTCCTATTTGACTCATTTAAAATGCAGCAACTTCTGACCATCAATAAAGAAATTGCAGTGAGTAACAATATTGAGTACTTAGCTATGCCAAAGTACATAGCTTGCTGAGTTTGGCAAAGAAGTAATCAAGTAACTGGACTATTCTATGGAGATACTTCCATTTGCTGAACACATAGCTCACTGAATCCAACATGATCTAAGAGAGCACTCTAAATACTGAACTTATCTAGAATATAGTCGTACAAGTGACCTTCACAAACTTATAACCACACACAGAGCAAACACACAACATACTCTTTCTTCTCCAAGAGGCAGCATAGTGTTCTTACTTACATACATAGCTAGCTGTATTCTTTAAGAAGCACAAGCTCTTCACAGATTGGAGAGAGGACGAACACCTAAAAAAATAATTCCAAATATATATTTAATAAGAATCTACTCACAATTTGGGTGCGACTACTCACAACAATCACCAACGATCAATTGATTCTTATGCATGCGTATCTACTATTAATATTTTGATAAAGGCCAAACCAAATTGCAGAGATATCTTCTGTTACAACCTTGGTGTTAATCCTTTTTTTAGGACAATCAATGATGCCATAGATCCTGTGCAAACACACCCTCAACTTCAATCCATAAGCAGAGGAAGTTATCAATAGAACACATTTTTAAAACGACAGATCTCTCTTCAAACTGTCACACGACATCTCGTCTCAGGAGATAAACAATAATCCAATCATCCTTCTTTAAATATTTGACTGGAACTTCAAAACGACCTTCCTCCTTCAGGCTGACTCCTAACATGGAGTAACTTCGATTGATCAATCAATATACACAGGTGGTTCAACTTGGTTCAACTTGCAGCTCGATATACCACAATTCTTAGATCACGGTCTCCTCAGTTAGCATCAATAGAAAAACACACAGAAAAACAAACTCTGAATGCACAAAAAACTCACGCAGCACACTCTAATCTAATCTATCACTACATTAGCAAATTTCTCTTATTTTCCTTGGCCCTCCCGTGAGGGAGCTAGGCCAAGACCCGTTCTGATACCATGACAGAAAATATGAGAGCAACCATTACAGAGATAATTCACACAAAACTTATTGTATATAATTTACTTAAAATGAGTTACATTTATAGGAGTAGATCCAGTTGAACAAACTCCTTGAATTTAGGATCTGGAGATCTCTTTCGATCTCTTAGATGTAACAAATTCTAAATAATAGTAAACATTAATTCCAACATCTTGCAATGCAAGCAATGTGGGATATAAGGAAGGATGAGCAGCTTGTGATGTCAATTATGAGCAAGCTTGGCTCTTAATTCTTAGTCTTTGTATCCACATTCCACTCCGGAAGATTATCCATCCCAAATTGGAAAATGCCTTCTATAGATGCATTTGCAGAGTGATTGTTCGAGGAGCAAGACAAATTGACTCATATGGGAGTGCTCAATGCCTCCAAGAATCAGGCCCTCTTAGCTGGAGCCTCTGGGAATGCAAAAGATAAAGGGAAGCAAAAAGGAAAGGAGAATACAAATGTTGATTTGAAGTTAAAGAAGAAGCATAACCCTTGCGATGAAGCCCCAATTTCAAAGAAGAATAAGAACAAGAAATTTGAGAAAGCGAAGTGCTCCTATTGTATGAGAGGCTTTCATCCAGAGAGCCAGATTTTGAAATATTGTAACTTCAAAGGATATTCTAAATGTATTTTACGGATGTACCCCAAGGGAGATGTTCTATTCCTCCGTCGAGATGTCATTATTTTAATTGATCAGCATAGAGTCATGAGGTAAATCCTCCATTGTAAGTCGGGTCAATAGCACCCTAATGAATATAATAAAATATTGTTTTGTGATTTCCTAGGTGAAGTCGTCCATGACAGTTTAGTGGGGTCGACTTGATTAGGGTAAAATTCAGTTGACAAAAAGAGTATAAATAGAGGAGCTNAGAGAGAGAGAGAGAGAGAGAGAGAGAGAGAGAGAGAGAGAGAGAGAGACATACCAACAAGGAGGAGAATACCTGTTTAGGATTTTATCTTATACATAGGAAGTTTTGCTGGGTCTTCTTCCCCTCGAGGATTTCCCAGGATAAATATTGTGTCTATCTTGTGATTGTGTCTCTTTTAGTGATTTCGCATATGCTACTGTTGTGAATTTGGATTAAACACTAATGATATCTAGATAAGCATATGAAATATTAGCATGGTATCAGAGCTAGCCTAAATATAACAACTTTCACAAGGTGAAACTCTCTCTCCTCTCCCTCCGAAAGAAATTAGGGTTTATGAAAAGTTTGGAATTTTGAATATCTTCTTACATAGAAATTTGTGCCTCCCTAGAGTGCATCTTTTGAGCCTAGGATCGAATTTTTTGGGTGGTTGAATCTCCGGGAAAGCCAATCCCTAGTTTGGACCTGAACAAAAAAACCGCAGAAAACCATAACCATTTTTTTTGCAGAAACTGCAACCTTGCAAGCAAGTTTTGAAGGGTGAATATTTGGGATCTCTAGAAACCAAGCGGACAAACCAACTCGCTTCAGTCAAGCACATCTCCTAGTAAGATCAACTTTTCATTTTGATAAATTTTAATTTTTAGTGACGTCCTGGATAGGATGGCCCCAAGTACTAAGCTTGAGGACAAACTGTAAGGCATAGAAAACTTCGTAGCCTGGAAGTATAGGATTGGTCTCATTCTTAAAGAGAATGGTCTTGAGAAGTACATCAAGGATGAATTTGAAGAACCAAAATAAGATGAAGCTATGTATGATGCACTTTCCAAAGTGTATGCGGGAAGGAACATCAATAGGAAGATGAATTTGAGAGCTCAATTGAAGGGGCACCAAGATGAGCAAAGGAGAATCAATTCAAGATTACTTCACAAGGGTATCCCTATTCAGGGAAAAACTAAGTGCCATTGGATACACCCTTGATGAGGATGAATTAGTTATGACTGCTCTTAATGGTTTCACTAGACCTTGGGATTCATTCATAGATACTTTGTGTGCTAGAAAAGAAAGTATGAAGTTTGACATTGTATGGGAAGATTGCATTCAAGAAGAAGATAGGGTAGCTAACATAGAATCTCTACTTAGAGAATATGATCAAGCTCTATCTATCCATACTAAATAAAGAAAACAATCAAACTTCAAGAAGGGTAGTCATAAATGTTCAAAGAAGAAGTTTCAAAGGAAAAGAGAAAAAAATCAGAAGAAAGATTATTCAAAGTATCAATGCTTTAACTGTCATAAGATAGGACACCTTGCCAGGGAGTGTCCATCAAAGAAGAAGAACAACAAAAGACATCATGCTCATCTAGCTGAAGAAGAGGATGAGGAAGAAGAAGAAAGACCTCAAAAGAGACTAACAAAAGAAGAAGAAGTATTATTCTTTGCAATCTCCGGGTCTGTAGAACCTAGAGAAGGTACATGGGTTATTGATAATGGTGCTTCAAAGCACATGAAATGGAAGAAGCAAACTCTTTCAAGACTTGAAGAAAAGAAATATCCATAGAAAGTATCATTATGAGATGACTATCAATATCCCATCAAAGGTATTGGTGAATCAAGCTACAAGCTTGACTCTGGAATTTCCATGAAGATGAAGGAAGTACTATATGTATTCGTTTTGAAAAAGAACCTACTTTCCATCTCAAAACTAGATAAGAAATGATATATAGTTTCTTACATAGATGGACAAGTACTTATTTGGCCCAAAGGAAAGACACTTGAATATGCCATGGTCATTGGTAAAGAAGAAGGAGGACTGTACAAACTCAAAGGACATCCAGAGACAACCCTTGTCCTTGTGACTAATATCTCAAGTGAACTATGGCATAGGAGGCTTTCTCACATAAACTATAAAGCACTACCCTATCCGAGCAAGGTGGTAACAGGGTTACCAGATCTGAAGATTGATCATGAAGGAACTTTCAATGGATGTGTAAGAGGAAAAAACATCAAGAATCCCTTTCCGAAAAGTGAAACAAGACTAAAGGTACGTTGGAATTAATTCATTCTGATCTATGTGGTCCTATGTCCTCCACATCTTCAAGTGGATATGAATATTATGTCACATTTATTGATGACTATTCAAGAAATACATGGATATACTTCTTGAAGACCAAGAGTGAAGTGTTCGGAAAATTCAAGGAACTCAACGCCTTGATAGAGAACCATTCAGAAAGAAGAATCAAGACACTAAGATAAGATAATGGTGGAGAATCTACTTCAAAATAATTTGAAGCATTCTACAAGGAATATGGAATCAAGAGGGAACTATCTACTTCCTACGATCCTCAACAAAATGGTGTTGCAGAAAGAAAGAATAGAACCATTATTGAAGCAGTGAAAACAATGGTTCATGACCAAGACCTCCCCATGCACTTGTGGGATGAAGTAGTAGGAACAACTGTGTGTGTGAAGAATATATTATCTCACACTGCTCTTGGATTCAAGACTCTTGAAGAATTGTATACATGAAAGAAACCTGAAGTGAGCCATCTCAAGATATTTGGCTGTCCAGTATATGTACATATTTTGAAAGAGAAGAGAACCAAGTTGGATCCTTCTGGAAAGAAATGAATATTTGTTGGATACTTTGAAGTCTCTAAAGCCTTCAGGATATACATTTCAGGATTCCATCATATAGATATTAGTAGAGATGTAACATTTAATGAAGAGATAACTCTTAAGAAATACAAAAGGTGTCAACTTGGAGAAGTACATGAAGATGATGTACAAAAAAGAAGAAGCTGAACCCTCTCCTGAAATAGTAGCATCAGAAGATCATGATATGCTAGAACCTCAGGAATCCCCTACTATAGATATATTTCGAAAGAGAAACCTGCTTGGGTAAGAGAAATCATACAAGAAGCAAAAAAGTATGGAGCTCCAGAAGGCTCCACAAGAACAAGAAAAATATCAAATCCATTCTCTAGTTATGTAGCTTTGAAGCATGACTTTGTAGAACAAGAACCCACCAACTACGAGGAAGCTGCACAGAAGAAAGAGTGGGTGGAAGCAATGATGGAAGAATACTAGTCAATAATGAAGAATGTTGTTTGGGATGTATAGTACCCAAACCAGAAAAAAATAGTGTAGTATATTTGAAATTGATCTACAGGATAAAACATGAAGCTTATGGAAGTATTGAAAAACACAAGGCAAGATTTGTGGCTAGAGGATTCTAGCAGAAAGAGGGGATTGATTATGAAGAGACATTTGCTCTAGTAGCAAGGTACACTTGCATCAGAACCATTATGTCACTTGCTTCTAGGATGAAGTGGGATCTACACTAGATGGATGTAAAGACAACCTTCCTGAATGGTATGATTGAGGAAGAGGTTTACATCGAACAACCATAAGGATTTGAAGTTGAAGATAGAGTGACTCATGTATGTAAGTTGAAAAAGGCTCTATATGGACTAAAGCAAGATCCTAGAGATTGGCATGGTAGAATAGAGAGATTCTTGACAAGATTGGGATTTACCAAAAGTAAAGCTGATCCTAACCTTTACATGAATATTATGGATGATGAACCTGTCATACTATTACTATATGTATATGATCTATTTCTGATTGGAAATGGGAAACAGATCACAGAAAGCAAGAAGAGGCTACCCGAAAAATTCAAGATGAAAGACCTTGGATTGATGCATTATTTCCTCAGGCTGGAAGTGTGGCAGGGCCCAGAAGGAATCTTTCTGAACCAGGGAAAGTATGTAGTAGAAACCTTGAAAATATTTGATATGTTGGATTGTAAAGCCATGGCCACACCTATGGACACCAACCTGGTTTGCTATCTGATGAATCATCAGAGTTAGTGGTTATGACTCAGTACAGACATATTATTGGGTCATTGATGTATTTGATGAATACAAGTCCATATATATGCTTTGCTGTGAACACCTTAAGTCAGTATCTAGTTAAACCTAGACTGGTTCACCTGATAGTCGCAAAGCAAAAAGGTACAATAGAATTTGGACTACACTATGTTAGAGATCACGACTATAGATTGTATGGATATATGGATTCAGATTGGGAAGGAAGTTCCGCAGAAAGAAAGAGCACCTCAGATGAATGTCATTATCTGGGATCCACCATGATCTCATGGTTTAGTAAGAAACAATCCAATGTTTCTCTCATCACAGCTGAAGAAGAGTACATATCAGCTTGCTCCGCTAGTTGTGAAGCGATATGGATCAGAAACTGACGTCAAGTCTATTTGACATGGAGTTGGACACCACAGTGATTCTTTGTGACAACTAGAGTTGTATAAATATGACCGAGAATCCCGTGTTCCATGAAAAATCAAAGCACATAGAAATTTGATAATTTTATATAAGGGATATCGTACAAAAGGGAGTTATAAAGATTTTGTATGTGAGTACCGATGAGGAAGTTGCTGATGTGATGACCAAGCCTATATCTTGAGTAAAGTTTGAATATTTCCATGACAAGATTAGTGTAGTAAGAAAATAATTTCCTCACAAGGAGGAACAATGATGATACTACAAACCTTCCTTGCAAGAAGGAATGATGAAGATATGGACTCTCTTCAAAAAGGAGGAATAGGTCGAAAATATGGATTTTCCTCGGAAAGGAAGAACAGGTCGAATATATGAACCCTCCTTGAACAAAGGGGGAACATGTTAATGATATGGATCCTCCCTAGAAAGGGGGATTGATGATGAGACTGTCATTGATGATGGGATGCCAATGAAGCTCCACTATGCAAGATGCCAAGTACGCCTGAAGATGCTGACAAGGTTCGACATTCATTTGTGGAAAATAGTATCCTCTCTTGAGGATGGTCCTTACTAGTTGAGGATGACCCTTCATATTTTACTCTCACATGGAGAGTGTACCCACATTCATTTGTGGATGCCGTAGAATAACACTCTCTTAGGAGTGGTCCTAGCTTTGAAGCTGAAGATGCTCTACGATGAGTCCTTACGGACGACAGGGCTTGCATTTAAGTGCAGTAGAGATCTTCCTTGCAAACATTACTGTTGCATGGAGAATGTACCCACATTCATTTTTGGATGTCGTAGAATAACACTCGCTTAGGAGTGGTCCTAGCTTTGAAGATGAGGATGCTCTACGATGAGTCTGTATGGACGACAGGGCTTGTATTTAGGTGCAGTCAAGATCTGCCTTGCAGACGTTACTCTCACATGGAGAGTGTACCCACATTAATTTGTGGATACTGTAGAATAACACTCACTTAGGAGTGGTCCTAGATTTGAAGCTGAGGATGCTATACGTTGATTCCTTACGGACAACAGGTCCTGCATATAGGTGCAGTAGAGATATGCAAATGCAGACGATACTCTTGCATGGAGAGTATGCCTACATTTACATGTAGATGTCGTAGTATAACACTCGATTGGAGTGGTCCTAGCTATAACAAGCTGAGGATGGTTTAAGATCAGTCCTTGCAGAAAATATGGTCCTGCATTCATTTGCAGATGAATCAACTGGTTGATACTATGGACCTTCCTCATTAAGGGGGAGTATGCTTATGAGGATTTCATCATACTTGGACATATGTCCTAAAGCGATAGGGATTTATCATGCCACAAAGAGATCATGTGTATTGCAGGTAGCATGGCGGTGAAGGATCAAGATGATCGAAGTGCTGCTACAAAGGATTGAGATGATCGAAGTGCTGCTGCAAAGGATCAAGAAGATCGAAGTGATGCTGCGAAGGATCAAGAAGATATAAGCGCTGCAAAGGATTGAGAAGATCGAGGTGCTGTCGCAAAGTATCAAGAAGATCTAAGTTTTGCAAAGGATTGAGAAGATCAAAGTACTGCTGCAAAGGATCGAGGAGATCGAAGTGTTGCTATGAAGGATCAGAAGATCAAAGTGTTGCTGCAAAAGGATTAAGTGATTGCGTGCTACAGAATACATTGAAGAGTAACTGTTCTAGTTACTGATTGTTGAAAACTTCATATGACGTATATATGTATTACCTTGATACTAGTGAAGATTATCTCTCTTGTTACTCCCATAGTTGATGATTATGTTTTCAGTAGAATACCCTTCTTGTTAAGGGGGAGTGTTGAAATATTGTAACTTCAAAGGATATTCTAAATGTATTTTATTGATGTACCCCAAGGGAGATGTTATATTCCTCCATCGGGATGTTATTATTGTAAGTTGTCATCATAGATTCATGACTTAAATCCCCCTTTGTAAGTCGGGTCAATAGAGCCCTAATGAATATAATAAAATATTGTTTTGTGATTTCATAGGTGAAGTCAGACCAGATAGTTTAGTGGGGCCAACTTGATTAGGGTAAAAGTTAGTTGAAAAAAATAGTATAAATAGAGGAGCTATGCTTTTCATTTGAACACAGATTCACTCACTTGTGTAGCGCATATGAGAGACAGAGAGACATAACATCAAGGAGGAGGATACTTGTTTTGGGGTTTTATCTTATACATCTTATACAAAGGAATTTTTGCTTGGTTTTCTTCCCCTTGAGGGTTTCCCAGGATAAATACTGTGTCTATCTTGTGATTTTGTTTCTGTCAGTGATTCTGCATATGATTCTGTTATGAATTTGGATTAAACACTAATGATATCTAGCTAAGCATATGAAATATTAACACCAATACATGAAGAAAACCATTGACCAACTCTCAAATCTCCTTGAACATAATAATATTGCACTTCCACAAAGTGCAAAGAATTCTGAAGCTGGACAACAGACAGAAGGACATGAGAGGTTCCATGCCTTGAAAGCCGACTTTACTCAATCAAAGGATTATCTGATTGATTCAGGGGCATCCAATCATATGGTTTCTTCTAAGGAATCCTTCACGTCTCTGGATCTCTCAGGATGGCCTAGCCTTCATATGGGGGATGATTCATAGATCCCAACTGTTGGGAGAGGTTCCATTAAACTTGAGCATTGACAATTCCAAAATGTGCTATATGTTCCCTCTCTTGCAACAAATTTGTTATTTGTTTATTAGATGACAGATACATGCTCTCCTAAGAGAGTTACATTCGATGCTGACACAGTAGAAATCACTGAAACTTCTACTAGAAATATCATAGTGAAAGGGTTTACTAATCATGCCTCCAAGGCATATGAGTTTTTCCATTTCTTGCCTATTTAATATCCGAAAGCTTTGCTGACTCATGCAAATAACACAAGCAACCTGTGGCATGAAAGGTTTTCCCCCCTGAACTTCAAGTATCTCCAACAATTGCACAATGACAAATTGGTAGAGGGTTTTCCTCTCATCAAATCATTAGGAGTATGTCCTGGTTGCTTGGTAAGGAAAGCATCCATATAAAATATATGAGGTTGGGAAGGCAACAAGAGCTACCTCCACACTAGATATGATACACAATGATGTCTTAGGACTGATGCCTACCACTTCAATGAATGGATCCAAATATTTTATGACCTTCATTAATGACTGTTCAAGTTATTTCTGGGTATACTTTCTAAAGAAAAAGTCTAAGGTATTCAGAACCTTCAAAGTCTTTAAAGACTTAATTGAGAAAATCCTCAGGAAGAAGATCAAATCCATCGGATATGACAATGGAGGTGAGTAGGCCAAAATATATTTTCAACAACTATGTGTATTTGAAGGCATTCGAATGCAACACTCAGTTCCATACACACCACAACAAAATGGTGTGGCTGAGAGGAAAAATAGATCCTTGAAGGAGACGGGAACTTGTATTCTCAAAGAAAAAGATATTCCTCCTTACTTATGGGATGAAGGTGTTAATTGTGCTTCATATATCCAGAACAGGGTGCCTCATAAATCAGTGATTGGGGCCACTCCTTTCGAAACATTGTTGGGTCATAAGCCCAATGTCTCACATTGTGGAGTTTTTGGCTCCAAAGTTGGGTCCAGAATCACCATTGATAATAGAAAAGATTTCCAAGTCCAGAGTAGTGAATGCATACTGCTGGGATATGCTAAGAATGATAAAGAATATAAATTGATGGAACTTGCAACCATAAGGTGCTTCATAGAGCGCAATGTGCAATTTGAATAAGATCAGTTGCATGATCCACCACAATCTGAAGCAGAAGAAGGTATAAACACTCTTTCATTTCCATTTTATGATGATGTATTGTCTAATGTTTTAGATTCAGAAGATGAGTAACACGATCAACATGATCTTGATGTTGAGTTTGAACCTCAAGATATTCTAGATCCAGATCCAGCTCGTACTCCAAATCAGAGGCCTAAATGGGCCCAAATGCTCATTGAAGCAGCTGGGAATACTGTTGGGAATCCAGAAGATAGAATAAGAACAAGGTCCTAGTATCAAAATGAACATGTTGCACTCTCCCACATAGTTTCTCTACCTACAGAGTGGTGCAACAAACTTTCAGAAAGATGCTACATGATGGCAAGGAATGATCAACAATTGGGCTCACTGAAGAAGAAATTGGATCATGCCACTCTTCCTCTAGAAATAATAGATAAAGTCGACATTCATAAGATAAAAATAATATTGAAAGTTTCACATGCACAGTCCTAGGATGATGATGCACAAAAGAACCAAGATTTTGCATTAATGCTCCACAGAGTTGTAAATTGCAACAATTTTTTCACAAGTTTTTGCTCAAAGAGAAAAATTGTCTCTTAAGTATGGTAGTTTATTTCTTGATTACCTGCTTATTTTTAGGTGGTGGGCGTTTCCCATGAGGTTTTCCCCATTTTCCTTATTTATTAAGCAACATTTTATTTTCATTTAGATTGTATGGGTGACTTTTGGCCCAGTTGTCGAGGCCCAAGTTATCCAAAGTTAGGATTAAGAGGGGGTGTTAGGATTAATTAATCCTCCCTTTTACCCACATAGTCTATTTGAGTTATTTAACCTACATTAGTAGGTCATCATCACCCAACAATGCATGGGGGTCACACCTAAGGGTTGTCTGCCACTTACTACACTTGATTGCATAAGTTTAGGAGCCCTAGGAACCAATACCTACATTATAGGAGCCCACTATGAGTGCCACCAACAGTCACCTTTAGTTTCTTGTGGTAGGTAATTAGTCATGCCTAGTTATGCTTCAGTTATAATCAGTTAGATAACAATAAGTTAGATTAGCACCAGTTTGCATGATTCATCAGAGTGTAGGCACCATTATTCACCTACACTCGCCTACCATCATCAGTTGACTGATTGTAGACTGATTTGGTTATCCGTAGTTAACTAGTGAGCTCCAGTTGTGACTATTTCCACTCTAAGTTAGCTAACCAGTCAATTTGAGTTTGTGAAATCAAATCTTATCCACACTATTTCGAATTCTATTTATTGTACTACCAATGAATTACTGATTAATTAATGAAGATTAGAGTTATGGTAATCTGAACAATACTTGTTTGATTTGTGTGAAATTTTTGTCATGAATCCGTTGTTCAGTTTACATTAATTTGATAATTCCACTACATACTTCTTTTCTGATAGCTCTGATTTTGGCTTGTAGATCTATGGCTCATGAAATTTAACATCACTCATCTAGAAATTAACATAGATCATCCATTTATTACATTATTGCATTTTCTCATAATTCTTTAACATGTATGCAACTATTGCTTTAGGTTGCATGAGTATTATTTATGGGTTACAAGTTATCGATTTAAGGAGTCTTTTTTACCTGATTATAGAAATATGATACTGTTTCTAGAATTTAGTTAAAATGGGATATCCAGAAAGTAAGCCTTATAGAAACACAAACTGGAAAATTTGTGATCTTAATAATGCACCTCTTCTTTTCATTGTTGTATATTAGGTTCTTCTAATATCATTGCCTTAGCTACCTTCATAAGACACCAAGTTTTTAGATCCTCCTCCTCAATTTTTTATGCTTCACTTTCCTTGTACTTCCCTTATTTGTGTTGTAGTTGTAACGGTATTCATTTTTTTTTATATAACCAACTTTCTTGAATTATCTTCAGAACCTATCGGTTTTGAACTTGTGGAAAAGATTGAGAAATTCAAAGAAGATGTTTAGTGACAAGTAGAGGAAGTTATGAAAATCTATCAAGAGTTTCATAATAAACTTGATGGGATAGATATTTCTGGCTAAAGTGGCTTGAGATGACAAACAAGTGAGTGTTTGGGGCCTGTTGGCCCTAGGAAAGTGCACAAGAGTTTTGATCAGAAGTTTGAAGAATCTGGCCGCAAGGCGAACAATGCCATGACGTAAAGAGAGTAAGTCAAATCCAGGAATTCGACCTGTTTTTTAAGAAACACTAAATGTAAACAACGAGTTAAGTTAGACAAGTAGTCTATTTTGGGAATGTGCATGAATGTAAATTGGGACGATAGAGACTTTACGAATTTAAAGGGATTTCTCGGGTTAGTTAGAAGAATAAATTGAATATTAGTTGATAACTAGTCGACGGTTAGAAGAAGAGTCATGGAAAAGTATATAAGGTCGGTCCATAAGCTGTGTGCAGACGAGGAGATGGTGAACGGTGGGAGGTTCCTCACGATTCCAATAATTTTCGATGAAAAAGGAGGGATAGACATGAGAGAATGAGAAATATAGAGGAAATTCATTGATTGTAATAAGATCTTGAAAGATGTCGGTAGGCTGTGTGCATAGACCCAAAGCATTCTAAACACAACTCATGCCAGATGAAGAGCACTTTTGTGGTTTTTACCGTATGGGTTTCTATGTGTCTATGATGTCTATTTATATTGTGTCTGAATCTTTATGAGTCTATCACAACTGATATTTCTATAATACCACGAAATGACGCTAATAACTATGATAAACATGATTTAGATATGTATTCTTTATATACTATGTATGTGTCGACGAATCGTTATGATTTTTATGCTATGGATGTCTCGATGGTTGTCCATCTATCTGCTTTGGTATATCGGTCTATTTAACGTTGCCATGTAAAAATCCCCATCTATAACTACAGAAGTCTAGTTCTTGCAGTCCCCATAGTTATCTCAGGCGAGACCTCTTTTGCGTCAAAGGTGTTGCCGATGGAGTTATACTCTGTCGGGCCGATGCCTTGGGTTTTGTTGGATGGGCAGGGAAACTGAACCTAGGTTAGTGTAATCAATGGCAACACCTTTGTTTTGTGCAAACCCCTTTACCACAAGTCTATAATTGTACCGCTTCTTTCCTCCTCCTTCTTCCTTCAACCTATAAACCCATCTGCAATGCTCTTTTACCTGCAGGAAAATCAACCAAATCCCAAGTCTAGTTTCTTACCAACGAGTCCATCTCCTCATTCATTCCTTTCTCCCACTTCTTTCTAGTTTCGCTCTGCATCACCTCTTCATAATATTCTAGCTCACCAGAATCATTCATTAATAAATAATACAATGAAGGAGATAATCGTTTAGGGGGTCTAGTTAACATGGTGAATCTTCTTACACTTGCACGAGTTTCAGGTACCTGCTAATGTTCTTAATTTTCTGATACCTTTGGAACTTCATTGTGTTTGATTTCATCAAGCACCGTGTATGATATGTTTTCCTTTTCCTCTTTCTTTCCCTGCAATTGATCTTTGTACATAAGATTTCAATTGATTACAACATCTCTACTCCTAATGATTTTGTGATTTTCATAATCCCATAAGCGATAACCAAAATCATCAGCCCCATATCCAATAAAGGTACATTTCTTGGATTTAGCCTCAAGCTTTGTTATATTTTCTTTATCAATATGAACAAATGCTTCACAACCAAAAGTTCTCAGAAATGAGTAGTTTACCTTTTTACCTATCCATGCCTCCTCTATAATTCCACCATCAAAAGCGCTTGAAGGCCCTCTGTTTATTAAGTAAACAATAATATCTACAACATCAACCCAGAATTGTAAGGGAAACCCTGCATGCAATCTTATACACATTGAACACTCCATGACCCTTCTATTCATCCTTTTTGACACTCCATTTTCTTGTGGTGTTCCTGGGAATGTCTTTTCTCTACGAAACACATGGTATGAATAGTAACTATCAAACTCCTTGTTGCAGTGTTCACCTCCATTATTATATTTAAGACACTTCAATCTTTTCCATATGTCATTCTCAACCAAATATTTCCACTTGTTAAAAGTAGCAAACACATCATATTTTTGTCTAATGCAATAAACCCAAGTTTTAGGCTAGTTGCATCATTAATAAAAGTAACATAATAATGAGAGCCACCAAGAGATTGTACTTGATCCGGTCCCTATACATCTATATGAACAATCTCTAACTTTTCACTCTTCTTCTGTTTCCCAACCATGAGAAATATGACTCTCTTTTGTTTTCCATAAACACAGTTCTCAAATAGTTCTAAACTTAAATGATTTAGATCTGGAAGAAATTTCCCTGAGTGGAGAATCTGCATCCCCTTCTCACTCATGTGGCTAAGCCTATGATGCCACAACACTACACCTATTTTTGTGGAATCTACATATATGGAATAGTCAATATTACAAGGACATTAATACAATGTACCTATCCTATCTCCTTTTGCTATTAGTAGTGCTCCTTTATTGATCTTCCACCACATTTTTCCAAACGTAGACAAATAACTAATATCTCCCAACTACCCTCTTGAGATCATATTTATTTTCATAGCAAGAATATGCCTCACATATTTTAGCAACCATTCATTTCCATTATTTTACTTAATCTCTACCTTACCAATTCCAACAATTTTACATGGTTCATTATATAAAACATGTCCAAAATCACCTGGAACATAATGATGAAAGAATTTCCTATTGGGTGTAGCATGACATGAAGCCCCTGAATCTACTACCTAGTAATCACTAGTGTTATCTAATGCAAGAATCAAAGCATCTTGAAACACATCACATGCTACATTGTCTTCTTGAGTAGTATCTTGCTGCCCGTCTCCTTTCTTCTTTGGATATCTGAAATATTTGTTCAAATGTCCTCTCTTACCACAGTTCCAACACTCTATCTTTTCGATTCTGAACTTGGATCTGCCATTTCTAGACTTGTTGCGATTACCTAGAATCTTTCCTCTCTCCCTTTGTATTCCTCTACTCTCCATGGTCAAACATTACCTTATGTCTCACCTATTTTTTTTCTTTGCATTTCCTGGATAAGAATAACACCAACAACATCATCAAATTTAAGAGTGTTTGAACCAGAGACAAAGTTACTTACATCCATAACCAAGACATTCCAGCTTTTTGGCATTGGGAAAAAGATTATAAGAGCCCTAACCTCATCATCAAAGTTCACTCCTATATAATTTAGGTGATTAATAACTATATTAAATTCATTTATATGGTTAACACAAGTCCACCTTCTGACATCTTTATACTAAATAAATGCTTCATTAAAAATACCTTGTTGGAAGTCGAGGATTTTTTATACAACTTTTCCAATGTGCTCATCACACCTTCCATTGTCTTTTATTTTAAAATATTGAAAGCCACCTGGAAAGGCAGGCACAATTGTATTGTTCCTAGTGTCTTTTTGTCAAGAACCTCCCATTCTTTGTCCTTTATAGTCACGAACTGTCTTTTTTTTTTGCCCAACGGTAGGAATATATCCTTCTAATACAAATAATCATCCATTTGCATATTCCACAATAGGTAGTTTTTTCCATTAATTTTCTCAACCCTAAACTTTCCTTCTTCCGCCATTGCTCCCACTCGAACTAGGAACTGTTCTTTCCTAAGAGTTTACTAGACAAATAGACCTTTAGATATGATACCAAATGTTAGAAAAATAGGATCATAGAGAAATAACAATAGATAATAAACAAGATGCAAATATTAAAATACATTAACACATTACAAGAGAGACACCAATATAACATGGTTCACCCAAGATGGGATACACCCACACATAAATTTTTAGTCCTTAATTATTAAACCACCCAACAAAAATGAAGGGATATAACCCGCAACACACCTGTTGCACTTCCTCCACTCTCTCACAGTCTCTCTCACCCAATCACAAAGATCACTTTTCACAATTCTACAATATAATACACAACTGTATTACAACGCCTTCCTTTTATAAAGGGAATACCATGGGAAAATATCAGGAGATGTCCGAAAACTATGGGCCCGTAAATCACCAATTATTGACCAAGTCATAACTTTCAAATTACAACATTTTACAAGACATTCTTTGCTAAATTTTCACCATGGGGGTGGTTCCTCTGAACCCTTGCGAAGGGGGGGCTCCCAAAATAGTTGCCGCCCCCCTGGATTCCCTTGATGACTGTAGTGGGGGAAAATCTCTCCCCCCCCACCCCCCCATTAGGTGATGGGATCCAAACACGACTGAAAAAATAACATCTATGAATCAAGAAGATCAGGATCCACAACCAACATTTGTAATAATTGCGGAAATTTTGCATGTGTGTGAATTTTAGGTGATAACATATGCCCTCTAATATATGAGGTTAAGAGCGGCCCATATATCTGAAATACACCATCATTTATTTCGCTCATGTTGACATTTTGTTATTGTGATACCAAGGGAGCAATTGTTGAGAGTACAAAAGTATCCAATGGGAAAGTTCTAGTGGTATAATAGAAGCACGAAAATGATGGATGGAACATAAAAAATGGTTTTATATAATGAGGTAGACATTCCTATTCTTGTGATAATTATGTAAAAGTAAATTAAAATAGGAGGGGACTAAGCGGTATGATCTTTGAACTGTTGAGCTAAGGTTGAGGTTGGCCTTGGTCGTTTCCTAAGTAGGCATGTTTGGTTGACTGATGGAAAGGAAATGAGCCCCAAATGCATCAGGGAGTATCTATGCAATAACTTGAGAAAGGGGAGAACCAATGTCGATTTTAAAAAACCCATTAAGGTGGGGAATCTAAACAATGATGAAGGTAATGATCGAGAAACTTATAGTATTATATTTGAAATCCTTCAATCATTGTTTGGAATTCTTAAATCATCAGAAGGTATGATTCCCCTTGATCTGAGAAAGGATTTGATGTTGAACATCATGGATAATAATGAGGCAAGGAGCAATGATGAATCTCCTTGCTCAATATGAAGTTAACCTTATTTGGTAGAGGGGTAAAAATGGTACAATTATTTCTTTCATATATCTCATAGTACATGTTGCTAAAGTCGATGAGATATGGGGTGAATGGTGAGATATGTATCTCAATAATGAGGAACACGAGCATATTGTAACTAACTGGTATGCCATCAGACTCAAGATGAGATAAAATGGTAATGGTGAGGTTCATGACTTCCCTTGATTAGAGTATAAATGGGTATTTAAATATAGGAAACAACCTTCAATTAGTAGTGTTGGGTGAATCATAAGGATGTTGTTGCCCAAAGGACAATTTACCAATAATTGAAATTGTTTCCTTGTTTTTAGTGTGTCAAGGAACTTTTTGTTTTCAAATCAATAAAAGAATGTTGGGAATTGTTACAAATGAGAATATGGGTTCCCAATGAGTAAATACCATGTAGAGTATTCATTCCTTGCTGGAGACATTGGTATTCATTTTAACAGAGTTTGTCCTCTCACTGGTGTTCCATGTGGATTTGTTTGTCAAATTTTTGTGTGGTAGTTGGGCCAACTGATTGTTTCTGGACATATAACTTGGACAAAGTGTTTTGATGATTTTGGATTTCCATGCAGAATTTTCCATAATAAGAATGCCAATTGTTTAAGACAATGTATTCTCTGGATGCATGTCATTCACATTATTTTAATTTGCTGTCATATTCCATAAATGTTTTAAAGTAATATGCAATTAGGAAGCCTATTTCATCCTATTATTTCTTGAGGAGTTGGTCATGAGTGATGTCATATTTTTCTAGTACAAAATCAAAGAGAGATTTGGTTCTGGAAAAGGCTCTAGCAACTATACAATTCTTTGTTGTACTTACTTTGCATAATCAACCATTATGTCCTCTTCTTCTTACTTGATTGCTTTTAGTGACATAGAGTTTTCTAGCCATCTCTTACTTCTCTCTTTGGTGGCTGATTTGATTATTTCATCAAGATCATATTCTAAGACTGTCTCAGGTGAGAGTATAATTATGCTTGCTTGCTGCCCTAGCACTGGTTTGACCATGAAGGTGATTGTAGTGGCATTATTTTTTTTCTTTTTCTTTTCTTATATGACTTCTTGGGAATCTTTCTCGAACTTGATCCTCCTTGATCCTTGGGGACAACTGTGGTCGATGTAGGTTTGTCAATAGATGATGGAGTGATCTAGGAAAATGACCCAAGGATAGTGTGAGTAAAATTCATTTCAAAATACAATCTCCAACAAGTAAAATTTGGCCTTGGAAATATTGTCAACAAAGCTTCACTAATCTTTATCAAAAGCTCTCCTAGTCGAAGACGAATACTAAGCTTCACACAACTTCCAAGAATTCTTCTCCAAAATACCCCAAGAATGATCTTCTCCCAAAACTTGGATCTTCCCAAGCAATAGCTAATGGGGATTTAAATAGCTTGAAATGACCCCCCTTGGCATGTTTCACATGAGTCACAAATTTAGCCCATTCGTTGGGCTCTCAACAACTTGGTTATAACCTTTTTTAATAAAAGGAATGCTTGTTACCACTTTGTTATAACCATATAACATGTTCGTTTGGATTTATTCAATCTATGAATTTTTCGTTACAACCAAATATTTATAAAAACATATTTGTTGGGTAATGGTTAGAACCATACCGAGTTCTCATATAGTTGCAACATGTGATACTTGGTGGTCAATCCATAGTGGTCAGAGTTGGTGGTTGCAACAATAATATGTTTGCTGGGAACTAATCATATATTTGGTGGGTGTATACATATTCTATATGTGGGGTGCGGTACATGGATTAATACATATTTTGGCAGTGGACCCAGGGTGAAATTCATGGGCTCCCGCTCCCTCTTTTTCCAAAATACCACCAATGCCAACTTAAATAAAATCATTATCATATGCAATACCAAGTAACATTTGCGGTGCATTGGTAAAGAATGTTGGTTGTTTGGTGAGAGGTTCGGAGTTCAAATCCTTTAGTCGATGGTTTCATAGTGTATAACACCAATCCTGAACAAATCGGTCCTGCCACATGGAGGCCTCTGATTAGCCCATGTGGCGGCCACTTCACTATTTACTGGGATGCCAAATTATCTATCAAATATCTGTACGACCTACCAAGGGTCAAGATGTTATTGGTCAATGTCACCAGCACCTACCACATCATTTTCCATATCAGCACTATGCAGGTCATGTGTCACACTTCTAGTTGCGCCACATGGCACCCTTTTGCGTTTTTCCACTATTTGTTAAAAAAATTCATAATGTGATATATTGGCCATACGAGCTCTGATTGAGGTGAAACAAATGTCACCAAAAAGGTATCGATGATCCCTATGCAATGGAATACTTTTGTTCAACATTCAATACTACAAAATTTTGAACTTTTAATCAGTTTTGATCAGTGAGGATCCTCCTGGATCATGCCTCCCCACTAAAAATATTTTGGGCCCAAAAATCCTGTTCTTATTTAGAAGTAGAGTGAGGACAATCTATCCTCACTTTCCTTGTATCCTTCATCCATCTTGCTCGAGTCATGATCATGTGGATCAAAATCATGAAGATGAACACACACTTAAAAATATTGACAAACTTAAACATGGATCCATCCCTACATAGATATGCATTTAATGTTGCTGCTACCATATAAGTACAATTGAATAACAACATAATCAAGCATAAAACTGAAAATGCAGATGTGTAAGAAAATAAACCAATATGAAGCTTGCTCTTCTCAATAGGTTCTAATTTGTTTTCAATGATGCCTTCATGTTGTACTTGCTTTGGGACATTTATCAACATATTCTTTTTCCATGTAGCAACAACAGAAAAATAATGTTTCATCTTGTGATCTTACGATGAACTCCATCCCATACTTGAAGAGATGATACATGTTATGCTCTCTATAAAACCGTGATTTCCTATCATAAAGATATGAACTTCCCAACACAATCCCACATATATCAAGTAGAATCACATCCAATTATACCTCATCCATAAATTTATTTGAAATGGCAAAGTGAAGCTTACATTTCTTAGATACACGCAAACGAGCATGCTTATGAACCCATCTTAAAGGATAAGGTTTTGGGTGTGGTTTAGTGTCCAAACCTAGCTTCTCAACAATGTCTTTAGAGATAAGATTAACTTGATATCCACCATCTACAAGTGTATCAGTCTTAGTATGACGGGAAAACACTCGAATATGGAAAAATTCTATCTTCTTCCTTTCATCATGGCTCAAATAAACAAAAGTAGAACCATATGAACAACTAGCAATAGAATTGTTACCTCAAAGACTCAAGGACATTATCCTAGATTCATAACTTGAATACGATCATGTAGCAACAATCTTCTTTTTACCTTTCTTATGCTTATCCCACTTCGATTTTAAATCTAGGTGTAACTTCCAACAATGATCCTCATCATGGACCTTCTTTGTACAATGAGAACAAGTAGGTTTCTTAACATCCTCCTTCATGGTAGTTGTCCTTTTAAAATTATCCTTATGCTTGCCTTCTTTCAGCTACAAAGATTCCTTCAAAGAACTGCTATGGTCATTCCTTGTACTTGCCTCAAGGTGAATATCTTGCACACTAACTTCATCAATGTTAGTTGGATTAAACATAAGTATCCGATGCCTTAAATAATCATGTAATCCACCTACATACTTCAACAAAGTTTCTAGTGTGTATGAATGATTACAAAACATTAATGATTTCTTTCTAAATTCACTAGTATAATCTTGCACCCCTTGTCCTTTGTTTTGCCTTAATTTCTTCCAATCCATAATGGCTTGCTACATGTATCCTAAAGGGTATAATTGTTTATTCAATGCATATACAAAATTCAAGAAAACATGAGATTATTTTACCTTGTCTAAGGAGGTCTTGTTGAGCCCTACTCTACCACCAAATTAAAGCAGTGCTTCCCAAGCGGAGAGTAGCGAGTTGAAACTTTGTAGACTCATCCACAATTTGCTAAACCCTACAGCAAATCTCAATTTGTTTGACCCAATTATCAAGTTTTTCTGCATCCAACTCTCCATTATATATAGACAAATCAAATTTGACATCAACCTTCAATAATGGCTTCTTAAAAGAATATTCCTGACAAAAAATAGAATGACGAGAAGCCGAGGAAGACGAAGAGCTTGAAATCGAAGATGGAGATGGAGGTTCAGGAGGGTCTCCTCCATTTCCTTGGTTCACATAAGCATCATTATCTATTTTTTCCACCTTCTTATTTTTTCTAATATGTCTACCATCTGGTAGAAATCCTTGTGGAAAACCTTCTCGTTCTCTGCACAAAGGTCTTCATATTCCATTTTTTTCTTTGATGTGCACGTCCAATCTTTGGGTTTAAATGATTGAGTTTTCCTTCACCTATTTTAAGCTTGGTCCTAGTAAGCATCCACACTCATTATGCAGTCAAACCTGCTATGATACGAAGTTGATCTGGGAAAACGACCCAAGGATCCAGTGACTAAAATGCATTTCAATGTGAGTGTGAAGATGTCATCATGCTTGTCATTATTACATAATAATGTTGCAAATTCATAAAAATAATGCTTAATTAATTATTTAAAAGCATAAATAGGTTTAATGCAAGAATTATGACAATATTAAAATTAAAGCATGAAAAACACAACAAACCAAGCTTGTTAACAAAGTTCATCCACAAAGGGACTACATCTTCGGGTCCACTTCTCCAATGAGGAATGATATTATTAATGTGGTAAAAATTTTGGATGCACCAAAATACAATATCCAACAAGTACAATTTGGCCTTGGATATATTGCCAAACACGCTTCACTAATATTCTTCAAAATCTCTCCCACTCTAAGAAGAATACTAAGCTTCACACAACTTCCAAGAATTCCCACCAAGAATTCTCCTCCAAAAGACCCCAAGAATGATCTTCTCCTAAAACTTGGCTCTTCCCAAACAATAATTAATGGGGATCTAAATATCTTGAAATGACCCCCCTTGGCATGTTTCACATGAGTCCCAAGTTTAGCCCATTTGCTGAGCTCTCAACAACTTGGTTATAACCTTTTTTAATAAAAGACATGCTTCTTACCACTTTGTTACAACCATATAACATGGTTGTTTGTCTTTATTCAAACCATGCCTTTTTCATTTAAACCACATAGTAATAAAAACATATTTGTTGGTTCTTGGTCACAACCATATTGTAATATCCCCCAATAGATAAACATTTTTGTAATATTTTGAATTACTGTTTTATTTTGTTAACGAGATTGGCTGGTTCTACCAACTGGTCCTTGGATGACAGATGTAAATGAAACATTATGCTTTTAATAAAAAACGTGAATGATGGGGACAACCATTTTGAAGAGGAAACTATGCATGCGAGAGTGGGGGATGTGAAGAGTCAACCTCAGGGAGGTTACACCAGGTGTGGGAATGCCAATATGGCACTGGACACACCCTGAGGAATCAGGGGTGTAGTGGGCTACTCAATTTCGAGAGGGAATTGGCCATTAGCTGCAAAAGACCTAGGAAAAAATGAAAATTATAAATTAAGCATATGCGAGGAGGCAGGGCGCTGCTAAGTATGCTGGGGAAAGGATTGAAGTCTTGCTGTGTGAGCACTCTGTGTTAGGAAATTCTGGAAGAAATAATTGCTGCATGAGCACTTTGTGTTAGGCAAGTGATTTCTCATTGGAGAACCATACCTGAGGCTGGATGTCACTGCTCTTGGCATGCATTGTTTAGCTCGGGGGTGATTGAGGGAAGAGAACATTTGTTCCTAATCTACGGTTGGGTGGAACGTGGTTGTTACTTCTTCATTCGACTCACCATATAACCAGGTTTCTTTAATGTTTAATTTTTGCAGACTGTTGGTATCAGGGTATACCTGTATATATAAATGTGTGTTTTGAATGCTAGTGAAATGATCATCACATCTCTTAGGGTTCTAGATGAAAATTATTGCTTATGAGATAGTAACTCATGATCTGTTTTTGAATCATTATGATCCGCATCTGGTTATATGGTTTCTATTGGTATACTATTGTTTTCCGTAAATAATTTACTTGGATGCTTTTTGGATTCATCGTTAATGCTCATATGTAAGGGATCCCCTGTAGGGAATATTAAATTTCTCATTTTGGATTTAAATCCCTTCCAAGCCTAGGGAAGTCCCTCTTTAATACTTTTAATCCTTAAATGATTGTGAAGCTGTGAAAGAAAATTTTTGCTGCTGAAGTCTTCTTGAGAAATGGGCTACTAAAAACACCATAGAATCTCCAAGCCCGAACTTGTTTTGAGCAATGAACTCTACCTAAGGCAGTGAGGTCAACGGAGGTTGTTAATCCCTTGGTTTTACCTAAGAAAGCTCAAGAAAACTAAGTAAAAATATAGGGCCAAAAGGCCCACGGAATCGTAAGTCTCTTAAGAAAAACTAGGAACTTCCGCAACTCACAATCCGCATTGCGGAAGCGGAAAGCATAAGTTAAAACATAAATAACTTAAGTGTTTCCACAACCTGCAATCAACATTGCAGAAGCAGAAATTGGAAGTTAAAACATAAAGAACCTAAGGGTTTCCGCAACCCGCAATTCTAAGGAATTTTAAGTGTTTCCGCAATCTACAATCCGCATTGCGGAAGCTGGAAGTTAAAATTGTAAAGAATGTAAGTGTTTCTGCAATTTGCATTGCGGAAAGTGGAAGTTAAATGGTGAAGAATTTAAGGGTTTTCCGCCATCTGCAATCCGCATTGTGGAAAGCAGAAAACATAAGTTAAAATCATAAATATTTCAAGGGTTTACACAATCTGCAATCCACATTACGGAAAGCAGAGGTTAATTTATAAAGGATTGTGTTTTTCGTAATCTGCAATCTGCATTGTGGAAGCGAAAGTTGCGGAAGGACCCTTGCGGGGAATCTATTGCGGAAGGCCTGTTGCAGAAGGAAAGTTGTGGAAAAATCTGTTGTGGAGAGCCTATTGCGGAGAGTCCATTGTGGAAGGCCTGTTGCGGAAAATCTTTTAAACTTAAGATTTTGATTTCAAAACAGTTTAAAAGTTAGGATAAAGCCTTGAAGGATTTTTTTTAAGAGTCCTTTGTATTGTTGTTGTGTCGAATATATGATAGAGAATGGTTTATGACTTATGATGTTAAAATTTTTATTCTATGCATATTTTTTGGATGGTTATATGGCTTTGCTACACATACCCATTTCTCAGATAGTTTGAACACGTGATACTTCGTGGTCAATCCACAGTGGTTGGAGTTGGTGGTTACAACAATTAACATGTTTGTTGGGAGTTAATCATATATTTGGCAAGTTAATACATATGCTATATGTGGGGTGTGGTACATCGATTAATACATATTTTGGAAGGGGATCCAGGGTCAAACCCAAAAATACCACCAATGCCAATTTAAATAAAATCATTGTCATATGCCATATCACGTAACTCCTACAACGCTTTGGTAAATATTATTGGTTGTTTAGTGAGAGGTTGATAGTTCAAATCCCTTGGCCGATGGTTCTAGAGTGTATAACACCAATTTTGAACAAATCGGTCTTGCCACATGGCAGTCTTTGATTGGCCCATGTGGTGACCATGTCACTGCTAACTGGGATGTCAACTGTTGCATGGAATGCCATGCGTCAAGATGACATTGGTCCACTTTATCAACATCTACCACATGATTTTCCATGTCATTACTATGCAGATCATGTGTCATCCTTCCAGTGGTTCCGTGTGGCACCCCTTTTGCATTTTTCTACTATTTAATGAAAAATTCGGAATGTGATATCGCAGCCATACGAGCTCTGATTGAGGTGAAATGAACGTGAGCACAAAGGTATCGATGAGCCCTATGCAATGGAATACTTATGTTCAACATCCAAGACTACAAATTTCTGACCACTTTTGTTCGGTGAGGATCCTCCTAGATCATGGAGGGTTTGAAAAAGACAAGGGGACCATAGATGATAAAAGGGGTAGTGATGATGCTAAGGTTGGAGATGATAATAAAGCCATCGATTTCAGTATAGGTAATGGAATTGGTACAGGTACTAAAAATGGTGAGACTGATGATGATGGTGATGTAAAGATGATGGTGGGGGCGATGACGTGGGTAAGGATGATGGTGGGGGTGATGACGAAGGTAAGGACGATGGTGGGATGTCGAGGGTGCAGGTGACATAGTTGTGCTGGAACTCATTGGAAATGATGTTGGTATAATTGATGCTATAGTTACTTATGTGGATGACTGAAAATAGTTTATTTGATTGCATGTAGATGTAAGGTGTGGTAAATTGGTGAGAAAACTATTGAGCTTGTCTAGAGAAGAAGATGTCGCGGGAGGTAAAGTTGTCAACAGTGGTGAAGTAGTAATTGTTGATGTATTTGTAACTTTGGAATGTATTCATCTATGTATCTTATGTATTGTAACCCGATGTTTATTCTGGGATGTATCTATTATGTATTTGAGTCATGTTGTCTTGCCCTGATGTTCCGATCAGGAGGTTCATAACGTAAACAAGTCATGTCAAGTCATAGTGGGTAACTCTTTGATTGTGTAAGAGTTAAAGTCCCCACAGGTCTGGGCCACTAGGGTTATTAGACACTCCTAGAGATGTCGGCTCTAGTAAGTAATTGTTAATTTAGGTCGACATGATTGAGTGCACTTCAAGTGAATGAAAGAATATAAATAGAGAGTGAGTCTCTCTATTTATCATATACATCACTCACTCACTCAAGTGTGGCGCATTAGTGAGGAAGGAAATACACTGGGACTAGACAAGAAGAAGACTACTGCTGTTTTGGGAGATCACTTACTGTTTTGGTGCTGATTCTATCTTTGAGGAAGTTGCGGGGTTTTCTCCTTTATGGTTTCCCCGAGAAAAACTCTTTGTGTCTCTTGTCTCTTGTGATTTGCTTATGTTTTTATTGTTGTGCTTGTTATTCTCTTAGTGAAAAGATCATAAGATCATAATGTTAGCTTAATGTTGAAAAACTAACATGGTATCAGAGCTAACCTGAGAAGAAGACACTGTGCAGCTACGGGAACTAGGGCTTCCTATTTTGTGGACCTTCCTCCACATATTTTCAGCAAAAGTAAGGTGGAACAACTCTCCTCCTTAGGGCGCATCTTTCTGTCGAAACATAATCCAATTTTGAGGTTTTTCAGTTTTGGACTTGTCACTAGGGTAAGAAATTAGGGCTTTCTACAGAAGAGGAATTTTTCAGTGAGCCCAGGCCTGGATTGATCTCCTCCCCAAAATCGAAGTTAGGGACAAATTTCAAGACATTTGGGTGGACAGAACTTCGGAAAAGCAAAACCCTAATTTGCTCCTGAACCAACTCTGCAGGATTTCAGCTCAAGTTTCAGATACGACATCTTGAACCTGGTAAGATCTAAAATCTTTTGTATTTCCATTTGAGGTTCTCATTTAAAGATGTCTCATCATACCAAGCTTGATGAAAAGCTTGAGGGAGCTGAAAAATTTTGAGCTTGGAAGTATAGGATCTCCCTAGTCCTAGAAGAGAATGAATTAGACTCCTATATCAATGAGGAGGTTCCAGTCCCAGAGGGAGATGAGGCTAAGGCCTTGCATAAGAAGAATATGGTTATGGAAAAGAGGATCATTGCTGATTCTATCAAGGATCATCTCATACCACATGTATCATCTCTTAAGACACCTAAAGCTATGTTTGATGCCCTAACCAAATTGTTTGAAGGGAAGAACATTAACAGGAAGATGACTTTGAGAAACCAATTGAAGAATGTGAAGATCCAGAATGCTGAGACTATTCAGTATTACTTTACAAGGGTTTCTCAGATCAAGGAACAATTAGAAGCTGTTGATGAAGAAGTGGAAAATGCAGAGATTGTGATGACTACCTTGAATGGCCTTCCTAGGTCATGGGATGCTTTCATCCAAGGAATCTGTGCTAGAAAGAAGTTAGTCAAATTCAACAGACTATGGGAAGAATGTTCTCAAGAAGAAGCACGGATAGCAGCTCGAGAAGAGAAGATGGGAAGTGAATACCAAGCCCTTACATCCCACTCCAAGAAAAGCAGAAGAAGACCTCATTACTCCAAAGGTAAGGATTCTCATCTCAGAAAATACATATAAAAAATAAGATGTTATACATGTGATGAGATGGGACACTTTGCAAAAGACTGTCCTAAGAACAAGAGCCACTCTCATAAGAAGAAGGGGAACAAAAGAAGACATCATGCTCATGCTGCAGAGGATGATGAACCATCCAAGAAGAGATCCAGATATGAAAGTGAAGATTCTTCAAGTGAGGATGAATATGTACTGATCTCCGCTCTCACGGGAACTGTTTCACATGGAAGCAGTGATTGGCTTATAGACAGTGGGGTTTCCAAACATATGACGGGATTCAAGGAATCCTTTGCAAGACTGTCAGAACATGAATCACCTCACAAGGTGAAGCTAGGAGATGACTACCAATATCCAATAAAAGGTAGTGGGGAATCTTCATATAAACTAGACTTTAGTAAGTCTCTAACAATGAGAGAAGTATTGTTTGTTCCAGGACTCAAGAAGAATCTTCACTCCATTTCAGCATTGGATGCAAAAGGAATACGGGTTGCATTCATAGATGGTCAAGTCATTATGTGGCCAAAAGGAAAGACTATCGATGATGCGGTAGTGATTGGAGAACAAGAAGGAGGCTTGTACAAATTGAAGGGTCATCTAGAACAATCCTTGATCCATGACACAGTAGAGCCAAATTAGCTTTGGCATAGGAGGCTTGCACATGTGCACTACAGAGCACTACCTATTGCAAGCAAAGATGTTGAAGGTATTCCATAATTCCAAGCAAAACATGATGGAGTTTGCAAAGGATGTATGAAAGGGAAGAATACAAAGAAGACATTTCCCAGCAGTGAAAGCAAAGCCAAAGGTATTCTAGAAATCATCCACTCCGATGTATGCGGTCCTATGTCATCAAACTCACTAAGCGGGTATGCATATTATGTTTCTTTTATTGATGATTTTTCTAGAAAGACATGGATTTACTTTATGAAGAACAAAGATGAAGTATTCAGTAAGCTCAAGGAATTCAAAGCCTTGATCTAGAACCATACTGAAAAGAAGATCAAGACTTTTTGATCAGATAATGGTGGAGAATTCACTTCGAATGAATTCAAAGAGCTATGCAAAGAATCAGGGATTAAGATGGAGTTGTCCACTCCTTATAATCCACAACAGAATGGGATTGTGGAACGGAAGAATAGAACTATCATGGAAGCTGCAAGAGCTATGATTCATGATCAAGATCTACCTATGCATCTTTGGGCGGAAGCTTCCAGAACAACAGTGTATGTACAGAACCGTACTCCACATAGAGTACTCGAGAACAAGACTCCTGAAGAAGTCTTATCCAACAAGAAACCAGAAGTCAGCCATCTCAGAATATTCGGTTGTCTCGTATACATACACATTCCAAAAGAGAAAAGAACAAAATTAGATCCTTCAGGAAGGAAGGGCATATTTGTGGGATACTCTGAAAGCTCGAAGGCTTACAAAATCTATTTCCCAGGATACAAGAAGATTGACATCAGTAGGGATGTGACATTTGATGAAAGCACATCTTACAACAAATCCAGAAAGAGACCAGCTGAAGATTCTGAAGAAGCAGAAGCAGAAGTACCCAGAATTCATGATATAATCATGGACGAAGAAGCTTAAGAAGAAGATCGAGAGTTAGAGGAACCACAAAGACCCGTAGATCCACCTCTGGAGAAGAATCCTCATAAGAGGAAACCTGCTTGGGTACATGAACTTATCCAAGGTGCAGAAAGATATGGAGCTCCAGAAGAAAATCACAGAGAAAGAAAGAGAACCAGATCCAATTCCAGGTATCTAGCCTTACTATGTGATTTCATTAATAAAGAACCTTCCAGTTATGAAGAAGCAGCAGATCAGAAAGAATGGAAGGATGCTATGATCAAAGAATATCAATTAATCATGAAGAATGACATTTGGGATGTTGTCCCAAGACCAGAAGGGAAGTCAATTGTAACTTCCAAATGGATCTACAAGATCAAGCATGTTGCAGACAGTAGCATTGATAAATATAAGGCAAGATTTGTAGCTTGGGGTTTCTCTCAGAAAGAAGGAATAGACTATGAAGAAACCTTTGCACCTGTAGCCAGATACACTTCCATCAGAACAGTACTTGCTCTGGCTGCAGTGATGAAATGGAAGATACACCAGATGGATGTCAAGACTGCTTTCCTGAATGGTGTAGTAGAAGAGGAAGTGTATGTAGAAAAACCACTCGGTTTTGAGACACATGAAAGAGAGTCTCATGTATGCAGATTGAAGAAAGCCCTGTATGGTTTGAAACAGGAACCCAGGACCTGGTACAGTAGAATTAACAGCTTTCTATCGAGTTTGAGCTTTACCAAGAGTAAAGCAGACTCCAACCTTTACTACAAAGTTGAAGGTGGCAGCCCAATGATGCTCCTACTGTATGTAGATGATCTATTTGTGACAGGTTCAGATGGGTTGATTGCTGATACGAAGAGAAAGCTTGCTGCTGAGTTCGAAATGAAGGATTTGAGGATGATGCATTACTTTCTAGGTATGGAGGTGTGGCAGAGTATAGATGGAATCTTCCTTGGACAAGGGAAGTATGCAGTAGAGATCCTGAAGAGGTTTGGGATGATGGACTGCAAGGCATTGACCACACCTATGGCATCAAACCTGAAGCTATTGAGTGATGCTTCATCAGAATCGGTTGATGCTACGATGTATCGTCAGATGATCGGGTCATTGATGTACCTAACAAACACGAGACCAGACATTTGCTTTGCTGTGAGCACCTTAAGCCAGTACTTGAAAGATCCGAGAAGTGTTCACTTGACGGCTACAAAGCATATTCTGAGGTACCTGAAGGGTATAGTTGATTATGGACTCAAGTATGATGCAAATCAAAAGATTAACCTGGAGGGTTATGTTGATTCAGATTGGGCAGGCAATGCCATCGACAGGAAGAGTACTTCAGGTTGTTGCTTCAGTATGGGATCCGGTGTGATCTCTTGGTTTAGCAGGAAGCAATCCTGTGTGGCACTGAGTACAGATGAAGTAGAGTATGTTGTAGCCTGTTCAGCTAGTTTTGAGGTAGTATAGCTGAGGAAGCTACTATCCGACTTGTTTGATCTCCAGTTAGATGCTACTTGTATATATTGTGACAACCAGAGCTGTGTAAAGTTGTCCGAGAATCCAGTATTCCATGACAAGTCGAAGCATATTGAGATCAAGTATCACTATATCAGGGATATGGTGCAGAGAGGAGCAGTGAAGCTCCAATATGTTGCGACGGATGAACAGATAGCTGATGTGTTGACTAAGCCATTAGCTAAGGTGAAGTTTGAGTACTTCAGGGAGAAGCTTGGTGTTCTCCAGATCAAGGTTCCTCCCAAGAGGAAGTGATGTGTCCGTACTATGCCATTCTGACATGGTAAGAGGATTGGTTCCTTCCATGATCAGATGTAAGTGCAGTGCCATTCCGACATGGTGAGAGGATTGGTTCCTTCCATGGTCGGATGTAAGGGCTGTGACATGGTGAGAGGACTGGTTCCTTCCATTGTCAGGATGCCACACCCAGCATGAAAAAGGGCTGGCTTTGTGATGCCTCATCTAGTTTGAAAAAGGACTAGCTCTGGGAAGACTCATCTAGTTTGAAAAAGGACTAGCTCTATGTAGATGCCACATCTGGTATGAAAAAGGACCAGCTCTGTGATGCCTCATCTAGTTTGAAAAAGGACTAGCTTTGGGAAGACTCATCTAGTTTGAAAAAGGACTAGCTCTGTGTAGATGCCATATCTGGTATGAAAAAGGACCAGCTCTGTGATGCCTCATCTAGTTTGAAAAAGGACTAGATCTGGGAAGACTCATCTAGTTTGAAAAAGGACTAGCTTTGTGTAGATGCCACATCTGGTATGAAAAAGGACCAGCTCTGTGATGCCTCATCTAGTTTGAAAAAGGACTAGCTCTGGGAAGACTCATCTAGTTTGAAAAAGGACTAGCTCTGTGTAGATGCCACATTTGGTATGAAAAAGGACAAGCTCTGTGATGCCTCATCTAGTTTGAAAAAGGACTAGCTCTGGGAAGACTCATCTAGTATGAAAAAGGACTAGCTATGAGTAGCTGCCTCATCTGGTATGAAAAAGGACCAGCTCTGAGATGATACATCCAGTATGAAAAAGGACTGGATCTGTAGAACTTCCTGTGACGAGAAGAATCATGAGATAGCACCAGGGATGATCTATATCGAGTGATGATCGAGATCCAATGATGATGATCCAGCAGTAATGTTGATCCAGATCGAGAGATGATCCAGATCCAGTGATGATGTTCCATGATGATCCAGATCGAGTGATGGTCCAGATCCAGTGATGATGTTCCATGATAATCCAGATCGAGAGATGATCCAGATCCAGTGAAGATGACTTGAAGACTCAGAAGTCCTAAGATGCAGATGACGAGATGATCCAGTTGATATAGAGGAGAAGACCAGTGCTGAAAATTGTGTCGAAAGAATACCTTCCTAGTTAAGAGGGAGTGTTGATGTATTTGTAACTTCGAAATGTATTCATCTATGTATCTTATGTATTGTAACCCGATGTTTATTCCGAGATGTATCTATTATGTATTTGAGTCATGTTGTCTTGCCCCGATGTTTTGATCGGGAGGTTCATAATGTAAACAAGTCATGTCAAGTCATAGTGGGTAACTCTCCGATTGTGTAAGAGTTAAAGTCCCCACAGTTTTGGGGCACTAGGGTTATTAGAAACTCCTAGAGATGTCGGCTCTAGTAAGTAATTGTTAAGTTAGGTCGACATGATTGAGTGCACTTCAAGTGAACGAAAGGATATAAATAGAGAGTGAGTCTCTCTATTTATCATATACATCACTCACTCACTCAAGTGTGGCGCATTAGTGAGGAAGGAAATACACTGGGACTAGACAAGAAGAAGACTACTGATGTTTTGGGAGATCACTTACTGTTTTGGTGCTGATTCTATCTTTGAGGAAGTTGCGTGGTTTTCTCCTTTATGGTTTCCCTGAGAAAAACTCTTTGTGTCTCTTGTCTCTTATGATGTGCTTATGTTTTTATTGCTGTGCTTGTTATTCTCTCAGTGAAAAGATCCTAAGATCATAATGTTAGCTTAATGTTGAAAAACTAACAGTAATGATGGTTGAATCAATTGTAGGGACATATGTAACATGGGGGTTTGTATGAATTGTAATAAAGGGGGAATATATATGTGTTGATGATAGGGGGATAAATGAAGCGGTAACAATAACAGATGGTGGTCGAGTTGACTACATTATCAAATGAATAGAAGATAGCTTCACTTTGCTTGGGGTATTTTATTTCTTTTGAACTTGGGATGATTGGGGTATATTGATTGGTTGGCTAGAGGTATGGGTATATTTTTGTGAAAATTAGTGGTAATAATGTGTAAGGACTTCTCGAAATTTTGGTGATTTTCAAATGTTTCAAAATGATAGTTTACCTCTGGTTGAATTTATTCTTCAATTTTGGCAGACAATGGGGCTGGGGTGTCATCTAATAATTTGACCTCATCAACTTCTTTAGAAGTAGTATATGCCTAACTTTTCTTCTACGAAGAATTAGGAATCGCAACAGGAATAGTTGGTACTGACAGCTTCTTTGGCTAGAAGTTTTTTCATGCACGTTTACCATAATTTTATTATTTAAAGCTTCGAAAAAAACATTCCAGGCCTACTCTTTGAGTTCTTTGGTGTTGTATTCTATTGGGTCAAGCATGAGTTTTGTTTTTCTAGAAGTTTTCCTTATTGTTTTTCTTTTTAGCTCATGCTGGTATGTAAATATATTGTGGGTGACTTTTGTAACTTCCTCTTCTTGTCGTGGATAGATGAAGTCAGGTTCTTGTCCTTCTTTGGTAAGTGAATCATATTCCTCATATTCCTCAGTTGCTTCATCTAAAGTCTTGATAAATTGATATTTCCCTTTGGTAATGACGAGGACAACTATGATCAAGTTTACTAGTTCTTCTTCTATGCAAAATGTGATAAGGTACAATGCTATGTCTCTTTGTTCTTCTTGCTTTTCTTCTGTCAAAGGTTTAACAATGTGTAAACATCGATCCAATGCTAAGTTCGGGATGTGGTAGACTATGTTTGACTGATATAGAATATTAGTAACAACTAGGTATATTAGGGTAAAAGTCCAGCTCTTGTGGATCCCCACCTACACCCTTCATGTACCATATTTTTTTGTAGTTGAGGGCAAGTTCAATATTTGTCCCCTGTGGTAGGCATCATTGAACTAGCTGTGGTACCAACCATCGAGTGCATTTAGTTTTAATTTATTTAACGATGTGTAAACACCGATCCAACGCTAAGTTCGGGATGGGGTAGACTATGTTTGACTGATATACAATATTGGTAACAACTAGGGATATTAGGGTAAAAGTCCAGCTCTTGTGGATCCCCACCTACACCCTTCATGTACCATATTTTTGTGTAGTTGAGGGAAAGTTCAATATTTGTCTCTTGTGGTAGGCATCATCGAACTAGCTGTGGTACCAACCATCGAGTGCATTTAGTTTTAATTTCTTGAAACCAATTTTCCAGATAAAATTTTTCTTTTTTTACCTTGAACGACAACCCTGTTGTTGTAAATATCTCAAAATTGTTCATGAGTGTAATATAACTATGTTTCACTAATGGGGTTAATTTTGGTCATTACTATATAGATTAGTAATGACAAAATTTGATGGCATGGGTGGAGTCTTGGAATTTTGCACAGTTTTTTTTTACGAGCTGAGATAAGTGATTATCCCAGTTTAAGAGCCATGCACTGTCAAGAACTTGCTTTATGACTTCTAACATATACTGCCCCAAGTCAGATTCCCATCGTGAACTTGTTAGGAAACCTAAAATAATGAGGGCATCCCAGTTTTGAATTTTTCCCTATGGTTGACCATGTGAAATATTTGACTAGGGGTGAGACATTGCTAGTGAGTGGCACTACTGGTCCTTTACTTGAAAGTACTGTATTTTATCCTATGAGGGAATATGTGGTAGGGATGGGTTCATCTATCCATATTTTTCCATCATGGTAGTGACTAATGAGGAACTTGAAGATAATTTTCTTGATATTGTTGAATAATGCTATTAAGGGTGCATGGTAGATATTCTCGGATTTTGGCTATGTTCTGTTTTTGCACAAATTCTATCCATTTCTTGTCTTGAATTCCCCATTCCTGGAATTATGTATAATACATTCTCTAGTAGGGTTCATCCATATTTTCCTTCTTGATTCTATGTATCCTAGCTTCCATGGGTGTCATTTGGGCTTCTTGTTGCCACATCTTGGCTTTTGACTCTACAACTTTGGACTTGGTTTCTACAGGGGATCTCTTTTGAGGCATGGATGATTGTTCAATAATGCAAACTATATATGATTCTTCCACTTGGAGATTGGTTGGTTCTTAATTCACTGGTAGTAAGACTTGCTTCTCTTTAGTTGGATTTATAGTTATAGTAATGTGCATCGTTCGATGTTGAGTGCATTAAATGCAATTCTTGTGGGCTACAACTTCTTCACATGCTTGGGGAAAATTCTAGTGGTCGAATCTTTCTTCTTACATCAGTTGGCATGTTTAGATGCAACGCTTGAAATTCCCATCAATACTTCAACCTATGTCTCCTGTCATCCGATATTGGTCATATAGGAAAAATATTGGTTGAGCATTTCAACGGTTTTGTTCTTGCTTCAGATTCACTATACACAAATCGACTATATTGGAATTGGCTTCTTCTTCTATTTTCACACTCTGCATCTTCTTCCTAGATAAATCCCATATTTTGTGCATTGTGTCGACCTTGCCAAGGGATTCCATGTCTTAGTGCTTTTTATTCATTTCTCGGTTAGTTATGTAACTGCTTTTTAACTATAACTATTTTTAGTTAGTGTTTTGTTAATTCTAACAAATTTGGGGCACGACATTCAACTAGTGATGATAAAGTCACTAGTCGACATCATACCTTTTCTAGAGCTAGTAATGTTTTATTTGTGCTCCATTCATAATTTATTTAAAGACCCTACCCTGTATGGTTTTTAGTCTCACAGAGGCATTATTGTTTAATTCTTCCACGTCGTAGGGTCCTAATAATCTAGTTTCTAGCTTTTTAGGCTTTGCTTTTATACGACCATTGTTCAAAAGGACTAGGTCACCGATTGTTATGTATTTATGTCAAATATTCCTATCATTCCAATCTTTTTGATGTTGTTTCTATACTTCCTGATGGTATATTGCAAGCATGCATTATTATTCTAATTTTGTTAAGTTGAACATTTTGTCATTTATAGATTTTGTAGTGTCTAGATGTAGCACTTGTGAAATTGTCGGGGCATGCTGCTTAAAGTGCCACGACAGAACAATTTATTATCCATACATTAACTTATACGATGTCTGGCATATCAATATTTTATATCTTGTTCGACAGGCCCACAATATGGATGATATCTTATCATCCCAATCATCCTTGTTGACACTGCATAATTTTGTTAGACCTTTTACTAATGTCTTATTGAAGGAATTGACTGTGTCATTCGATGGAGGATTATATGACGAGATCTTATGATGGTCGATCATAAATTATTTTAGTAGCACATTAATTATTTTGTTGATAAAATGTGTTTTTTTTTCCAAGAAAAAAAAGCGTAATTTCATTCATCTTTCGAGATCAAAATTACATTCTGAATATTCACTGAAGCGTGAATTCTGGTCCACCATAAATTGGTTCCATTCGAGAGACTCTAAGGTCTTCTGTTAAAAAATTCAAAAAAGAGCATGCGCAGATGCTATTTCAAAACTTTTTATGAGCAGTTCATAGCTCTGTACAGATATCAACACAACAAAAAATAGGTCTGTTATGTCTTTTACTGTTCGTGCTACAACACTGCCTTCTATAAATAAAACATATGTGCATACATAGTTGCGATCCAATGAGACTGATCGAAACCATAACTTATATCTTTTACTGTTCGTGCTACAACACTACCTTCTATAAAAAACATAAGTGCATACATAGTTGCGATCCAATGAGACTATGATCGAAACCATATCTCCTTACCACTGAAAAGATAATGTTTACAGTTCTTAAAACATATTGGAGACCTGCATATTGCCATAATATGAACAAAAGAAAAGCCTGTCGTTTATCAGAAGAGTTCTATATACGGCCTGTGATAAAAAGCCAGCAGTCTGCCATTATGTGATTCTTTCACTGTCCAAAAACCTTCTGCCAGCCGGAGCCCATCCTTGGAAGCTTTGTCCGCTTCCTTGTTGTTTTCCCTATACACATGCCTGCATGTAAAAGAGTCAAGACGCTATAGGAGTTGCCGGATGGAGTAAATAATATGAGTTAGTCTCAAATGCCTGCATTCTTGAGTCTGATTTATCCAGTTTATAACATTCATTGAGTCTCCCAGGAAATTTAATTCAGTGCATCCTTTCTCTAATGCAAACATCAGAAGGAATTTGAGGCTCATTAACTCTACAAAATTATTTGTTCCCCCCCCAAGTCCCATAGACAATACGAAGAAATGTGACTCAGAAAGGTGAAGAACTGCGCCTCCTCCACACAGGTTATTTTGTGCTGCACCATCGAAAAAAGACCACAGCTTGGTTCTGTCTAAATCCACTTCTAATTGCCTTCGTTCTCTTACAGCCCTTAAGTGGACAGGAAGGGATTTGTAGAAACCCACAGCCAAAGTCCCTATGATAGCCGGTGAACTTGGAATATCCTTGAAGATTGCCTTATTTCGAGCTAGCCATATCCCCAAGATGACCAGTAGAGGTAAAATTTTTAAGTGTTTTCGTGGTGTCCTCCTCCACCAAGAGTCCTAAGCTGCCGCAATAGAATCCCCTTCCCACTGGAAATTGAAACCAACCAACGTGGAAACTTCCCTCCAGACTTCAGATGAGAAACTGCATGAATAGAACAGATGATGTGTGGTTTCCAACTCCCATTTACACATCACACACCAGCCCGACCCTTGAAAAGTTCGCTTCTGTAGCACATCCCAGGTAGGTACCTTGTTATTTAAAACACACCACATGAACAACTTAGTTTTAGCTGGGCACTTAAGCTTCCACAAGGGCCTCCACCACCAGACTTATTCCCTTAATTCCACCCCTGCGCTTAAGAATAAGTACCCTGCCTTAGGAGTATAAGCACCCCCCGAGTCAGCATCCCACACCAATGAATCCTCTTGTTCTGAAAGTATAATATGGGCCCTGTCTAGTTCCCTTATGTAATTCTCCACATATCCAATCTCCCGCTCCCCCAGCCCTAGAGAATTGGCCCTTCTCCAAAATTGAATCCACGGTTCAGCTGGCCTTGGAACAGCAAGATGATTTAGTGTAGTGATCCCTGCATGGCCGAGAGCCTCAATAACATCAAGTGGAAGAAGATGTTGATGAGTGCAGCCCAGCCAGGGATACCTACCAATCAGAACACTTTCCCCATTTCCAACATCCCATGCGAGATTGTTTTCGATCAGATTAAAAGATTTAACAATCGCTTTCTAGATCACTGATCCCCCTGTATGTGTTTTCCTGGGATTTCTGATCCAATCTAACAGGCTCTCCCCAGGGAGATATTTTTGTATTATCACCCACGTCCACAAACTGCTGGACTTCACCAGCCTCCAACCACCCTTAGCAACCAAGGCTTTTGAGAATAAGAATATGTCCTTAAGACCCCATCCTCCTAATCCTTTTGGGGCTGCAATCCTTCTCCAATTAACCCAAGGAGTAGTTTGATCTTCCTTTTTTCCACTCCATAGAAATCTGAAGCAGATCCTCCTAATCCTTTCTAGAATCCCTTTCGGAATCCAGGAAAGGGCCATCCAATATACTGGAATTGCCTCCAGCACAGCTTTAACTAATACTAACCTTCCTGCACGAGACAACCACTTGTGACTCTAGACCTTTAATCGTTTTTCAACCTTCCCAACCAACCAGATCCAGTCCTGTTTCCGATAAAGGTTTGCTTTCAGGTAAAAACCAAGATATTTGAGCCCTTCATCCAATCCAGTTGTGGGAAAAGGAAATATCCTCGTAAGCTCAGCCTCCTCTTCCGGTCTTAACAAGTGGGTAGTCAGAGAAGATTTACCAAAATTTATCACCATTCCTGTAGCCTTTGAGAAGAGTTCAAAAATCTCCTGCAAAACTCGAGTCTCTCTTCTAGTGCTAGAGCAAAAGATCAGCACATCATCCATGAAGAGAAAATGAGTAATATTTAAATTTGGAGCTAGTTGTATCCCAGAGAAATGGCCCTCTGCTCTAGCTGCTCTGATAGCCCTACTTAGACCTTCAGCAATAAGAAGAAAAAGGAGTGGAGACAAGGGGCACCCTTGTCTTAGCCCTCTCTCCGCATGAAAAAAAGGGGAGGCCGCTCCATTGATCAGCACCGAAAAAGAGACAGTAGTTATACAAGACATAATCCAACGAATAAAATTGATGCCAAAACTAAGATGGGTTAGGAGCAACCTCAAATAAAGCCAACTAACTCTGTCATATGCCTTGGAAAGATCAATTTTAAGAATAGCCCCCTTCAGCCTTCTGGTTTTTAAACTGTGAAGACCTTCCTGTGCTACCCCTATTGCCTCGTGGATCTGGCGCCCTTCCAGGAAGCCAAACTGTTCAGCTGAGACATGAGCTGAAAGGATTGTTTTCAATATTAGGGAAATTACTTTTGAAATAATCTTATAGACACAATTACACAGGGAGATCGACCTGAAATCATTAAGAGAGGTTGCATTATCAGACTTTGGGATGAGAGCAATGAAAGTTGAGTTGAAGCTAGCCGGAATCCAACCAGCCAACCTTGAATCTTCTACCACTTGCAATAGATCCCTCCCCAGAATATCAAAGAGGCCCAGGAAAAAATCAATTGTCCACCCATCTGGCCCTGGACTTTTATCTTTCTGAAAACTTCCCAGTACCTCCTTGAGTTCTTCTTCCGTTAATTCCTTCATAAGGTCCCTATTTTCCTCCTCATCCACAAAACAAGGGAACAATTGTGACAGTCTAATAACCTCTTCGATTGAAGCCTGTGGAGGTGCTTTGAATAAATTCTGAAAGTGGTTGACCCCGCATCTGGCATTTTTTTCAAAAGCTACATGAGTACCCTCCTCATCCTGTGGGCTCCAAATAGTATTTGCCACCTTCCTTCCTCGGGCATAGGCATGAAAACATTTTGTGTTATCATCCCCACATTCCAACCAGATAGCCCTGCTTTTGAGTCTCCAAGCTTCCTCCTTTTCTAACAGCAGGGTATTACGCTTGCCCTCCAGCCTTATCAATGCCTCCTTGGAATCTATAGAAGAAAACCCACCTCCTTCTCCTTTGTAGATCAACAAAAGTTCTGCTTCTATATTCTTCAACTCAGCATCCTCTCTATTTCTCTTTGCGATTGACCATTCTTTGATTTGCACTTTAAGTCTTTTGATGTTGTCTGCAAACTGGATGGCAACCGATCTATCATTATCTGCTTCTATAGGGTTCCAGTGAGAGAGGAAGAGGGTTTTGAAGGTCTCGTCCTGTTGCCAAGACTTATTGAATTTTAGTGGGCTCGGAGGATTGATGGGCCCCTTCTTGATTTCAAAGAAAATAGGAAAATGGTCTGATAAACCCCCGCTGCCCACCCATTGTCTAACCAAGAAAAATCTATCCACCAGCTGCTCAGCTACCAAGAAACGATCTATTCGTTTCGCCACCCTAGCATCCCCACTTCGGTTGTTTCTCCAGGTCGGTTTTAATTTAACAGGCTCGATGTCCAACAAGCCCTTCTCCATCAGTTTTTGAACAAAAAAACCCGCCAGAGAATCAACCTGGGCATGAGGCCCCCAAACCTCATTGTGCCCCAACGAGAAGTTTAAATCTCCACCCAGCACAAGACTGTCTCCACTCACCAGAGGGTTTTGTAGAAGGGAATCCCAAAAAGGAGCTCTATTAAGGTAAGGCCCGTATACATTTACCACATTGAGGGAAGTCCCCAATTCTTCTACAAAAACCTCAATACCCAACACATACTCTGTTCCCCAGGCATTAATCAACTTAACACTACTATTTTTCCATCCCACCGCCAAGCCCCCGGAACGACCTCTAGCATCCAAAGTCAAAAAAGACCAACCTGGAATCCAACTTTCTAGTCTTTCCCGAATCACCTCACATATTGCTAAAGTCTCTTGTAGCAAGATCACATCCGGGCGTTCAAGAGTAAGCACCCTGATGAAGGCTGATTTCTTGCCAGGCCCAGCCATCCCCCGACAGTTAAAAGACAAGATCTTCATTAGTGGCCTTTCTTCTTGGCCTTCTCCGCTCTAAGGGCCTTTTCAATTGAAATTTGTTTGCCTCCCAAAAGATCCTCCCTGGCTCTGGACTGAGCCTTAAAGAGATTTGTTTTTCTGCCCCGACCTCTTCTCACAGGCGAAGGGTTTTTTCCCATCCCAGACGACGGCTTTTGACAAGATCTTAAAAAATAACTCGAATCCGTAGAGTCTGGTGGAGAGGGGCAGGATTCTTTAGGAAGAGAGACAGGGTCTGGTTCCAAAACAACAGAGGAGGGTTTGTCCATAGCAGGCTGAAGGACTGGCTTGTAGGCAACAGAAGCAGTAGAAGGTTGTGAACCCATCCCTAGGAAAGTATTAGCAAAGACATGTTGAGTAGGGAGAGACAAAGGGGTTCCAGAGTGACCCGAAAGGGAAAGCTTCCTCAGGCCTTCAATCCAGTTGAAACCAAGAAAGGAAACATTATTCAAAAACAAGTTAACATTTGACAGGATGGGAAAAGAGGGAGTACTAGGACCTGAGGGATCCCCAGAAGCTGACTCAATTACCGGAGATGTATCCTGTACCCTCGTTTCTTTAGCCCCATTGTCCAGCAATGCTTCAGGAAAATGCAGCTCTTCTGAAGACAGATCACTGCCCAAATCATCCGCAGAGGTCTGGGCCGAACCAGAAGAAACATCGAACTTCTCCATAGGTCCCTTACGCGCAGCCACAGGACCTTTCCGTCTACTACCGTTCAAAGACCGCCCCGGTAGAGTGCATGCCGAAACCAGATGCCCATAGACATGACATCTTCTACATCTGAAAGGAACATTCTCATAATCCAGTATTTGAGGGATGATCTCCGGACCCCATTCCAAATTAATTGACTCTGCCAGACCCTCCCTGAGGTTTAAGTTTACCAAGATCCTGGCGACCTTCTTCTCCTTTGTTTCGAGGAATGTGAGATCTGCCTCCAAAAAAGTCCCAAGAATATCATGTATCCGGCTAAAGTGATACAAATCCCAGAAATGTAAAGGAAGTGCAGGCAATCTCACCCAAATAGGTAAGACATCCACCCTTTCTTTGCTGGCATCAAACATAGGACTCCATGGTTTCAGAAGAATGGGAGAATGGTCAATATGCCAGCTCTTGTTATGTATCCACCTTAAATCCTCCTCCTTCTCCAGTGTGACCGCGAACCAGCCTCTATTTAACATCTCCACCTCTGGGACATAGCCACATTGTGATCCCCAAGACGCCGCAGCCCAATCTAAAATGGTTTTTTTCACAAAATTCCTTCCCAAAACCCTCCCCACCAAAGTACACTTTGCCATCTTCAGGACGCTGTCCCAGGCTAAATCCTCACCGACTGTGTAGTTCCGGACCTGCTTCTTTTTTATCCAATTCTTTCTTTGCTTCTTTGATGCTCCACTGTCCACAACTTTCCTCCCATTTAATTCACCTGAAACCCCTGAGCATCCACCAAAGAGGTCCCTTCTCGGAGACCCAAAACCTATCTGTTCAGCTATGGCCAGTGGCACCCTCCACTCATCATCCGAAGTCTCTCTGCTAGAAACCTTTCCCTAAAAGACCTGACCGACCTCCCCATCATCAGTCCCCAAAGCGTTACCCCTCACAGCCCCGAAACCTTCCTGAGTAACTGCTGCCGGAAACTCTGGAATCCGGGAAGAGAAATTTCCCGCTTCCCTCCAGTTCGATGACCCCAACCAAACTTTCGACCGCTGAGTAAAAGATTCCTCCTGAGAGACAGCCGTTAAGAGTTTCAGTGAGAAAACAAGGAAATCAGATGGAGAAGTAACGGCTTCCAACCCTAATGGCACAAAACTTGCGGATCCCACAACGTCCTGGCCCAATCTTGGGATATCCACCAGCTGCTCCATTAGCCCTCCACCTGGAACCTCCCAAATGTCAGAACTCTCCAACCTGTCACTTGAATAGTCTAGCTCCTCCAAATCCTCCATTAATGCCAAGGATGAAAACCGTTTGCAGTCAATGAAACCCTCAAACAACAGAAGACCCCAGTAGCCAGCCACCGTCACAGGTTATCTTCAACCTAATCCAGCAATTTCCATCGGGATCTCACGGCACAGAACCAAGGGCACACTATTTTTTTGGGGATAGAAGTAGCGTAAGAGGCATGGCAGACCTCTAGCTAGAGCTAGAGGCCTTGGGCGACCGTACCCGCTACCTGTCAGCCACTGCCATCGCCATCAACTGCTGCCAAACCCTACGCCATCCTCTGCTCCTCATCCTCATTGTCCAGATACATCTGTTGATAAAATGTGTTACCCGATCACTGATGATAATATTAAGAGGACATCCAAATCTTGTGATGATATTTTCATACATAAACCTTGCTGCGACCTCACTTGAACATGTTTCGGATGGTTCATCCTCTGCCCATTTATTTACGTACACAACTGCAGTGATAATTTATTCGGCACATGTCCTCCGAACTGTTTCTAAAAATGGGCCAACAAAGTCTATTTCCCATATTTCAAACATGAGATTGGGATTTACATATATGAGTGGCATTTTGTGTCTTTATAGTGGTTGGCCCATGCGTTGGCGTCTGCAAGATTTTTGGACATATGTATTACAGTATTTAGTTAGATTCGACCACCATAATCTTGATTGTAATATTTTCCTTGCAGTTGTATTAGAATGGTAGTGACCTCCTACTGATCCATAGTGAGCTTCTTCTATGATTGATTATCTTTCATGGATGAGAACACACCATGTTGTACATCGTCTGGTCACATTTATATAAATATCCATTGATTAGAGTGTAGGGCGTGAGCTTCATTGCTAGGATTTTCTTTTTTTTCTTCGTCATTCTTGCTGGCGCTTTTCTTTCTTGAATGAATTTCTGCTATATATGCTAGTTCTGCCAGTACAACTCCGACTATGAATAAATGCGTGTTGGGGATTCATTGTCTATCTCGAATGGGTCTTCGCCACTCTTTATCCTTGATAAATGGTAGAGTCTAACACTACTGTTCCCAATTTGGATTAGTATTCAAATTCAAATTCTTGAAAGAGTAGGATATATCTACATATCCGACCATGATGCAACGGTTTGTTGACTAAATACTTCAATGCTTGATGATATGTAAAGAATATAAACAGGCTGGCCAAAAAGTAGTTTTATATGTTTTTGCACGGAAAATATCATTCCTAGCACTGCACCGTGTCCACTTTAACTTTTGAATAGCGTATGTGTTGGGATGATCCATCTCGTTGTCACTTGGCTGTGTGAGTACTACTCCAACAACAATACCTGACGCATCAATGTGGACATGAAATTTATGTGACTAGTTTGGAGGTATCAAGATTAGGGCTTCAACCAACTTTTTTTTGAGTATATTTCTTAATATTGAGTGATAGATAAAATTTTATGCATCTTTCTAGAATCATTCAGAGCCAATGTGCATGTTATCTTAACTTGGTATATACTGTTCAATCATCGAAGCACACAACCATTGTTTTATATAAATATTATTGAAATGATTTAATGACAATTCTAGAAAATACAGTCGTGGCATTATTTAGGCTAAATGGCCTAACCTTATAGGAGAATGATCCAAATTCACATATAAATGTAGTCTTGTGATGATCTTCTTTGGCTATAGCGACCTAGGTATATCCCAAAAATCCATTAATGAAGAATTAGCACTCATGTCCTGTGACTTCATTAATAATTTCGTTGGAAAACAACGTTGAGAAATGATTAGTTAGTGCTACTCTATTTAGAACGAGGAATTCAACACAGACTCTCAGTCATTTTGGGTCATGTTTCTTCAGTTGCATGAACATCGGGCTATCCCATTCATATTGATCAATGGGATATATATTATTCCTGTAGTTAGCATATTTTTTATTTCCTTTTTGGCAATGTCCCTGTATTTGTGTGCTAGCTTATAAGGTCTTTTCCTCATAGGTTTGGCATGAGGCATAATGTCAATTTTCATTCTTCCCATTTCCTGGACTATACCTTTCAAGTATTTGTAGTCACGAGTAAATACATCTTGATATTCTTTTAACAAATTGACAATTTTAGCTGTCTGGTGCTTTGGCCAGTAATCTCCAATTTTTGCCATCTTAGGTCTACCATCGTTTGAGATGTCAAATTCTTTTGTTTCGATCTGTGCGTCCATCCATTTTGGTACTTTGGATTCATTAATATTTCGCTCTCCCTCTTTAAATTATGTGAAAGACGGGGGAAATTTTTTTTGGTCATCTTCATCAGTCTTTTCTTTGGTGTCAATTTTTTGTATTATATTGATTGGATGTCGTATGGAGGGGTGGTCTATTTTCCAACGAAATATTCACCCAAACATGTTTTATTTTCTGTTTGTAGTCGCATTGGTCGTGGGGCCGACTAGTTCTCTGTTGTCATGATGACATTGAATTTTTCCTTGGGTTGGTTGATATTAATTGTTCCGTCTGGTGGCGTAATGAAATGTTCTATCTATTGGATAACTTCTTTCAAGAATTCTATGATAGGTGAAAAAGGAGAAGTCTTTGATAAAATTTTATTTAAGTGTTTTCCAATTAAAGGTCTCTCCTCATTCCTCTTTTGTTTTATACCACTTTCTTGGTAGATCATCCAATGTGTTGGGAAATAAGTGGGGCCATATCCTTTCATCTCTATATTCGAGTCTTTTCCACTTTTTTTGACATTTCTTGATGTCCTCCTCAGGATCTAATCCTTATAAAAACTTAGGTATCTGACTTGGGCTATTAGCTTCTTTCCGCCAAATATTTCAATAAAGTATGGGGGTGCAGTTGTCCAAGTTTATATGCATGATTCATGTGTATCCCACCATCTAGATGCTCAGACCATGAAAGTTTCCACCAAGCTTTGTAGTTTCCCATGTTCACCAACATTTTTTGATACTTCTTTTATATGCATTACTAGTGACTCCCATTCTTTATAAGGCAAAGGTGGAAGGTTGGGAAATAAGTGGGGCCATATCCTTCCATCTCTGTATTTGAGTCTTTTTCCACTTTTTTTGACATTTCTCGATGTGCTCCTCAATATCTAAGCCTTATAAAACTTAGGTATCTGGCTTGGGCTATTAGCTTCTTTCCACCAAATATTTCAATAAGGTATGCAGGTGCAGTTGTCCAAGTTTGTGCATGACTCATGTGTATCCCACCATCTAGTCTCCCATGTTCACCGACATTTTTCGATACTTCTTCTATATGCATTACTAGCGACTCTCATTATTTATAAGGTAAAGGTGGGAGGTTGGTCAATTCAACATTAGTCGGTGCTAGGGTCATATAATCAATTATTTTTTCTTTCATTTTTTTTTGGTATGATGGATATTCTAAAGCATGTTCTTGTTGTCCTTCGTGGTATAACTTCTACTAACCAATAGTCTCTTACACGCACTTCATTGTTTTCTATATACCGGTCATATAGTTATGAGTGTCCGATGGACATGGTTGACCCCAAATGAATCTCCCCATATTCATTTGGTTCAACTGAGTCTTCATTATTTTCCATCTTTTTATACGGTCTCCTTATATCTATTTCATTCTCATCAAGTTCTTCCCATGGTTTCTTCATGGATGGGTATATTGGTACAATAACCTTTTTTCCATCTCCCTTGAGTTTTATTCTATCTTTTCTAATGAGATGGATGCTTTCATTTTCTGGCCCCAAGGTTGACCAACCATTGTAGGGAAGGATTTCACTCCTTCCTTTGGATCAATTATTTCAAAATATATTTGAGTTTGTATGCCCATGATTCCAGTGTTAGCATTCTCCCAAACTCCAAAAGGTTCAATCAGCCCTTCGTCAAAAAGCTTAAGATATATGCCTGATTCTTATAGTTGTGACTGACCTAGACGTTCCCATGTCATTCTAGTCATTATATTTTCTTGTGAAACAAAGTCAAGAACGAACTGTGAGATGCAATAGTCATCGATGTATAGGTCAACAAGGGGATCAATATCCATTTTTTCTTTCTAATTAAGGCTGCACATATTTTTAGGATTTTTTTCATTACTTGTGCCAGTTATTATCACATGCATTGGATCTATCAATCATGCAATGGATTCCACTTTTGTTAATAACTAAAGAAACTCATTTAAAGTTTTATTTTTGGATTCTTGTGGATATTCAACTTTAGATAATTCTTCAAATATTCTTGAAGCATTACTGAATTATTTTTTTTTGTTGGTGGGGTTGGGGGTGATTGGTACCTTTATTTTGGATTTTCTTAACTTGGAGTTTATAATGACCAATTTTTGTTTCTTGTCTTGTAATAATTTGTATATTCTTATGATGCAAGACTTCATGCTTTGGTACACCAAACAATATATTTACATTCTTTTTATTGATGATTTTATCAAACATGATGGGGAAATATTCAAGAGAATCTCCCCTACCCCAGATTTTGTACAGAGTTTGAGATCCATTTTGTCCTTCCAATGACAATCGAGACTCAAATGTTCTTCACTGAAACAAATGAAATATATTGGTATAGGATGGCCATAGAAAAAAGTTCCCATGATTGCTGTAGTGACCACAACCTTGGTATCCTCCACGTCAGTTATATCCATTATTGCGTGTTGAGTGTACAACTCTGGGAGTTATTATCCATGACCGTATGTTGTATTAAGGTATGAAACTTGTGTTGTAATCAAGTCCGAAATGTCTGTTGTAATTAGATTCATATCTTCTCCATGAACTTATGTTCTATTAAGGTCTAAGACTTGTGTTCTATCAAGTATGGAACTTATATTGTATTAAGTTCACGTGACATTGTCATATTCAGGAGATATGCTTGTACTAGGATCTTATGGTTAAGATCATGACCTTATGCTAAGGTTTGAGTCTTGTGAGTAATATCAAGACAATAAAGCTTGTGAGTAATATCAAGTCAGTAGACTTGTGAGTAATATTAAGTTCTACAAATATCCTCATGTTCTGAGGTGGTGTACTTTACTATGTAAAATGGATATACTATGTGATGCATGTCTAGGCATGGTTAATAGGTGCTACAAGTCACCTTTAGGGATTAGATACCCCTAGAGTGATTTACTTTAGCATGTGACTATATGACCCGGGGTAATACATATGATCGTAGGTTTGAAACAATTCTTATGAGTATGATATGATATAGAATTTATGAAAAGACATATGGACCATGCAAAGATAATTAATATAAGCACAAAGATGTAGAGGGAATTCGAATTTCCCATGTTGACACCAAGTGAACTCAAATGGATAAGACATCAGTTGAGTATTAGTTATGGTAAACAAGTTCAATTAATTAAGGAATCAACTCCTTAATTTATGCAAGTGGTTGTTGAAGATGACACTGATGGAGAAGCACTAGTTCTATTTAGTTACATTTAATTCTGTTTAGTTACATTTAGTTTTGTTCAGTTACACTCAATTGTATGCAGTTACACCCAATTCCATTTAGTTGCATGTAGTTCCATCCAGTTCAGTTCAGTACACTCAGTTAAAAACTCAGTTAGAGTTAGTTAATTAATGGAAGGCACATATCTTCTTGTGGGAGATAATTATAGAGTGCCAACCTAGAACCAAGTCAGTGAGGGCACATATCTTCTAACAGGAGATAATTATGGAGTGACGTCTTGGAACCAAGTCAATGGGGGGTGCATGATTGAATATGTATTCGTGTTCAAAGTGTTAATAAGTTACGAATGCATGTAATCATTCTATTTTTGTTGTATAACCTATTTTTTCTTGTTATTAAAATGCTATGCACTTGGCAAGTTAGATACAATTTTCCATTTGATCTCCACTCTCTAGTGCTCTCGGTTAAAGCAATCTACTATTGTGTTGTAATCATTCTCTGCCACTTATCATTCATACTTTAAGATTGTTTGCTGGGTTTTTAATCCTTCGAATAAGTGGAGGGTTTTCCCAAGGTATATCCTGTGTTCTATGGTTTGATTTATGTCTTTGGATTATTGATAAGATTTATATGCACTGTTATTGTGGAGTAAAGTTCAATTATCATGATATTTTGCTAAATCACTAACATTGCGGTGGTCATTGTTTATGCTATTCTCTCAATCTCTCTGGTTTTTCTAATCGATGGTATGCATTTAATAGGTTGTCTTATAATTGTTTTTGTTCTTCAAGTTTTGTATACATTCAGATGTGATGTTCTAGGTCATTTGGCATATTACACACCATTTTGGTTTAATAACATCACAGTTATATGGAAATTCAAGTGTTGTACATGGATCAAATATTTCATAGATGTCACATAAATATGTTGTTTGAGCTATCTTAAAAATTTCAGGCTGCCTTTCTTCTATGAAAATTCTTGAGTCTTCATGTAGGTATCATCCTTCTTCTAGAAATGACCTTCTGTCATCTTGATGATGTCTATGGTAATTGAATCGACATGAATATTTTATTTGGTCTTTAGACAAACATGCCATTCACCATAGGTCATTATGTCGTAATGATATTTGTTGTAGTGACTCTTCCATTATCTTGAGCTTTTCTTCTAATCTGTGGTAAGCGTGGCCGACAAAAAAATGCATTCAACTCAACTCTCTGTTATTTTTTACGGCATCTTCGTAAGAGGTAAATTCATATAAGCTCAAAGGCATTCTGATTTTTGGTAGTAATCCTGCAATAAACCATTGAATAAGAATAACTCCATCCATTTTTTATGGCATTTGGATGAGCAAATCTCTAAACCTTTTGTCGTATTCTTGTACAAATTCACCTAGTATTTGTGCTATTTCTTTGAGTTTTTGAGCAACTAGGTTCTTGATATCTTGAGTGTGAAAAAAATCCAAAAAGATCTTCTTGATTTCTTGTTTATATTTTGGCCTATCTTCTATAAATATCATACACCAGGTGAGAGATCTTATACAGAGACCACCTGTAGACATTTCTAAATGTCTTTTCTCATCATGAATAAAATTAGCTTCTCGTACAGTTTCACAAACAAACCAGTGTTTTATAGGGTCTTCATCCCCTTCATAAACATGACACTATACTTGAGAAGTAGCGATTCTAAAAGAAACATTGTTGATATTACTTGAACTATTATTATTTGTGATAATTACTAGCGATGACTTACCAACTGAAGACTGACTTTGTACTAACTAGTGATCTATCTCCTAGGACAATTTAACCTCTCCATTAGACTCTGCATTGATAGGTCACGGTTTTGACTGACATCATCTTCAATAGATAGAATCGTTGATAGGGGGCACCTCCACACGTTCTGAGTAGAAGAGGTGAAAACATTTCCTTCTATTCTCAGGTGTAAAAATTATCCAATTTCCCTATAGTGGTCTTGAAATCATTAGTTGACGAAGAATATGTCCATAAGAATCTAGAATACTATATATAATGCTTCCACCATGTCTAAGGCCCAAGTTATGCTTGAAAATTTGTTTAATACTAGGGCTAGTCATCATAATCATTAGTATGACGTTGATGGGGGTCAAAACACAAGGTATTGCAATGTGCAAAGGTTGTGTGGTCAATTCTATGAGATGCAACCCATATTTTGATGTCAGATCCTCACCCTCTCTATGAATTGGTCAAATTTCCCTAGACTCAGGAAAGTATTTTGGTAGATCGAATCTTACTCCTGGTTTCTTCATGTTTCTTTTTCCATGTAATGGTCTAGAAAGGTTTTGTAACTCCTCCCATTTTTTGAATCTCTTTTCTCTTTCAAGTTTATGGATATTTGCTATTTTTTTAAAGATGACTATATGTTTTTTTCATCAAGGTGGAATTGTCTTCTTGGTGGCCTTCATTGTCAATCTCATAGGCCTAATTACATCATCTCTTGTCTATTCATATTTATATGGTCGGTGACCCCCCCATTTTCGACGTGTTTATTGTGGGGCGACTATTGTAAGTTTAGGGAGTCTTCTCATTTCCAGAGGAAATAATCTCATTTTTCGTTCTTGTGTGAAGCAATCCTAGTCTTTATGCTTCTTCTCCCAATTTGAATTTCCACCAGGGGATAAGGGTGGTCATGTTTCTACGATGTGACCAACTCCTTTCTTGATCAAGAGTTTAAACAAAATCTTCAGTATGGTAATAACGAATGATTCGTGGAAATTGTTGTAAAATATTTTTAGATTTTGTTGAGTGATGTCATTTATTAAATAGATTTTTCTTCACACAAGTCATCACATATCTGATCAAACCACTTGTATAGGTTTGTTTGACCCCTATTATTAAGCTTATGCATTAACAACTTTGTCATTGTTGGGGTCGTTTTTTTCATTATTTTGATTAATTAGTTTCTTCAATTCACAGGGAACAACTTCAATGAATTTTTCATGTGTCTCAGTGAATAATTTTTCGTTGGATTTTTCTAATGCTAACTTGTTCCTTTTGGTATAGTTTTGAATATAGTTTTCTATATTTTTGTTCCACCACTCTCTAATTTCTTGCTCACAGACCATTTATGTAGATGTAATCATATTTTATATCGAATAGTACTACTAACAACAAAACATGTCGTAATATGTGGGATTACATGTAGTTACCAATAGTATTTAACACACAAAAGTATATAGATAAGCCATTCACATATAATCAGATAGGAAGAATCATGAGTAATTGATGCTACAAAAAATATTCTATTAAAATATAACCAAAGAGTACAAAAAGGCCACTACATCATTCTGGCTCACCAACCTTATGTATACAAATTACATTCTATTATTCAGTTACATGTTATTAACTGCCTGCTGAATTGGTTAATTGAACCAACCAACTACCTCGACTAGTTGGCAGGGAGGAACGAATTGGTTGGATGACTAGGATCCTCCAACAATACTCCTGTAGGGATGGAAGATGTCAATGGTATTATAGCCAGTTGGAAGGGCTCCATGGTGTGTGTTCTTGGGGTTTGAAGAAATGGAGATGAATGCAAACAATCTATTGATAATAGTGGGGGTGATGGGAGATTCATGAATCGTAACCATACCGTGGTAACGAATCCAAAAGGGTGGTCAACAAAATGCATCAAGGACGAGTTATGTGGATTCTTTCCCGAGATGGTGAAAAAAATGCTCAGTATTAATGGTGAAGTGACATATATTCCTTGATACAAGGGGTTGTAACTGCATGCACACCCATGTGGTAGAATTGTATGAACTAGAAAAGACATGAGATAGCAAAGGGTGTGATGTGAATTTCCAAGAAAAGTGGATCTTAAGGATACAACATAATAACTAGATATATGCAATGTATATGGAGGTAATAGGAGGCCTATGTGTAGGGTTAAGAAGATATACCTAATAAGGCATTGGTGGGATGTTGAGTGGGAAACTGAAGTTGTTAGACCAAAATCCTACACACATAAAATAAATAGCACAATGCCATAGTGTACATGATAAAAAAATAACTGGTTCAAATGGCACCAAAAATGGATGGACACAGTTGAGGAAATGGTAAAAAAATAGGGTCTTAATGAAATTTCATGGGGAATAATAGAACGACACCATGACGAAGAGGTCATGATATTGATCCCAATTGTGCTAATGAATTATTCAATAGAGTTACATATCTCCTTAATGAGTTGGTTGAAGTTTGGGATAAATGGCTATAAATAAGGGCGAGGCTCACATTTTCAAAAATCAACAAGACTAGATCTAGCATACCAACTATGTAGCAACTAAGTTGGTGAGATAAGAGATCCATGGATGCAAATGAGCTCTTTAATGGCTAAAATGAGCTGTTTTATGGATCAAAATGAGATCTATAATGGTTGAACGTTATCTCTCTAATGACTGTAATTGTTCTCTTTAATGGTTGCAACCTTCAACAAGACTGGATCTAGCATACCAACTATGTTGCAACTGAGCTGGGGAGATAAGAGATCCATGGATTCAAATGGTCTCTCTAATGGATGAAAACGAGCTCTTTGATGGCTGAAAATTATATCTCTAATGAATGCAACTGAGCTCTTTGATAGTTGCAAAATCCCTTGTTTAACCTGCAAAAGCTTGATCCCTAACAAAAAATCACTAGAACACAAACTAGTTTAGCACTCCCGCAACTTTGATACCATGTAAGATTTGAGAATATATATACAAGCACATAAATAGGAGAGATATACTATGTAAATTAAATCAACAATCAACTAATCAAGTAACAAATGAGATATAATAGATCATTACAAAAAAATAAAACATATAAGAAAAAATAATGATGTATTTCATTAACTGTAATGAAAGGAAGTGAACACAATATATATCAAGGAAATTCAAATTAGGTTAGGAGGTTATTAGAATTTCTCATGAAGTGCTTGGAGACTAGTAAAGATTAAATAAATCCAAATACCTTTATTTATCCATGCATACTCACCTAAACCGAGTTTAATTTACCCAAGACTACTCAATAACTAGTTTTGACTGAGTGATGTACAAGATATTGACCATATGTGCATGAAAATACATGAAATCACTAAACCCAGGTGATTAGGATTTGTTAGGGATAGTTAGGGTCAATTAAGACCTATATTAGTGGAGCACATCTAGTCCTCAACTAGTTCCAGGCTCAATCAGCCCTCAAATCAGGGAACAAATCATGAAATCAGGGAATGCACCCCCAAATCAAGGAATGCACCCCCAATTCTAGGAATCCAACTCAGGTGGTAAATTTGGATGGGAGTTGTCCCACTAGAGTCATTAGGTCAAGGTCTAGGTGGTTAGGAAGAAGGTTATTTTCCCTAACATGTTGCGCAACCATGCAACTACTTCGAAAAAGGTTGCACGATTGGTTTTTCTAGTTTTTTATAAATCAAATGAGTTAATTATGGGATACCAACTCACATTTTTCCTGGTTTATTTTGCAGGACATATTGTGGAGATGGATTTTGAGTGAAGGGAGTTACATTTTAATGCCATACAGGATGAGGTGTCATGACAACCTCAAGTTTAGAAGCTCTATGAGAAGTAGGGATGTTGAAGGATTGGGGATGTCTATGATAATGTCTAAATATCATCACTTATAGGATTTGGTAGGTTTATGGATCCCCTAAATAGATTTATTTGTTGTGGATAATGAGAGACATCATATGAGGGAAGCCCAAGGGGTAGAAATAATCATAGGTTCTACAAGTTTAAGATTGGTGTCCCCACTCACAATAATGGGCCTAACAATAAAGCCATCGACAACACCATTGGCAGTAGAGGAAATGATGTATCCATAGGTAGTGATGCCTATGGATTTCCTCCCCCTCCTTGGGAGGGAGATGTGTTATATATATGTAACGCTTTAATTTTGGACACATGCAACATTTTGGCTAATCTTGCAGGAATACATTATCAACATACAACATGAAGCTCTTAAAAGACATCCTCATCACATCCACAAGAGAAATTGATCCCTAGAATGACAAAGGAAATCTATATGGATGTTGATCCTAGATTTGTTATCATTTTTGACAATTAAATTACTCATTTAAATATATGTTTTATTATCTTTTTGCATGTTTTATGTCACGTAGATCACTATTCAGCCCAGGCATGTATGAATTTAAGGTTTATATAAAATCCATTTATTATTATTATTTTATTATTTTATTAATTAAAATTGACATTATTGAAGCGCATTTGATATATTAATTGATTTGTATATTTGTTTGCATGTTATATAATCTGTTTGGGACAAATTAACAAGAAGCACACATTCAACTTGCCATGTGCACAACACGTCCAACTCATCATCCAGCTTGCTGCGTGATATTCGTTGGTAGTTTGCCAGGTGTTAAAACGTGTTACTATAGACCACATTCCTGAAGCGCACCAGCAAACAGACATTTCCTTCATCTTAGATCTACGCCCAGCATATCCAACTCACGGTCCAGCTCGCTGTTCATCTTTCCATCCAGATCGCTAACCAGACTGTGCACTGTTGAGAATTGATTTCAGGCATTAAAACGATTGAAACATCCCGTGAACTATTTTTTGTCCACGCATCTAGGTAATGAAGCTTGCTTCTAGATGATCCGCCAGCTTGTAGCCTTCTTCGTTGACACCTCACCAATAGACCACACATTGGTTGTTGTATTATCCCACGTTCTAGAAGACTCACCCGTGCACTCTCCTCTGCTCGCCACCAGTCCACCTACTGTGCTAAGGAAGGAGTTGTGCGCCACATCTGAGAACCATTTGCAATGGAGAAGGAGCTTGTGTGTTACAATGTCCAATGAAGAGAACCAGACTCGCGCTGAAGAAGGGAGGATAACTGTGTGTTGGCCTGCGATTTGTTAGATGTCATAATGATCGACTAAATTTAGAGAGCAGTCGACCACTAAAGTGTCAACTTGCTCATCTCTGTAAACAACTATATATACCGGCCTCAATGTGAGAGCTCAATTAGCTCACAGTTTTATCAGTTGATGCTTTGAATTGTTGTTCTTGAGCATATTGTATTTCTGTTCCATCGTTTGAATAAAGGGCTGTATGCTTTGCTGTTGATGATTACGTTTGAGTAGAAGTTAGCTAGGCACCATCCCTGATTGCTGAGATGGCCCCTCATTAACTAGAGGTTTCTTTTCTTGTTTATTTCTTTCATATTTTCTATTGTAGTTAGTTTTGTTTCCAGTTAGTTTTATTATTTCATTTGCTTCATGTAATGCATTTTATTTCCATAATTAAATAACTAGACTGCACGCATAGTTTGCTTTCAAATTTACTTTCAGTCCTTTCATTTCTAGTTTATGGTTCAATATTTGCAATTAGATAGAATAGAATTTCAGTTCTATTTATTTCCTTTCTGTTCTAAGTTTATGCAATTTGAATTTTAGTTTGTTTATTAACATGCAATGATTTATTTATGTTCATGAATTTGTTTAAGTTCATTTCATTGTTCAATTTGCTTAATAAGTAGGTTTACTTATTGTCTTTATGCATTAGATTTACATCTACACAAATTCAACTGAAGACTAGATCATTTAGGTTAATTTCTGTCATTTTAACTGTGCAGACTGTCATTTGAACAACCTGTTTAAACTGTCATTCGACCACCCCTTTCAGACCTACAGTTCAGTCTCATGTCATTTAGTCCATAGTTACATTTTTAGTGTTTTTAATGTGTTTTGAGATTGTTTTCAGTTCTGTTTCTTTAATGTTTGAAGTATGCTTTGCCCGAGATAGTTAGATGATAGTTTTATTTAACATTAAAGTTAAATTGGATTGTTTTAGGTTATTTATTAAAAGTTACCTTACTTCTTTTTCACCTTGAATATGTGTTAAGCTATGTTATGTTTTGTTTCTTGAATTTGTTTATGATTTCTCTTTACTGATATATTGTTTTGTGTTTATGCTTTTGTATTGATTTATCCGTTTGCATGTAAAATTCAACATTATATGTGTTATCCTTAATATGTTTCTAGGTTATTATTTTTTTCATTGTGTGACTACTGAAAGAGACTTGTAGGACAGAATTCAAAGATATTCCTATTGAGTTTTCTACTTGCTTATTTTATTAAGTTTTCTACTTGCTTATTAATTAGGTCTTCTTTGCATCTTAGTTTCCAATTTAAAGATTAGTTGTTAATAGTATCTTTTTCAGTTTAAAGTTATTTACTTATAAAATAAATTGTCAATTATTTAGTTTAATATTTTGTTCCGGTTTAATTACCTTAATAACTGAATTCTTAGGATTTTGACTCGGTTTTTCATTTTGAAAGATCTTTCGATCTTTTGTTTGTTAAAATATTTCCACGACACCATAGGAACCCCTCTACCTTCACATATATTTTGTGTCAGCTCTAAACCTACCAACCCTGATCGATAATTAAATATTAGGTGAGTTAATCTAGATGTTATAACACACCCAACATTTTTGGCGCTGTTACTAGGGAGTTGTTCTGTAAGGTAGATAGAATTCCGTATGAAGCTTAGCAATAGGTTGGTGGTGGGGGAGCGGTAAGATGAGAGGTAAGAACCTACGCATTTGTTATAACAGGAGCTCCCAAATCCAACAACAGTAGTAGCATAGGTTTTCTTTAGTTTAAAGTTTTTCATGAGCAGACTTAGAGATCCACAGGGTAGATTTGTTAAGACAGGAAAACATATCGAAATACCTACTAACTTTCACAGGGGGCGTAATACCCCAACCACTAACTCAACAGAAAGGTATCGAAAGACGCCTATAGGAAATAGTTCTACCCTGAAACCTAAGGAGACTCTCTCAGGATATCTTACCGGGGAAGCCATAGAAGGAGAAGGAACCTTGGAAGGAGGTCTTAAGGACCTCATTCCTGAGGAAGTTCAAGAGGATCAACCATTAGAAACCTCTAACCCTCCACTAGTCTTGAATCCAAATAATACAACTTTTTCCCTAGTAGGAGATCCGAATTTCGTTGACTTTGTTGATCCTTCCCAAGTAAAAGCTCTGTTTGGAACCTCCATAGATCCAGTCATCTCACAAATTGAAACTTCCACAGTAGAACCTACTATCCCTATAGGATTCAATAAAAACACAGTTGATCAGAGGAAGATCTATCCCAAAAAAGAATGTTGGGACGCCCCATTGTCACCTCAAAAGGAGCCTCCTAGGTATATTTACGTTAAGAATCTAGCTTATATGGAGAGATGGGGAGAAAATGAAGATCGCGACGAAGGAGAAGGGGACAATCGAGCTGAGGCTACCTTCGGGTTCCCTATTTTAGACACGATGCAGGATGTAACTATGGAAAACATCCCTCCTTCCTCCTTACCTACTTTCTATGGAAAAAGTAATGAGGACCCGAACACATTCCTGTTCGAGTTCGATATCCTTTGTAGGAGCTATAATTATCAACAAGATGCTCACAAACTAAAACTCTTTCTCACCACACTAAAATATTCTTCCTTGAGATGGTTCATGGGATTAGGAGAATTCACTATAAGGACTTGGGATGATATGAAAACTTCATTCTTGTGAAAATATCAAGAGTACTGCAAACCCAAGGACTCTCGACACGATATATTCAAAATACAACAACTTGAAGATGAGATCCTGGAGGATTATCTCAAAAGGTTCGTTAGACATTACATAAATCTAAATATAGTGACCTCCGAGAAGATGTAGTACGTACACTTTTCCTTAAGGGGATCTCCGAGTACTTGTTAGAAAGTCTTAATCTCATGGCAGCTGGTGATATTTATCATAAAACTTTTGCACAAATTGGTGAGATGTGTAAAAATTATTCTAGGAGTAGGGGGAAAGTTGCAAAAAGTTTTCGAGAGCCTTACAATAGAAATGTAAGAGGAAACATTCCTAGTTCAGGAGAGTTACAAGACGGTAGAGTTAGGAAAATTGTTAGAGAAATTCAAGACTAATATCTTAGGAGAAATGGGTTCTCAACTAGATGCTTTACAAGCCAAGAAAAGGCAGGATGAAGAACGAGCAACAATGAGTATTTTTTGTCCAAGATGTAGAACTAAATATCCCCAAAGGGAATGTCCATTAAACAACATCTCCGTATGTCACATCTATACAGAAGAACATCCAACAAATAACTACACATCTTTGCCTACGTTTCAAGCCATCTATAAGAGTGGGGATGTAGCTGAAACATCTAGGAGGCCTCCTTGGCAACCTAGAGACCAACCAGCATATGAGAACTTTCCATCGCAACCTCCACTCTATTATCCTCCATATCAACCACCTCAACAATGGAACAATTCAAGTTGGCAGAATTGGCCACCCCAGTACCCTCCTCCTCAATTTCCACAACAGCAATATTGGTCACAAGGATGGAGAGGACAACCATATCCTTAGTCACAACCTGTCCCTGCACCTAATCATCCTTATCCTCAGCATCAAACAAATTTCTAGCAAATTTTGCCTGTATTTATACCTCCATTTCCTTTTATCACACAACAACCTCATCATTTCCAGAACACAAATCCTCCTCGATAGACATTATTACCTGCGCAACTGATACCTAAGCCTAATAATAAACCAACTCAAGCTCTTAACAACATTGAGTTGCAAACTCTTCCATCATACCTTATTTCGACTGAACCTGTACATGAAATTCAATTACGATTGGGAAGGGTTATGAATGATAAACCCAAGCCATCAGTCATCATTCATGAAGCAAATGAATAAGAAGAGGATTCGAATGAACCCATGAATGATGCTATTTTGGAGGATGTGAACATTCCAAAGGTTCCAGTACACACCCATCCTCTGCAAGAAACTATTCAGGAGCAATGAGTTCTTCCATTTCCAGAAAGACTAGTAATAGAAAAACCTGTAGTTCATCCGGAGTACAAAATTTTGAATGAATTAAAGAATATATCTATTAAAATCCCTCTATTACAAGCTATCAAAGACATACCAATCTACATCAAGGTAATAAAGGAGCTATGTATTAAACGCTTAGGAAAGACGCAAAAGGACCCTCTCACAATTCATGTTCTAGGAGAGATGTCTGAATGTATGACATATTAGTCCCAGATTGCAAAATATACAAACCCAGGAGCCCTAGTAGTGACTGTAATTATAAACAACACCGCCATAGAAAATACATTGATCGATTTGGGATCCGCTATTAACATGATGACCACCGCAGTTTTAAAAGTTTTACAGTTAGGGCAATTTCTTCGACCTACCCCTTCCATTCTAGAACTAGCAAACTGTACTACGGTAAAACCTGCTGGAGTCCTGGATGACATTGTTGTATCAGTAGCCTCATGGGTATACCCTGTCAACTTTATGGTCATAAAACCAAAGGATTCTTCTAAAGGGCATCCTATTATCTTGGGTAGACCATGGTTAGCTACCGCAAATGCTTTTATAGGATGTAGGGATGGAGAGATGATTATTTCCAATGGATTGTCGACACAAAGACTTATTTTATACCCCCCAACACAACCAATAACTGAAAATTCATGGTGGTTAAATTGTTCTTTCGGGGACTAGGAATTTGATGACCTTTCCCTTCCTAGTGATTTCTCCTGGGCACTTTAGGAGCATACCACTGAGAATGTATTAAATCAGTTTGTTTCTTCAACAGCCTATATAGATTTCCCTCAGTCTTTTGCTCAATTTGATCAGATTTTTGGAGATGAGTTTCAAGAGAATATGGCTCTCTCAATGTTTACAGAGACACCTTATGTCTTCATGATTGAAGAGCATACAGGACCCAACACCATACCTTGTGAGGTTGTCCTTGAAAAAATTCTACATATAAATGCACGATTAAGTGAAAACCAACAAGCACAGTTGCTTAAAGTTTTTAAGAAACAAGTTGGAGAATTTGCATGGGAATACACCGATATGAAAGGTATACACCCTGACACCTATATTCACCATATTTATATGGATCTAAGCATGTCACCTATAAGTCAGCCACAAAGGAGGATGAATCCTGCTCTAAAGGATATAGTAAAAGAAGAATTACAAAAACTCCTCACTTTTGGTTTCATCTATCCTATCTCCGATAGTAAATGGGTATCTCCTTTAGTAGTAGTCCCAAATAAAGTCACAGGGAAATGATGCATTTGTGTTGATTTTAGGGAGCTAAACAAAGCTACACTTAAAGACTACTTTCGTTTACCTTTTATTGATCAAGTGTTAGATACCCTGTCAGGTAAACAATATTTTTCCTTTCTTAATGGGTATAGTGGTTACAACCATATTTTAATAGCATCAGAAGATCAAGAAAAGACCACTTTTACATGCCCTTGGGGAACATACGCTTATCGAGTTTTTCCATTTGTCCTATGTAATGCACCTGCCAATTTTCAGCGAGGAGTCTTAGGAATATTTTCTGATCTTATACATGACTGTGTGGAGGTGTACATGGATGATTTTACGGCCTATGGTAATACCTTTCAAGAATCCCTTGACAACCTCGAGAAGGTCTTGATCCAATGTCAAGAAACAAATTTATTCCTTAGTCATGAAAAATGTAAAATGTTACTGACATAAGGTATAGTTTTAGGACATCATGTTTCCTCCTAAGGAATTAAGGTAGATCTTGCGAAAATTAAAGTAATTGTTGGCCTTCCCTCTCCCAAAAATTAGAAAGAGGTAAGAAGCTTTCTTGGTCATGCAGGCTATTACCGCCGCTTTATTGAAAATTTCACTAAAAAAGCTGCACCAATGTTTAAATTTCTTACAAAGGACGTAGAATTCCAGTGGACAGAATCTTGTCAAAATCCTTTTGAAATCCTAAAAGCTAAACTATCGGTGGCACCAATACTCAGGGGTCCCGATTGGTCCCTTCCTTTTCACATATCCATCGATGCCTCTGATACGACGATAGGAGGAGTCCTCGACCAAAAAGAGTGACAAGCACCTTATGCCATTTATTTTATTAGTAAGAATTTGACTCCTGCTGAACTTAATTACACTGTTACTGAAAAAGAATTTTTGGCAGTAGTTTATTCTATAAATAAATTTTGTCATTACATTACAGGTTATGAAGTTTGTGTGCATATCGATCACTCTTCCATTATATTTCTAATGAATAAACCAATTACTAATGGTAGAGTGACTCATTGGCTTCTTTTATTGCAAGAATTTAACATTACCGTCATTGACCGACCTGGTAAAGAAAATCTAGTAGCATATTTTCTTTCCCGTATTCAACATGAAGACAGTACTAAACTAGTTGACGACACTTTTCCTGATGATCATCTATTTGCTATATTTGTTCAAACCCCTTGGTTCACAGATATTGCCAATTATTTAGCAACTGGGAAAATACCAAACCATTTGTCCCCACATGAGAAGCGTCGTATTATAGTTCAGAGTTCCAATTATTCTTGGGTTGAGAGCGATCTCTTCTGCACTGGTCCATATCTTATTATTCAACGATGCATGCAAGAGGATGAAATGACAAACATCCTCCATGCATGCCATGATGGACCATGTGGAGGACATTTTTATGATAAGAGCATGACATACAAAGTATTACATTTTGGTTATTTTTGGCCAAGCATTTTTTAAGATGCTGCCAAATATGTCAAAGGATGTGATAGTTTCCAAAGAATGGGTAGACCTACGTCATCTGATCAGATGCCCCTACAACCCCAAGTCATGATTGAACCCTTTGAGAAATGGGCTCTTGATTTTGTACGACCAATTTCTCCCATGTATCGAAAAAAGAAATATATCCTAGTTTACACGGACTATGCCACCAAATGGGTAGAAGCTAAATCTTTGTTTAGAACTACAGAGAAATCAGTGGTAGAATTCATATATGAAGAAATTTTCACCTGGTTTGGTGTAACCTAAAGAAATTTTCACAAATCAAGGTACTCAATTTACTTCTAAATTAATGAAAGAACTTACCACGAAATATGGCATCTGACATTGCAAATCTTCACCTTATCACCCTCAGGCTAATGGTCAGGTAGAATCGACTAATAAAGTATTAGAAGAAATTTGAACCAAAACCATTCACTTACATCATAAGGATTCGATAGATATACTCCCAGATGCTATATGGGCCTATAGGATAAAATGGAGAAACACTACCGGACATACCCCCTATGAGTTAGTGTATGGAAAACAAGTCCTTTTACCTATTGAATTTCAAGTTAAAACCTTTCGTATGGTAGCACAATTAGGCATGAATTTGGATGAAGCATAGAAACAACGAATATTGCAAATTAATGAGTTAGACTAGATCAGACAAGATGCACTCCAAAGAACCATGCTAATACATAATCAACGAAAGACATGGCATGATAAATTTATTAAGCAAAATCAATTTAATACTGGATATTGGGCACTACTATTCGACTCATAGTTTAAAATTTTCAAAGGAAAGTTAACTACCCAATGGATGGGCCCATACGAAGTAGTTACATCTTTTGACAATGGGTCAGTAAAAATTAAAACAATTGATGGCTCACAAATTTCCTTTGTAGTAAATGGACATAGAACCAGACTTTATCATCAACCAACATCTAAACAAGATTTTATACAGAATTTTTTGCAGCAGAATGAAATGGAATTAGTCGAAGGGGAAGCCATTCCTCCTCCTCCTGATCCTTGAAAAGTATTTTGGGTTATTATCACTTGTATATATGTAAATATGTGTGTTCTTTGAATAAATAAGAGTCATTTCTAATAGATTGTTTACAAGGGACTCTTTTTATTTTTTATATATGTCTTCATGAATAAATTGAATCATCTAACAAGTGGTTTTGCAGTTTGATTACAAGTATTCTATCTCTATAAGCAGCTCATGGAGTATTACTTGGAAAAGGGAAGTATGTTAAAACACTCATCATGTATCTTAACCTTTCTTGGGGTACTTTTGAAATTTGTAGCTTATAGTGAAAATTAAAAATTTACTGTATATCCTTCTTAACCAGCTCTTCTATGATTCATATGGTTTTTGATATTTTGATTCAGACATGTATATTTCTGATTTGTTTTTTTGAACAGTTGCTTCACATACCTACTTTCATTATCATACTTTTCACATTCTCACCTTACACGTATGGATTACTAGTTCATATTATGCTTGTTATCAAAACTTGTCTCTCATATATTTTGGTGATACTTCGAGAGTAAGTGGAATTTTTGTTTATGGGCAACATTTCTTTTTATGAAGAAGTAGGACTGTAAGGTTAAAGAACAACTTTAAGTTATTCTCTTTTGACATGATCTATGGTTATGGCCATTATGAAATTACTTATAAGTTTATTTTACAAAAATTGAATTATGTGTTTAGCAGGACTTAACACGCTTTAGTACCAATCGACTTCCATATATTTAATATAATTATACAAGGAAAACCCGCCGGGGTACTGAATAGGCTTGCTGGCAGCGGGTCAATGCTAAGTAAAAACTCAAAACACAGAAGCTCGATAAATGCAAGTAAACCCGTCGGGGTACTGAACATGATCGCTGGCAGCGGGACTATGCTTGCATGGTACCAAGGTAAACCCATCGGGGTACTGAACATGCCTGCTGGCATCGGGGCAATACCTAGTAAAAGAGATTTGGTTAATGCATTACTATGCACATAGTTCATAAAACAATGATAATATAATTTTTTTTTATAGAATTTATGAATAAACATGTCACGACCAATTGTTTAACATGTCATTTGAGAATGGCTGTAAGTTGGGTTTGACCCTGGCCATCTAATACAACATATACCTAGGATGTCATTATCCTAGAAATGGGACCCATACACTGTAAGTCTCACATACTCCGAGGTAAACTTAAATATTTTGTGATGACCGGATATCTTTAAAATGAGGCATAGATGACTAGCTTTTCCTGTGGCATTCTTTTGGTTAAATTATTATCATTAAAGCGGTCTTTCTAAGAATTGTTATATTTTTCATGAATATACATATCTGAATCATTTCCATTTACTAGTTAGTTTTTTTCTTTTTCTTACAAAATAATAAACAGCATAATAGAACTCTTTAATTTTTATTTTCTGGAACAATCAATTCTTCTCTCTTCTATGGCTTGAGGACATGCCATATCTTTGGTTTGGGGGGAAGGATTGGGAAAAATTAGATTGTTTTTACTTTTCATTATTTATGATAGATCTATTTACCTCTGACAAATGATAAGTGTTTTCAGGATAATCTAAGCAGTGGAACTTGATTATAGAATGAAGCATATTTTTACAGCAAAATCAATATAGAGAACTATATAAAGAATCAAATGAAGTTCCAAATGAAATACCAAATGACGATCTTATTAAAACATTGTAATATTATAGCACTTATAATTAAAATTTGGTTATGCTAACCAAATTTTGTTATTTTTTGGAAAATAATTTTTTACCTTCATGTGGATGTTTAGAAATTCTTCTTATCATTTCATTATTGACAACCTTATCCTCTTACCCAATCATGCATGTAAACTATAAAATGACCAATTTTCTTGATTATAAATGCGATTTATACTTTTCATGTCATATGTTCAACCTGTCCAAAGTTTTACTTTGGACATGGTTGAATTAATTTTAAACCTTATGAACTTACTCACTTATGTATATGCCCGTTGCTAGCTCACGTCTCAAAATTCGCTATGACAGTGTGATCTGTTATCTTTCTTTTTGCTCAGTGGGAGCTCGCATTTCTCCGGTTTGGTGGAATGTTGATCCTAGATTTGTTATCATTTTTGACAATTAAATTACTCATTTAAACATATGTTTTATTATCTTTTTGCATATTTTATGTCACGCAGATCACTATTCAGCCCAAGTATGTATGAATTTAAGGTTTATATAAAATCCGTTTATTATTATCATTTTACGATTTTATTAATTAAAATCGACATTATTAAAGCACATTTGATATATTAATTGATTTGTATATTTGTTTGTAGGTTATATAATATTTTTGGAACAAATTAACAACAAGCACGCATTCAGCTTGCCATGTGCACAACACGTCCAACTCGTCATCCAACTCGCTGTGCGATATTCGTTGGTAGTTTTTTAGGTGTTAAAATGTGTTACTACAGACCACAGTCCTGAAGTGCACCAACAAACAGACATTTCGTTCGTCCTAGATCTACGCCCAACATATCCAGCTCATGGTCCAGCTTCCTGTTCAACTTTCCGTCCAGATCACTAACCAGACTACACACTATTGAGAATTGATTTCAGGCATTAAAACGATTGAAACAACCTATGAATTGTTTACTGTCCACACGTCTGGGTAATGAAGCTTGCTTCTAGATGACTCTCCAGCTTGCAACCTCCTTTGTTGACACCTCACCAATAGACCACACATTGGGTTGATGTATTAGCCCACGTTCTAGAAGACTCGCCCGTGCGCTCTCCTCTACTCACTGCCAGTCCACCTGCCGCACTAAGGAAGGATACATGTGCCACATCTGAGAACCGTTTGCAATGGAGAAGGAGCCTGTGCGTTACAATGTCCAATGAAGAGAACCAGACTTGCGTCGAAGAAGGGAGGATGACTGTGCGTTGGCCTGTGATTTGTTAGATGTCATAATGATCGACTAAATTTAGAGAGAAATTGACCACTAAAGGGTCGACTTGCTCATTTCTGTAAACAACTATATATACCAGCCTCTACATGAGAGCTTAGTTAGCTCGCAGTTTTATCAGTTCATGCTTTGATTTGTTGTTCTTGAGCACATTGTATTTCTGTTCCATCGTTTGAATAAAGAGCTGTATGCTTTGCTGTTGATGATTGCGTTTGAGTAGAAGTTATCCAGGCACCACCCTTGATTGCTGAGAGGGCCCCTCATCAACCAGAGGTTTCTTTTCTTGTTTATTTCTATCATATTTTTTGTTGTAGTTAGTTTTGTTTCCAATTAGTTTTATTATTTCATTTGCTTCCTGTAATGCATTTTATTTCCAGAATTAAATAACTAGATTGCGCGCATAGTTTGCTTTCAAATTTAATTTCAGTCCTTTCATTTCCAGTTTATGGTTTAATATTTGCAATTAGATAGAATAGAATTTCAGTTCTGTTTATTTCCTTTCTATTCTAAGTTTATGCAATTTGAATTTCAGTTTGTTTATTAACATGCAATGATTTCTTTATGTTCATGAATTTGTTTAAGTTCATTTCATTGTTAAATTTGCTTAATAAGTAGGTTTACTTATTGTCTTTATGCATTATATTTACATCTGCACAAATTCAGCAGAAGATTAGATCATTTAGGTTAATTTCTGTCATTTTAACTGTGCAGACTGTCATTCGGACACCCCTTTCAAACCTATAGGTCAGTCTGTCATTCAGTCCATAGTTTCGTTTTTAGTGTTTTTAATGTGTTTTGAGATTGTTTTTAGTTCTGTTTCTTTAATGTTTGAAGTATGCTTTGCCTGCTATAGTTAGATGATAGTTTTATTTAACATTAAAGTTAAATTGGATTGTTTTAGGTTATTAATTAAAAGTTACCTTACTTCTTTTTCACCTTGAATATGTGTTAAGCTATGTTATGTTTTGTTTCTTGAATTTGTTTAGGATTTCTCTTTACTGATGTATTGTTTTGTGTTTATGCTTTTGTATTAATTTATCCGTTTGCATGTAAAATTCAGCATTATATGTGTTATCCTTAGTATGTTTCCAGGTTATTCTTTTTTTCATTGTGTGATTACTGAAAGAGACTCGTAGGACATAATTCAAAGATATTCCTATTAAGTTTTCTACTTGTTTCTTTTTATTTAATTTTGTTTATTAAGTTTTCTACTTGCTTATTTTATTAAGTTTTTTACTTGCTTATTAATTAGGTCTTCCTTGCATCTTAGTTTCCAATTTAAAGATTAGTTGTTAATAGTATGTTTTTCAGTTTAAAGCTATTTACTTATAGAATAAATTGTCAATTATTTAGTTTAATATTTTGTTCCGGTTTAATTACCTTAATAATTGAATTCTTAGGAGTTTGACTCAGTTTTTCATTTTGAAATATCTTTCGATATTTTGTTTGTTAAAATATTTCCATGACACCATAGGAACCCCTCTACCTTCGCATATATTTTGTGTCAACTCTAATCCTACCAACCCCGGTCGATAATTAAATATTAGGTGAGTTAATCTAGATGTTATAACACACCCAACAATGGACAATCACACGACTATTGCACTCGACCTCTGCGCTACTAGTGCAACTATTTGTTCAACGACCAACATGTACCCATGCAAGTTTTTCCTCAAAAGTCACACGATTGTCCAAATGAAGGGACCAATTACTTTCCATGGCACAGTTAAGGCTCATAACAGATAGCTTGGATCCAAAATTTGAACTAGAATTCTCACATGATTGGGAGCATTCAATATCCCCCTTCATGTACTTCAGGAACCAAAATTAAGAGTAAATTTATTCTATTAGAATTGCATTGAGATATCACCTTTTAATCCACTTCTTACCCCAAGTTTGCATGCAAAATATCCCATGTTTTCTTCCTCTAAAAAGAAAGGGTTTATCCATTGTTCTATGTTAGTTACCTTTCAATTGTGTGGACAAAAAGGATATCCCTAAGGGATATTATTGACTTCCCTTTGAATCTCACATCCCCTATGTGACAACATTGAATTTAGCTAGAATATTGGACAATCAACAATTGGTTTGACATATGCTTGTTATTTTTTTTGCTTAGAACTTTTACATTTTATTTCATTTTAATTTCTTTTATTAATTATTCAGAGTTTGATTTTTCCAATTGGAGTTTGGGATAATAACTTACAATTTACAATAACATGTCCTTGTTTCAACCTCAAGGATTCCCCCAAAATGAGAACACTACTCACCCTTGTGGCCATTTTCCACCACAACATTATTTATGGCATCTCCACTCTTATTTTTGTTCATTGCATTATATATAGCATGTATTTTGCTGGATAAATTATTTTGAGTGTTGTGCAAGTCCAAGATCTTGTTGTTCAGCCTCTCGATAGTCATAATTTGGAATCTTACAACTTGAGTCCATCAATTTATCAATAGCATGGTTCCTGACGTCTTGAGCGTGTAACATAGTGTGAATTTCTCTATGATGGTTCTCTCTCCTACGTAATTTGTGGAGGTGACACTTTACCGATTAAGTCCAAAACACTTATCCACACTTGGCATAAGATATCTTAGTGGACAAAACTTAGGATATCACCAGGTCACATTTGTGGGATGTGTTACCCTTTAAACTAGCAGTCTTAAATAAGCAACATAATGTAGACTGAGTGCTAGTGATTGGTAAGCATGTGGGATAGGTTTAGGGCCAAATTTTACCACAACCTAGCCTTTCAACTTCATTGGGTAACTCCTAAGCCCATGGGAGATCCTATTTCACTAAAATGTGAAAATTTTACGTGATAACACCTATCTTGCTAAAACATGGGAGCTTCTCTATGCCAACTATAGGTGGGATGTTATCATGCTTTTCATTGGGATGAGGATTGTACTAAGTAAGCCAATTGTTGCAGCTGCAACATTTTCCCAAAATTCAAAATTTTTTTGGACCCTCCTTTAATTGGTTTTGCTCAGCTTTTTGGTTTTGCTGGATGTTTGTGCAAAATATTACTTTTATGCCGGTGATGTTTTACTGTTTGAATTAATTTTGCCTTGCCATCGGAAGTGTTTTGGACTTTGAGTCGGGAGTCTAGTTATCTTCACGCCCGCCGTTGCGGAAAAGAATAGGACATCAAGTCCAAGTCAAATGTATTTGGTCTCCGATGCATTTTGCTTTGTCGACGTTTGTTTTGAGATCCTGTCGGAACCTTTGGCTATACGTCTTCTGCCATTGCGGAGAAGGTACCGTGAAGTTTTCTGAGAGTTGTTTTATCTTCTTCTGTTCCCCACTGTTTTTGATTCGCAGGTCCTTGGTTTTTTCAACTTTTGCCGTTGTGGCTCTAGAAAGCACTATGCTTCTGATAGTTTGATTTATCTTGTCCGCTTGGTCGATGCCGCTTGGTCGATGTTGTTCGCTTGAGTCATGTTTATTTTTTCTCTAATTTTTGTTGGTCTGCAGAACTGGGTTTCTTTTATGATTTCCACCGTTGCGGCTCTCCAACCATCTGTTGATTCGAAGCCTTAGTTTCACAAGCTCCGATGCGAGTTTTGATTTGTTTCTCTACCGACGCCATTGCGGGTGTCTTCACTGTTTCATCATCTGCCATTGCGGAGGCGATATTGACATGATCGTCGATCCCGTAGCCGTTCTGCCTCCTGATGGTTTTATTTTTCCTGCCGATTATGGTTGACCGAGGCGTATATATTGGGGCCGGGGTGTTTTATTATTTTATTGTTATTTTGGTGAATTCCCCGTGTTGTCGTTATCGCTCGAGCAAACCAACGCTTTCACTGTTGGTACCTTCGCTCCTAGGTGGCTCCGCCGTGGAAGTTTACGATTTTCTCCACCAGTTGCGCAGCACAGTGCCAGGTAGGCCCTTATGCCCATTTTTCTCGTTCCATTCAATTGGTCAAACTGTTTTGTTGTCTCCGCGGTTAGTGGTTACTTAGGTTTTTCCATCCTAGCATGTATATATTCGAGGTAAATGGTATGGTTTCCCGGTGGGGGGTTTTGTAGTTTTGCAATGATGACTTTCACGGCCGTTAGGGGTTTGCATATCGTACTCGACTACTGGGGAAACCGGTGCAGACGACCGTTATGCTGTCCGCACTAGTTTCCCCTAGTCCGTGTTTGGTTGTCCGGGGAGGGTGTTTTCATGGTTTTCTTTCAAGAGGCCGTGAGTTTGGTTTCACAGTTCAGTCGCCCTTGTCTTCGTGAACCAGGGTCGCGATGTGGAGGTTGCACCCCTTGGGTTGAGATTGTTACAATTCGAACCCCGAACCATTTTTAGGTTCAGAATGCATTATCTTGTCGAACCGTGATGCGAGTGTTTTGCAGCAAATAGATTCATCTTATTAAGTGCACGATCACTTGCAGTGTCCTCACTTGGGATTAGGCACCATGTTTTCCGCTTAATGATTAGGTCCTAGCACCGAGAGGGGGTTTCGAGACTGTTTTCTCCTTGACGAGAGGAGGGGGGTATTCATCGTTCTAGAAAGGCCATACTATTTTAAGTTGATTCTGCAAATGTTGGTCGTGAGCTGGTTTTAGTCTTTTGGGCAGATTAATTTTATGAGGGAACATTTGGTTTATGAGCATTGTTTGTTTATTTTTTATGGCTGCACTCATGTTTAGCATAGACGAGGTAAAATGCTTATAAAGTTTGTCTCCATCTTGAATGTTATCTGGAAATGACCCAACAGAACCTAAAAGAAATTTCTTTATATGACAAGGAAATTCCTCAGAATCCAAGATGTCTAAACGGCAGAAGAAGAAGGCTCCCGAGGTAGAGGAGGAACCCAAAGTTGAAATTGTTACCAGAGTTGAGTACACCTACAAGGACGCCAAATGCATAGCTGGTATAGAACCTGAATATCAATGGGGGGAAATTTATAGATTAATAACACGCCGAGAAGTACCTGACATAGGTTTTGAAGAAGAAACCATCTATGCCAATATAGAGAGGTCTTCATTGATGAAAATTGCTACCAGACCTGAGCTTTTTCCATGCTCAGAGGTGATTGGGTGGATTCTTCCCAGGGCAGATGTAACCACCACGATTTTAGCAAATGTTGATAAACAAGGTTATGCTGCTTATAGCCCTGGGTATGTGCCACTAGCCTACCACTTACTAGAAGCACACATGTAATTGACTGAGGACTGGCTGAAGGCAATTAAGATGGACCTAGTCGAGACACTAAAGAGAATGTTGATGCTTGGAAAGAACTTTAGAACTAGGCCGACCGGGGAATATGATATTGCCAATCTAAGAACCCCTTACAGGTTCATTGCCCTGATGTTGAACATGATTTTTGGAAGGGCCCACGGTAAAAGCTTCAAGTTAGAGTGGGTGCCTATCATTTTCTTTGTTGCTACACAGGGGACAGTGTTCAACTGGGCAAACATTGTGTCCAATAGCCTCTCAGCCTGCATTGCATCAGCATTAGGAGGGGTGTCCCAGAAGAGATCAGAGTTCTATATGAGCTCTATACTGATTGATTTCATACTATGTAACCAACCCTTCCCCAATCTGAGGTGTATCTAAGACCGAGAGAGAACACCAGTCTATGCAGCTTACAAGCCACTGTGGGCACACAAGTACCACAGTCACTATAGGGAAGTGTGTGAACACTTCATCATGCCACTATCTACATTGATCTTCTTAAAGGAGTGCAACTGTATGTCAGAGGAATCATTGCAGGTGATTGAGGAATATGCAGACTACTATCTAACAGAGGATGGATTGTATTTTAGAATGTATGGATGCTCTAAAGCACCCTCCCTACTGCCAAAATATGCCACTGACTATATAGTCCACAAAGAGGCAGTTAGACAAGTCTTTCTAGATGGCATAGGGAGTTTTCTGTTCGAACATAAGAAAGCAGCTTACCCTCCTTTACCATTCAGGTTGGGAAGCTATAAGTTCACAAGAGTGAAGAAAGCTGATGATTTTGTGGAGGAATTGGGGAAATTCCATTTTGGGGAAATAAATTTCCACAGGAATGACTCCCGGAACAAAGTGGCAGAGCACTACAGGGAAGCAAATGTACATTTTGAATACGTAAGTCACTGGGATAGAGAGGAATCTATTTTTCGCAGTGAAGAAAATATAATGGCCTTAAGAAGAAGATTTAAGAAGAAAATCACCACCAAAGGTGGGAAAGGACAGGATGAGAAAGAAAAGGTAGAGGAGCAAGATGCACCAGCTGCAAGTAGCTATAGAGGAAGAAAGGTGCAAGATCTTGCAGGTAGACAATCGGCTAGAAGAGATTTTGGAAACTTCTTCATATTTTGTGGATAGATCGCAGGACATCTTAGAAGTCCTGACAGGAAGGATGGCGAGATTGGAAGCGAATGAAGAAAATCCTGCAGAGTTACCATCAAAATACCAACAAGCCCTAAGGCAAGACTATGATTTACTAGAGTTTTCCATAAACACAGCCGAAGAATTCAAGAAGGCTGTCAAGAAGACAAAGGGGGCTTGTGTGGAATTCTTCAGGAGACTTTGATCACTTATAATCGCTGCCAGGTAGAGGCTGAACAGAGAATGGATATCTTCCCAGACCACAACCTATTTTTGGAGATGTTGCAAAGAAGATATCAAGAAGATGAGCAAAGGATACATCACATCAAGGCCATAGATGAGCGAACCCTGAGGAATGAAGTAGCTCATTCCGCGGTCAGTGTGCAGTTGTTAGAAGACCAACTTCGCTCGAGTGCAGCTAGAATAGAAGTAATGACAAATCAGGCTGCTAAAATCGAAATAAATATCCGTTTCTTAGAACCTTCCGAATTCGAAAGCATTGCCTCAGAGGCTTCAGCATGGAAGAAGTTTTTGAATAGTCAAGCGGGACCTTCCTCATGAGCATTTTATTCATTTTATTGTAATATATTATAAATTCTGTAAGCATTTAATGAAAAATAAATATAGGAGGTGAAGAGTTGGGGAAGCCCAAGAGTCATCCATGGGCAGCCCAATGGTTTTGTTCTTTTGTATAAATATAGAAGATTTAGATGAGGGAGGGACTTTTTCCCAGTTAGATTGGAAGACATATTGTAAGAAGAACTATTTCCTTTTGTAATAGATAATTACAGTTTGCCTATTGGAGAAAGCTTGGTGGAATGTTCAAATGTTATGCTATGGATTTGTTGAAGAGGAACTATTTCGTTTTCAGCTTTTTGTCCATTAATTGTGAGATCGTTCTAACTCTATGAACCTATGTTCTTGTATGAGTGATCTCTGGTTTATTTCATGAAAATTTCCACTATGAGTAATGAATGTTGTTCATAAACAATTGGTTATCTGGTTGTTCAAACTCTTTAAATGTTCATGTGTTTTGAAAGAAGTATCAACTATTTGTGATTTTTCATAATGCATGCACAAAATACATTACTCATTAATAAGTGATAATCTTGCTCCCTAGGGATAGGTTAGGTAGTTAGATTTAATTCCTTGCTGTGTGTGATTTAGATGCAATAGAGTTTAAGATGAGAGGTAAGAACCTGCGCATCACATTGTGACCACTCCTTGCATTCTCAATCAATTTGCATCTTTATCTAGGCACTTGCATGTCATACTTAAAGTCAAAATTACAAAAATATATACGGTGGACCGAGCCACAACCGGTAAAACCTTTTATTTGTGTTACTTGACCTACGGTAGCCGGACCGCAAACCAGACAGATTCCCTACACCAAACAGTCATGGGCTAGTTGGGAACATTGACTAGGGAGAATCCCTTGCTGTTGTTTCCTGCAAATTTCCAGGCCTCAACACTAGTTAAGGGTGAATACTTTACCATTAAGAGGAAAAACGATAGTGCAAAAGATTGAGGAGGAAACTGCCTTAATGGTATACATGTAATTGTAACTAAGGAGAATATAGTAGTCAAGATGTCCATCATTGATTTCTACATTAAAGAAAACCATATCACCCCCTAGTTCAATAGGGAAATTCTGGTAATGAAGGCCTTATGGCTATGAGGGAATACCATAATATGCACAAAGAGTGATTGATAGAGGGACTGGGTCCTAACATCCAATTTGTTTCAAAACATTTGTGGGGATGGCACAAGTAGAATCACCTTCATCAATGATACATCTATGAATGATGATTCTTGATTGTGATGCAGATTTGGAATGCACCATATGAAGGAAATTGTGGCTTTCCAACATCTAAATTGAAGGCCATAAGGTGCAAATTAGGTGGATATAGTGCACTCAATGTTGATAGTAATGCCTTTTCTTGAGAAGGGAAATATTGAAGAACTTTAGTGTTGTCATAGTAGTGGGGGACTAGGATAAATAATCTATAATGTTGTAGTTATGTGTAGCTCTTGCATGAGGGTTATGGAAAGTATGTCATAGAGGTGTATTTGATACTCAAGGGGTTGGGTCATTGCTAGGGCGTGGAATCTAAGTATACCTGCTAGTGGAAGTTGGGGCATATTCTCATTGTGAATTAGTGGTGTTTTGCATGTTGTAGGCTCAATTATGGGTTTGAAGATGAATCTCAACAGAGTTCACGTTGATGTTTTATAAGATAAATCACTAGTTAGGGGAGATTTTGGTTGCTATTGAACATCTTATTGATTTGTAATGTCCCCTTCATTGGTGAAGGGGTTTTGTAAGATGGCTTACTATGGTTGAGCAATGTTATTTCCTTGAGGAGGATTTACACTTGGTTGAGTTTTTGCTTTCATTATCCATTGACAATCATGGATATTTGGGAAATGGTGCATGTGATGGATATATTCACCACATAAAGTGCAATGAAATTTTGTTCCTAACATTATTGTCCTTACCTTGTTTAGGTGGGAGACATTATGATTTTGTTGTTAAATGGGATTTCCCCTATAGATTTGAGTTATTCTCTTTATTATTTCCCTAATTTTGTGATTTGGGGGGGTTTTATACATTCAAGTTTTCAAATGATTAAACCTATTAAGTAGGATAAGATTGAAAAAAAATTACCCCTAGATGTGTGTAGGGGGGAGGGGGGTGGGACCAATAAACATGCCTCATAGAGGAATATGAATAGAAAATAAGTCTTGGGAGGGGGGATAATCTATAGGTATTGGGGGCCCAATATGAAGTAGTCGTGTTGCTTATGTAATTGCCAATATTACACATTACATTGTGAATATAAGGGATGGATTGTACAATGACTTCTTGTACACTCATGCTTGGAAAATTAGGGATATATGGTTCACATGATAGTTTCTTGTAAGGAAAAATGGGTCTGCCTGGAATAATATTGATAGTAAGTGATGCAGGGGGGACACCATGTGGTTTAATTGATGATAAATATGCATAAGGATTTAGGGCATTCTCCTAGTGGGAAATGAACCCAATGATTCCATTAGTTGTGCGTGGGGTGTTAGAAGTGGTTAGCTTAAGAGATTGATGTCAAGGGGAATTAGGGATGATCATGTATAAATACCTTGAATGGGCATAAATTAAATAAAATTATTGATATTTAATCCATAGCTTCATCTTCAGTTTTGGACATGTTGGTTGCAACATTCTTGGAAATCATTGGGAGAAGTGATTTGAGAAACCAATCTGGTAAAAAATCATGTTGTATGTTGATTTTACATAATGTGCACCATTGATGTCGTTCATGGATATGGTATGCAATATGTGTGGATGTGTTTTGATTAAATTATGAAAGAATCTTGAGACCAATTCATGGTGAATATGAAGTTGAAAATAATGAGGAAGATAGAGTAAATGAATTCAAATGTTGCATGCATGTATGTAGGAAAATTGACATACCATTTTTCCATTGTACTTGTAAGGGTCCTTTCAAATAGCTAAAGTTGAATGGCATATTTGACTATATTTTTTGATGAACACCATAACTGAAATGACATCACATGGTTAGCAAGATCGTCTCCTTTTTTTCCTTCAAACTTAGTTATGTTGGAAGGTATCTTTTCTAGCATTGGGGGTGGGGGGGGGCATGTTGGATCATGTTGGATATGATCATTGATGGGTTTTGATAAATTTTGGAGGTTTAAGCTGGATATGAATGATGAGGTTGTTTGAGCAGGCTTAACCATTGTGTAATGCAAGAGTATATCTTCACTAGATGTAGTGGAGACCAACACATGTGTGTGAGGGGGAGTATTGAGCAAGGTATATCCAAACATAGTCGACCTAATCATAGATACATGTGTGTGGGTGTTGAGTGGTGGCCACCCATGCCTAGGATGGAGGGATGGGATAGTAGGATCCCTTTCTATGATGTGAAGATGCCTTGAAGTCTTCAGGAATGTCAACATGGTGGCGAGTTTACTATGATTCCTATTTTGAGGGAATATATTTAGTGAGGTGTGTAATAGGAAATAATTAAAATCTAAATGTAATAATATTAGACAAATATAACAAATGCAAAATGGTGTGAGTGTTTGTATTTCAAAGTAGCATTTAATGTTGATTATAGTATGCATTCTTGATTACACAATGTTCTTTGTAATTTAAATAAACAATGATGTAATCATATTGATTTAATGTCCTTCCTCTCATTGTGGTAACCGGGCCTTCCAATAGCTCTCTTGTTAGATGGTACAGAATCCACTGAAGATGGCTATTGAAGGTGTGAATGAATCATTTATAGTGAAGGGTGATGGAGATATGTTTCAAAAGGCCCAGAAACACTTCCAACAATTAACAAAATCTAATCAAGGTGAAAATAAATCCCACAAATCCCACCCAGCGATGATCCTAGGTTTTAGCCACTGAGATACCTGCCTCAAGTGTGGGTAAGTGGTTTGGACTCAAACGATCAAATTTGACCTTAATAAATATCTTGGTGGTTCAATTTCATGAACATAAAAAAAAACTGACCTCAACTTCAGTGTCTCGGGCACCACATCTTCTTATCCAAGTTTTTCACACTTGATATAGTAGGATTTAAAGTCCACTAAAAGGAAACTATTGTTTCATGTGAAAAAGATTGAGGGGCATTATTTGGGCACCTAACCCAACAATTGTCACATATACTATAATTTGTTTTGTGACCGCTTAGAAGAGGAAGTGAGTTGGTTTAGAATCAAATTGTTGATTTATTTTAAAAGGGTTCAATTTTGAATTAAGGTGTGATAAGGGAACTATTTCATACCTCTATTTTTTTTCTAAGTTATCAAGATAACTTTATGAGTGCAAGATGAAGAGTATACTCAAATGAGATGAATATTTAAGTCAATTTGGTGTGTGATTCAAGTAATAAACACATGTGTGATGGAATGCTTGAAATAAAATTGCAATTGATTTGGAATCAAATAATAGATAATATATATAAACATGTATGGTATTTTACTCTTTCTGAATTAATATCCTAAGTATGATTGGATGATTGTAAGTAACACTCTAAAAGAATGTACAAATGGAGGTATTTCACTCTCTTACCATCTTTTATGATTCACTAAGATTGCTTTATGGGATCAAGGTAGAAATCATACTAGGATTTGAGGAGAGCTTTAAGTTCCCTTGTTTGGGTGAAGAGTGGAATAATCTAAATTGCTTTTGTAAAAGAGATATGCAAGTGGCAAGTGTTTAAACTAATGAAAGTTTCTTCAATAATTACTTTTACCCTTAGAAGTAATGAATAAATATGGTATACACTCTAGTGTAGGATAAAAGGTTGTTGGTAACCTTAGAGCCCAAATCCTAGAAAATAATTGTTGCAAATAGATTCCCCCCCTAGTTAAACTAGGTGTTCTAATCACTAACAAATAAAAAATAGGTTGTGGTTGTTTTATTAATTCCTTAGGAATTGTGGATGGTCATGTGGATTGCATTTGCAAGAAAAAAAACTTCAAAAACTGAATTCTATTATAATCACATGGGTCACAATGCATATAGTCGAGTGACAGTGTGTGATGCGGGTTACAAATGTTGCACTAATATGTTCCACGACTTAATAATTAAGAGAGTTGGGTTATCATGTGGGAATATAGTTGAAATGGTCAGATGGATATGTGGCATGACAAATTGACTAGTAAGGCTATGTGACCATGTGGATGTCAAAGAGAAAGTCATGTGAGTTATCTTGGAATAGAGGCCAGATATGAAGTGCTAAAAAAATGAGGAAGAAAATGACCTTCATCCCACAAACCTCACTAATTAGAGAAATGATTAGTAAGATAGTGATCTTGCAACAAACCCTAAGTTAGTATGAAGAAAGTAGATAAGATGTAGATGAGAAAATAGGTAAAAACACAAAGTAGAATGACCAATTCTATTGTGGGAATAATGACTCAATTGTGAGCTAAATATCCTTTCCTTGTAGGTTTCAAACAAGGAAATGAATCATGAGTGGGTTAGTGGGTTAGTGTGACGAGCACTAACAAATTGAAGCAGAGAAATAAATAAAAAACACAGGGGATAATTCTTGAACTAAAATTGTTAAATGATGTGAAAACAACGACAAAATATAAGATTACACCAAATTTCATATGTCCAATGCAAAATCATTTATGCAATGGTATCACCTTGAGGAATGCAACATACAAGAGGGGAATCGTCACTCCGTTTAGAAAGAGTCCTTTAATTTCTAATTTTTCTCAAACCAACTTGGAATCATGAAGGAAAACACTTGTTTCGTAGGGGAAGAAGTCAAGGTAGCTTTCAAATTCCTATGAGTGATAAGAATGTGGGTTAAATATAGGTCGTCCAAGCAAATTCTTGTCGCATAAACTTACTTTAGATTTATTTGATGAAATCAATGTCGATGGCCTCAATTTATATCCAAAATGGAGGCCTTCAAAGAACTAGTTCACCATGTGGATGCTCCTCTTCATGAAGTTTCCCTCAAGTACAAGGATGGGGCTAATAAATGCCCAAGTACCTAGTAGTTGGAGCCAATTAGAACCCCATTGGAACCCAAATGTAGTTGGAGAGCCTTAAATGTGCCACGAACTCATAAAGTTTGAGATTTTACATATTTTCATGGGTATCGAGGAGATTTTAGCACAATATTTCTTGGGTTACAACATTGTGAGGTCGCTCAAGTTTGTAATTTTTGTGTGTGGATTAACTCTAGTATGCCTGTTGAATTTTGATAAAAAGGAAGTTTTGTGACCTTCATGAAATATGTTTATGATGTATTTTAGTAACATATATGGAAATGTTGTAGGTTTTCAAAATTGAGGAAATTATAGCTCTAATAGCTTGTTTGAACACATAAAAAATACCTAGATCAACAATATAAAAATTTTGGTTTCATGCATTGCTTTGCTTAAAAGTGTGACCAAGGTTCATGGATTCACACACCCCCTTAGGTGGAACTAAGTTGACTTCTAGTGGTTTCCATAAGAAGAAGATTGATAATTAGAAGTCAAAAGTAGGGCCCATTGACATAATTATAATAATGACGTGAGAGGAATATTTTATATTTGTAGAATTTATTTGAAGATTCCATTGGAATAAAAACCATGATAGGAAGGAAATATTTTGTAATCATGTAAGTTATCCTGAGAGAATTTTTTTCATAAAAGTTATTCCAAATCACCACAATAATCCAACAATCAATCATCTTCTCCTCTTAAGCGGGACCTGTTGAATTCCAATTGTGTCCATATGAAGACCCCCTTAGGTGAGGCTTGTTGACTTCCTCCTCTATTAATTTGAGATTTGTTAAATTATAATTGTGTCAGTATGAAACCTCCCTTTAAGTGGGATTTGTTGACTTCGAGTTGTGTCCATATGAATCCTCCCTTTGGGTGGGATGTGTTGACTTTGAGTTGTGTCTATATGAAGCCTCCTTACGTGGGTCTTGTTTACTTCTTCCTCTCTTAAGTGAGATTGGTTGATTTCAAATTGTGGTCATAAGAGGACCCCTTAGGTGGGAATTGTTGAGTTCTTCCTCTAGTAAGTGAGATTTGTTGTCTTCCAATTGTGTTTATATGAATATACCCATTGTGGGAAATTATGCACAAAGGTGTGCAACCTCTCCCACGTTGAGTGAATAACTTTAAGGTTGTTGACAAGGCCCGATATTGTGTAATGAAAAGCAAATGTGATAACCCCAAGTAGATCATGCAAGCTCTTGTTAATGAAATGAAACAAAACAAAAACTAAAATAACTTGAAATAAACAAAGGGAAAGAGGGGATGGAAACCATAACAAGAGACCAACACAAGAATCACTTTAGATTTCTCAATGGTCAAGCAAATACATGTAGTGTCACCTAGGAGGTATGGGATTCAAAGGGAAGCCAACAATCTCCCTTAGGGAGGCTTATATTTTCCACACTAAATTCTAGAAATCTTGAAGAACAAATGGGAAAAACACTTTCCCCTTGGAGGAAGGAAGCATGGGAGCTTGGAGAATGTTAATAGTTGTAGAAGAGGTGGGCTATGAAGAAGTTCCAATACAATTCCAACAACATAACCTTTCTCTAGATTTATCTTACAATATGCATGCCCATGGATTCCTTTTATAGGCCAAGAGGTCACCGAGAAACAACTAGATCCAAGTGTGAAATCCATCACCTAATGAACTAGCTCCAAGGCACACAATGGGGACTATTGAATGCTCATCCATCATGTTGAGGATACAAGTTCAATTTTTTGTTGGCGAGGATCCTTCATGAGCATTTAATGCACGACTGGTGGTTGAGATCCCTCTATTTTCATAGCCGCATGAATATTGAAGGGAGTTCCACGTAGGTATAACACGGGCACATAACTGGTAACACATGCATGAATGCACATAAATAGAGTTTTGACCGCACAACATTGTCTTTTTTAATTGTTCTTTGGAACTTATTACTCATGCTACTTTCTGGATCTTGATGAGGATGTCTTCGGTGGTATGCATGGTATATGTTGATGATGCCTTACTATAAGAATTGTAAAAATATTTGAGCGTTAAAAAATGCCCCCTAATGTATGAGGTTTGGAGGGTACTGTAGGGCCATTAATGCATCATCATTTCTTTTGTTCTATTCTTTGTTCTTGAAATATATGAAGCTCGTCTGAATTGAAAGATTCCTCCCATGGGTGGAAGATTGTTGGTGAAGTGGTAACAAATATTTATGTTATACAAATGAGGTGGGAATCCCCATGCTTGTGAAGATATGCCAAACTGGCTACAAAATGAGAAGACAAAGGGATTAAATCATAAAATTATTGGACACATGGATGACGTTGGATTCAATCCATGCGAGAGTAAATGAACCTAGAAATGATGTCACTAGTGTTAAAGAGAGGAACCACTGAAGATCATGAGAAACCCATGAGGGTGGGGGATTGAAATACTAGTGAAATTGCTAATTGGGACACTTCACTGTACCAGATGTGTTGCTACCATGGTTTGCAAATGTGAGCACTGCAACCTTCGATATGTACAACTCCCATTGATGCGATATAAGTTTTGATGTCGAATAGTGGGGGGGGGGACTAAGTTAGGGAGCACTAATGTCTCTCCCTACTTCATTTAAGGCGATCCATTATATTGTTTGAAAAGGATCCGATGGTACCACTGTAACTACTACAACTCTAAGAATATGATGAGTTTATGTCGATGATATTTGAAGTACATGATAAGATGAGGGTATTATCTTGTCACCCAAGATCATGCTTGTAACCAACTGTGACATTGAAAGATTTGACATAAAACTAGATGATTAGTGTGGGGATCATAAATTCCTTTAATCGATGTAAACTTGGGGAATAAATGGCAGAAACATTATTCAAAATATATGGACATAGAATAATGGAGGGAGACAAACTACATATGAAGGCTTTGGTAGATACCCAATACGGAGGGTAACATCAACTTAAAAATATGACGACACTGAGAGTATAAAGACTTGGTTACATTGATCAAAGGTGAGCAGGGGGTTGCCACCAAAAGAATAGGGAGTTTCCCACAATTTTGAGTGGATGTTCACTTCAGTTGATGACTAGTCAAGCTAAGTTAGGAGTCAGTTACATTCAGTTCTAGTCCTCTACATTCAGTTAGCGCTAGGTTTACTTGACTGCACTCATGTGGGGCGCATTTCTCACCTACCATTGTCAGTTAAACTTAGTCAACACTGAATGTAACACTTGAGTTGTGTTTTAGAGCTCCGATGAACTTTGGTTATGGTTTAGACAAGGTCAGTTAACTATTGAGTCCTCCGATAGTGATTTAGACAAGGTCTTGGTTACCTACAGTCAAGTAGAGTCTAATCAATTCGAACTTCCTCATGTGGATTCGAATTGCTTGTGGCTATTAAAGCCATTGTACTTCATTGTAATTATCTATCTAATTACTCTTTGATTAATGAAAAGCATTCACAGCTGCAAGCCATTTTTGCACTGTTTCATTCTTCAATAACTGAGTAAATTATGTGATCTATCATGTGAGTTGTGTGTTTGTCCACATATCTATGTGCTCAATTTAATAGAACTATGGGTGATCATTTCAAACTGGGTCAAATTCCTTAGACCTCTGGGGGTTCCACATCATGGGTTTTAAATTATGATAGGGTTTGTAATGGTGCACACACCCATGGGGGAAACATGTTATTCTAAATACCGACGTTGATGACACATCTCGATTGCGAATGCATACCTTATGGTTATCAATAGGAGTATTGGTAAATGCAATGTAAACAGAGGACAAACATGGCCTATATGCCAATTTCAGGATGATACCTGTGATATGAGTCCTGCACCATTGTGGATGTGTGGGTAAAATATTGATGCTCCTATTAGAGTCATGCACACATTATTCAAGTACCCAAGTGTAATGGAGGACATGGAAAAGGTATTGACAATGCATAAATAAGAACCAAAACATATAACACACATGTGGTGTGCATGAGGGATTTATGGATAGAATCATTTCAGATACAACCCATTGACAAGGCTATTGAGAATTATTCCTTCATGATATTGTAAGATATATGCCCCTTTGGGTAGGAATTGTTTTACGACATATGGTATAGTCCATTTAGATACAAATTTCCATGGTCCCAATTTTAAGTCCTTTTTGGTGTTGAACACTAGGACAAAGTCCCCCTCGCTAAAGTTTCCAAGGCACCCTTGACAGTTGTAGTGTGCTTTGGATAGAAGATTCATGGCCTCATTATATTGTAGTGAGTTCCTTTGTTCTTCATCAAGGTGTTCCAAAGTAAACAATAATTTCTCGAGAGTCGAGGTATCTGGTAACAACTCCATAATATATTGGAGAATAGGGATTTGACACTCAACATGTATCACTCCTTCGATGTTGTGGACAAGGTGAAATGGGGTAAACATTGTGGCAGTTTTGATTTGACAATGGTAGGGGTGAAGGAAAACCTATGATGGAGGTCTTCCCATGGGGTGATATAAGTGCATGGATTCCATTATTGCTTCATCGATGGGGAAGAAATATTCCTCTAACATGTCTTCATCTAAAAACAAGGAATCTTTATGTTGTATATCAATTGTTCTATCATTGGTGGAGAATAGTTTGGGATTTGCTACTGGAGTTGGGTCCTTGTAGGCAATATTTGTGGCCACCCGAAGAGGTAATGAGCCCAGGTATATGATGTCCACATAGATGATTAGGATTTGTGGAGGAGGAAGAATCACTTCGTACAAGGTAATAGTAGGGTGATGCGCCTCCTCTAGTGGTTATGGTGGGTTGGTATCACTCTGAGGTGACAATAATGGGGGGTTGTTGCTGTAGGGGGTGAGAGAGATGAACGATATGTCTTCATCCTCGCCATCATTAGTAGGGATGGTCTCTTCTTCAAATACTGTGGGAAGAGTCATGCCTAAAGGGATTATGTTATTTGAGAGTCATTTCTGGCTGGAGTGGAGAGCTCATAACACACCTAACAAAGGGAATTGAAATGAATGGTGAGACACTAACTTGAAAAATTTGCATGGGAGAGTCATGTAATCCTGATTCAACACGTGGGATAGACTTTGGACATGCATTGAGTGAAACACTGGGTTAGGGTGTTGCAAGTGTAAGTTGTCCTCTGGAAGAGTTTCTGAGGTGGACAACATTAAAGTGATTGTGGTGGTAGTGATAACTTTGATCGAAGATGTTTATTGCAGTTGAGGTAAAGGAATCTCAACCAAAGGGTGGGTGAGGCAAATGGTCACCAAAGTGTCTCAAAATTGGGGGAGATCCAGACGATGGTGTGTGTAGTTCCCATTCTAAAAGCAATTTGAACACACATGATTGGTGCACAATGATTTGGAATTGCTAATTTTGTTGGGTGATGACAAGGTTGAAGTTCCCTCTACTACAGTATGTCCTTTATGAGTGAAACTAAGAGGGGTATTAAGTAAATTCCCAATCTCCAACAAGGTGGGGCACAGGCTGGTTGCATTACCTTGTTTCCCGCATAGGGCACATGGTGGGGTGACCTTCATGGTAGGGGTGTTGCTCATGATGGGAGATTTCAACTTCGACTAAGGTGTGACCCCTTGATTTAGGCTTAGAGACCACAAACGAAGATACACAAATGTTGGTGGTTGTGATGGGGGATTTCAAACTGGGTTGACTAATGCCCCCATTGGTCGGTTTAGTGATGACATGTGATGGCTTGGTCATGAACAAAGTTGGCTCAACAGGTGATATCGATGGTGTAATGGGCCATAATGACAACATATCATAGTATGCTGCAAGTTTTGAGGCCATCTCTAGGTAAGGTAGTGTGAGGCACAACAAAATAACTCCCATAGTGATCCCACAGATAGTTATTTGAGCCATGACCAGTGTCCCTAGCACTTGTGTGGGGTGGTACAAGAATGGTATATGGAAGATGGGGGGCACTGATGGAATTAGTGTTTGTTTAATTCCATGAATCAATAGAGCTGTTGATGTTGATGTCGATAGGGTGGGAGACTCATTTTCAGAGGTGAAAATGGTGCACATGGGGCCTCCTGTTAAGGTGGGGATTTTAGGTGGAGGACTTGAATACGCCTCTAGGAGGTCGGAATCCTTGTACACACCTAGGAATACATCAATGTAAGGTGGTTGAGTCACTTATCCTACTATGGGTAGGATGTTTTTAGGGTTAGTGTTGGCATAAGGGTTGTAATAGGTGAGTTGGTAAAGGCTGGATATCTTCCCATTGAAGGGAAACATCATGATATGGAATACTGACGAGGAAAATTCCTTCATGGCGTACATGTAAATACAACCCAAAAGGATATTATAGTCAAGTTGTGTGTCAATGACTTCAAAATCGATTATAACCATCTTGCCACCTAGCCCAATGGGAACATTTTGGTATAATCCTCATGGTTGGTATGGTCTCCCATGATATTCAGAAAGGATGATAGATGAGGGTATTAACTTGGGTGAGCCCAATATTTTCCAAACATTTGAGAACATTAAATAAGTGGATGCACCTTTATCGATGATCCACTAATGAATCATAATGTTTTAACCATGATTGGGACTTGGAATATGATTGACGAGGGTAGCTATGGTTCACCTTTGTCTAGGTCAAAATTAATGAGGCGCGAGTCTAAACGGTCGATGGAGGCCAGTGCATTGAGTAATTCCTTCTTTTGGGTCGGGCATGAATGGAGCACTTCTAACATGGACATGGTTTTTGGAGACTGAGCCAAGTCATCCACAATACTCTAGTCGTAGGTAGCTTTCATGTGAGAATTATGGATGGTGTGCCGAAGTGGTTCCTTTGGAATCCTCAGGATTTGTTTTGTGCTTGGGCGAAATTTTTATAAAGGGCCTCCCAAATGAGTAGGTATGTCTTCTCCTTAAGGAGGGAGGGTTAGGCCTACCATAGCCTTTAACTTGAGTCTAAAGGTTGACATCAGCTGTGTTCATGTATATTTCTTGGTAGGAACCATCATTTTGGGAGCATGATTCCTATTGTTGGGTAACCACTCCTTGATTGGAAAATGGTTGTTGCAATACAACTTGCTGGGGTTGTGGTGCATTAAGCGATTGAGGAGGGATTTCTATTGTCTTTTTCCTCACTTCCAACAACTGTTTGAAGTCAGGGATAAGAAGAAAATGGTGAGTATAGTGATCATACTCTCCACATATCGAGGAAGAATAATTGGTCCTCATGTTGGAATTTTTTCCTTGTTTTGGGGGTTGTTAGTCCATGCGTTTTGGTTACCTAGGTTTTGATTATGCTAGGGAGGGTTGTTGCCTCCTTGCCCATGCTAATGGTTCAAATTATTCTTACCTTTATTTCAACCCTGATTTTGAGGATTTTGGGGATTGGGAGATGCCCAATCGCTCAAATTGTTGAGATTGTCATAACAAAAGGTTATACTAAATTAACCCCCATATGAGGCATGGGGGCCGAACCAGGAGGACACAAAAATGTGTAATAAGTATTATATCCTTGTGGTGGGATATATGTATAGTTTTGGATCCATATGATGTGGACGTAGGAGAAGGTTCTGCCATTTGCGGTGGAGGTAGCGTTGTTGCTTTGCTTGTATTGGGATATGTAGGACTGTAGGGATGATATTCTAGCTGTCCAAACAAAGGATTTGAGACCATGGTTGGGGGTGTTGAAACATGAGGGATGGGTGGATACTGCACCATCATAGGGGATGGTATAAGTGCCAATTGTGGGGGAGTTCTTCCCTCTTGGGAAATGGAAACAATAATATCACCCCCTAAATGCAATGAAATTGCATGGGGGGAATCCAAAGAATGATGTTGAGGGGCATAGAGAAGGATGGTATATAGGTATCCAGAATGTGCATTTATGAGATCAAAGTGTTGGGCATTCAATATGGTCTCTTCCTTAGTTTGTAGCAAGGATATTTCCACATCTTTTACTATGGCAGGTTAGAGAGATTTAATAAATCGATCCAATATGAACTAAGGTTGAATATCTATTTTGCACAAAGTGCGACACTTATAACACTCGTGGATGTGGTCTATTATGTGGGTATAAGCATTCTGTCAAAACTCCATGAGAATCTCGAGATCGAGGTCATGGTGTATGGGTAGCTGAAAGTAAGTAAGGAATGTAGTGGCTATCGTCCAAAAGGTGGCATGGGAAGCCTTGGTAGGTTCATGTAAAATTTTGTAGCTGTACCTATGAGAGTTTGTTGAAAGAGGTGAAACCTCACTAAGTCATATACTATGATATTTGATGAACCCCATAAGTGGAACAACATGACATGGTTGGTAGGATCATCTCCTTATTTCCCTTCAAAATTAGGGATGTATCGGGGGAGCTTATCTAGCATAGTAGGCCATGATGGATCATGAGCTATAGCGTTATTGACAAGCTTCGCTAGACCAGGGAGATTCAAGCTAGCCATGAATGGTAGGTTTGTATTTTCTACCACCATCGAGCTCTTTGTGTTGTTTCCTCTAGGGGAAGAACGAGGAGTGCAAGAAAATGAGCTCTATCCTTGATGTGAAGAAGAGGATGATGTGTGGCCTCCTCTTGAAGAAGGAGAAGAAGGGGGGGTATTTCCTCCACGGGGAGGAAACAACGAGGTGCCTCTTCCATGAGAGGATGAAGCAAAAGGATCTAAATTCTCTTCGAGGGGAGAAAATGAATCAAGTAAGGAGCGACCTTTCCTAGAGGATCCAATCAATGTGGAATGGGAGCATCCTCAACAGGAGTATCTCCCTTGTGAATGACGAGGAGAGAGTGGAAAAAAACCTCTTTAGAGAGGGGATAGGCTATGTAGTCCACGATACTATCTTAGGGGGTTTTGTTTCTCTATGGTGGAAGTGTAGTATAATAAATGAGAGCGATGATGGGAATAAACACAATTGAACAAATTCAAAAGTCACTCCAACCATAACATATGCAAAATGGTGCAAGAGTGAGTGATATGTGCAAATATAGGTTTAGTGAAAATGGTCCCTCATGCAGGTTCTTTTCAATTAGGAGCTATGTGAACTTGTATTTAGAAAAGAAAATAAATGTAAATTCCCTAAATACCTTATAACGTCCTTCCTCTCAAATGTAACTATTCCTTCCAAAAGCACAACTGTTGGTGATAATGAGATCCACACAACGATTAACTAGTGAAGGTAACAACGAGTTGGTTATACGGACAATAGGGCTATGTTCCAAAATGGTTGGAAACAATTCATAGTGGAATTATCTAACTTTAGGAGTCAGAGGAACTCACCATTGATCCTTGGAGATGTCCTAAGTTTGACCACTAAGATACTTGTGTCAAGTGTGGATAAGTGGTTCTTCTTGAGAGGTATAGTGTCGTCTCCATACAACAAGGTGAGTGACTCATAGGGGGAGCAAGGTAGCTATAACTTGACTTTCATATCCTTGGGAACCATGCCTTCTTATTAGGATTGTATTTTGACACTTGCTAATAGTAGAATTTGATAGTACCTTATAAGTCAACAATGTTATGTTTTAAAATACTAATGAAACTAGATTGATAAGCATTGTTTGGATGCCTATTCCAATAAATCATACCTAACTAAAATATTGTTTTGTGATCTCATGTGGAGTATTTTAGTCGGTTAGCAATTTACAAAAGTTGATTTTAAATGTCCAAATTAGATTAAGGCGTGTAAGGGAGATATTTCACAATTCCCTTACTTTCTAATTCATGAAGATTACAAGTAACGTGAGGTGAAGAGATAATCATATTTTAAGAGCTTTTAGGTCACTTAGTGTGTGCTAGTGATGTAAACACATGTGAGATAAACAAATTGATTGTTGGAATTAACTAAAGAGAATAAAGTAAATGGAAATTGTGATTTAAATTCAACTCTAAAGATGGTAATGGTGCTTGCAAAATAAAAAAGCAAATGAGCTAAAATTGTGCAATAGAGGTATTTCACACTTCTTCCCCTTTTTTGGTTCACCAAGCTCACAAGAAGTGCGAGGTGAAGAGCATACTTCAGAAGATTATAGTCTTTAGGTCCTTATTTGTGTGCAAAAGTGGTTCTACACTACTCTACCAACAAGGTGTAAGGTAAGCAAAGAAACATAAGATCTCTTGGATACTAGTCACAACAATGAGGCTCATTGAAATCCTTAAGGTTGATTACTTAGGTAGGTTAGGTGAGCTAATTACTATAGAAAAATGTAACAATTGCAAGATAATTAACCCTAGTTCATTAGTGAGAAACCATTGGGGTTGCGATATTTGTGAAAACTGACAAAAAACAAATAAAATGAGGTAGTAGGATGCAAAACAGAGATACAGGTGCAAAGTAGTGCATAAAAAACACAGATAGGAGTGCAGTAGCATGATTACAACATGGAAAGGCCACACAAATAGTGATAAAATTACCGCGTGTGCGAAAGTTTGTTAAACTATGCAAATAGCATGATTGTTGAAGGGTTTTCTACGTGAACTGCGCACCCATGGCGTCAAGAATCATGAGTCTATGTACACAACTCTTATGGCCAAGAGGAAGCCAAATTCCTGGAATGAAGGGTATGGACATCTTCACTTGCAAAGAACAATAAACCCGAAATTAGCTTTCTAACAAATAACAACCCAGTTAAGAAGAAATGAACAAAATGAAGTGGAGTCGCCATAAGTATTGTTGTGGGAAATTATGCACAAAGGTGTGCAACCTCTCCCACGTTGGGTTACATCCTTTGATGTTGTTGGTAAAGGCCAACATTGTGTAACATAAAAAAAAATGTGATAACCCCAAGTAGATCCTGCAAGCTCTTGGTAGTGAAATAAAATAAAACAAAAACAAAAATAACTTGAAATAAACAAAGGTAAAGAGGAATTGCAAACCATAACAAGAAACCAATGCGAAAACTACTTTAGATTGCACAATGGTCAAGCAAATACATGTAGTGTCACTTAGGAGGTATGGGCTTCAAAGGGAAACCAACAATATCCCTTAGGGAGGCCTATTTCTCCCGCACAAAATGCTAGAAATATTGAAGAAAAAATGGGAGAAACACTTGCCCCTTGGAGGAAGGAGACAAGGGAGCTTGGAGAATGCTAATAGGTATGGAAGAGTTGGGGTATGAAGAAGCTCGAACACAATTCTAGTAACATAACCTTGCTCTATATTTCTCTTACAATATACTTGCCCATTGATTCCTTTTATAGGCCAAGAGGTGGTGTGTTAACTCCATCATCTCATGAACTAGCTCCAAGGTACACAATGGGGGCTATTGAATGCTCATCCATCACGTTGAGGAAACAAGTTCATATTTTTGTTGGTGAGGAGCCTTCATGAGCCTTTATTACGTGACTGGTGGTTGAGATCCCAACGTTTTGATAGTCACACATATATTGAATGGAATTCCGTGTAGGTTTAGCGCAGACATAGAACTGGTAATACGCGCAGTAGCACGCATAAACAAAGTTTTGACAGCAGAACCTTGTCTTTTTTATTGTTCTTTGGCACTTATGACTCATGTTGCTTTCTGGATTTTGATGAGGATTGATTTGACGAGCTACATGCTATATGTTGATAACACCTTACTGTAAGAATTGCAAAAATGTTGCATGTGTGCGAGATTTGAGCGTTAACAATACCTTAGGTAGGACTTATTGATTTCCATAAGAATCATGGTAGAAGGGAAATATTTTATAGTCATGTAGAAGTTATTTCAAGATAATAATTTTTATATAAAAGGTCACCCAAACATTATGTTCTTATGAGACACTACTTTGTTGTAGCTATCTCTATTAACATTATGGTGTATTGAAGTTAATATATTATAGTAAAACTACTTCTCTTAACAATATAAATTACAAATTTTTATATAATTTTTTTTATATTGTAAAAACAATTCCAATAACTAACCTATAAATTAGCTTCAAGTTGGTAAGAAGTATAAATGATCCCCAAGGGTTAGCTTAATTGGTAAGAAGTGTCCACACTCTCCTAGTGAGGAGGGAGGTCATAAGTTCAAGCCTTAAGTCCTTTAAGGTTAGGCCTTCAACAAAAAAAATGGAGAAGAAAACATAACCTATAAGAAAGATGTCATAAGTTCAAGCCTTGAGTCCTTTAATTCGGCCTTCAACAAAAAAAACTAGAAAAAAAACCTAACCTATAAATAACGTTTTTTATATAAAAATATTTATATCGTAAAAACAATTCTAAAAATTAATCTATAGCTAAGATATCAATTACCATTCCTATTACCTCAATAATCATTATATTCCATGCTCGTGAAGACGTGCACTTAATAAGCAATGAAGCAAATGAAGTGTCAATTTTATTTATTTATTTCAAGTGACGTTTTTATTATTTATGAACGCATATATATTCAACTTTTACATCGTTCTATTGTTCAGAACTAAAATATAAAAAATCTAAATCTGGGCCAATTACGGGTACACCCAAGTAGCTGGAAATATTAATCCCACCCAAGTATAAAAAATGAAAAGTATTAATCCCACCCAAGTATACAAAATGAAAAGTAGTTGGAAATATTAATCCCACCCAAGTATAAAACGGTTGATGTTGACGAGATTAATTTTACCAACCAGAAATTAACATAAAATAGAAAAAAAACAACTCAACTTTTAAGGTAATTTAATGGATATATTGAACATAATATTAGCAAAAGAAATTAACATAAAATAGAAAAAAAACAACTCAACTTTTAAGGTAATTTAATGGATATATTGAACATAATATTAGCAAAATGTCTTTTCAATCTTAAATAAAGTCAGCATCTACTGACAAGTGTATTATCGAGATTGATTTTATAAAAGTTGTTCAAAATTTGAAATAAACAATTAAAAAAAAAAGGAATATTCAAAATTCCAAATAAACAATTATTAAAAAAATGAATATAAAAAATCACTGGTAGTAGCTAGCTCATAAATGGATAATTGTTAGCAATGAATGGATAACTCATAGTTGATGAAAATGATAAGCAACACTTCATGGAAGATAACTTGAAAAATGTGAGATAAAAAGAAAAAGAATATAATTTTTTTTATTTTAACAGAAACGGGTAAAAATTGTGTTAGTTTAAAAAGGCTGTAGCCCAGCCAAGCTTACAAAAGGGGAAGTGCAGATGAAAGAGGGCTGATGACCTCTAACAGTATTGTCAGCCTTCTTATGAATACTTTGGGAGAATGATCCCACTTGCTTCTAGAGCTTTTTCGAGAAAAAAAGAATGCTTACAAGAGTAAACTCTTACGAATTGTGAGCAGAGAAAAGTGCAGAAGCAAAGCATTAAATGGAGGGAGAGGTGAGATGCCCCTTAATGAAAGGGTCCAATTACTTTTGGGAGCCCGAGAAAATGTTTGAGGCCGCTTCCTTTTCCCTGCGTTCTTTGTTGGTCTTTCACCCTTTGGTGAGGGGAGGAGAAGGGGCTGTAAAGTCTTCAGAATCAGAGTTTCCCTCTGACCTAGATGAAGGGACTAAGGATGCCAATCCTGCTTGGGCTGGAGCCTCGTGACCTGACGCTTGGGGGGGATCATGAGGAGTAGGTCCTGGAGAAGCTTCTTTTGCGGAAGGAGCGACAAGAACTGTCTTCGAGGGGCCAGAGGGCACAACCTGTGCCTGGTCATCTGTTGCTTCCAATTCTGGATCTTTGAGTTCCTGCAAAACTTCAAAGCTGTTTTTGTTTTCCAGCGGAGGAGATTTTGCGAGAGGAGTCGGATCTTGAGATGAGCCCTTTGCTGTGAGGCTTGAGGCTCCTTTCTTCAAGGGAATCGTCATCTATTGATGACCGTTTGGAACTCTGCATCTTTGGGGGCAGGAGGAGTTGTTGTTTTCTGTGATTCTGCAAGCTTGGGGAAGCTTTTGGCGAAGAGGCCGTAAACATGGCAAAAGTTGCATTTGAAGGGAATCTGCTCATAGTCCAGTTCTTGGATGTGACTCCAATCTCCTAAAGTAAGCTTAAGGGCCTCCGGAAGCCCTTTTTCTAGATTTACCTCTATGCAAATGTCGACACATCTGAACTGACCCCCTTTTGGATCTGCACTATCTAGGTAGCGCCCTAGCTTATTTCCGATGTCCACAAGAGTGCTTTTTCCCCAAAGATGAAGTGGGATGTTTGGAAGTCTTACCCATACTGGAGCAGTTGTAATCTTTGCTTCTGGGTTAAACCCCAGAGTCCAAGGAGCTAAAAACAACCCTCTCGAGCCCATGAAGTAGGGGCCCAATCGGAAGACTATATCTCGTTCTTCTTTATTCAGAAACATGAAAAAAAAATACCCCCTATCAACTGCAAAGAGAGAGACCCGTCCTTGCAAAACAGGGTTCCAATGTTCTGTAATCCAGAGCTCCACCGCCTTAGGGCTAGGCCACAACCCTGTAAACTTACCGATGAGGGCTTTCTCTGAGAGGATGAGTGCTTTCTGACATGGATCCGAAGGAGAGAGCTCTAGAGAGGGGATCTCTTCTATCTTCTTCACAAACTTGGAGGGGGCCTGAGAGGCTGTCGGAGGGGCGACTGCTTGAACTAAGGCCTTGAAGGCCAGGAGCTGGTCATGAGAAGCCATAACCAGGAAAACCTTGAGCCGCCGGGAAGAGCCGAACCCGCAGACCCAGCGTGGTAGTAGCAAAACGCAGCAGGCATGAGACGATCTGCTCGGTGAGAGGAGGCGGCTAGGGAAACCCTAGCCGCGGTTTAGAGTCGCATCCTTTCGTTCATAGCTCGCTTACTCTATTTTTAAAAGAATATAAAAATTAAGTGATAGTTGATAAATGGATAACAAGAAGAATGTCACTGATAACATGTAGCTAGGCATGGATAACTCACAATTAAACCCGGTTAATTAGAAGAATATGAGGAATAAAAAACAAATTCCAAATTGTCTTCCATTCCATAACTATCTCCAACCACTATCCACACCCACTTGATCCAGCCACAAACTATGTGGGTGTGCTAGTTATTTGAGATTTGTGGTGGACTAGTAACTATGAGTGGATAACTCATAAATAATGAATGGATAACCAACTGTTCATGACATATAACTAAAAGAATGTGAGATAAAAAAGAATATAAAAAATAAATGATAGTTGATAAATGGATAACACTAAGAATGTAGGCATCCACATAGATTGTGGTTGGATCACCAGGGATCAAATGGATTTTGTTTTTTATTCTTCATATTATTCTAGTTATCCATGCCTGGCTACATGTTATTACACACATTTTCATGTTATCCATTTATCAATTATCACGTATTTTTTATATTCTTTTTTCTTTTTATCACCTATGAGTTATCCATGCATTGCAATGAGTTATCCATTCATCAACTACCAGTGAATCTTTATAATCTTTTTTTTGAGTTATCCATTCATCAACTACTAGTTATTCTTTATATTCTTTTTTATTCGCGTACACTTGTCTTGACTCATCCAGAGGATGAAAAAGCATAGGCTGTAATCCACCCAAAATCTCAAATAAAAACGTTTATAACTTAAAGATACATTTAAACATAACAAAATACAACATAACAAAATACAAACGACAATAGCATGAATCCTTAGTATACAATTATTCCACTCAAGTTAACCTTATTATTCAACTCAAACAAGCCAAAAGTATAAAATAATATCTAAACTGACATAAATATGAACCCTATAAATCAAAACATCAACTAATTGCAATTTTGCAAATTTCCACGGGCAGGAGCAAAGATCTCTCAACTTTGTGTTTCATCGTTTCTGGGAAAAAAAAGCAAAGATCTCCCACGGAAGAAGTCTTGGGAGATGAAGCGTTATTCTCCTGGCCTCATGCTGTTTGCCGCTGTTTCTTCTGCTAACTCTGGTCGTCAGTGTGGAAGGAGATGGATATTTGATAGAACATCTGCAACTGTTAAAAACTGGATGAAGTAGGCTATCAATATAGCAGTTTGCAATGCTCGCTATAATATCTACAGAGTTTCTTACATTTAGCACTGCAAAATACTATATTGACAACCAACTTCATCCAGTTCTGTACAGTCGTAGATATTCTATCAAATATCCACCTCCTTTAGCAGCGATGGCCAGAGTTAGCAGAAGAAATAGCGCCGCAAGCAGCAGGAGGAGAGCAGATGAACCTAAACCTGTAATTAAAACTGAGACCTGTGAAAGGAAATGGATATAGCATTTTTCACTGGTTATTATCGAATACGTTTGGTTCATTCGATTTTATCTGAATTTGGAAATCTAGCAAAAGACAAAAGGAATCTAATGCTTTACATTTCAAAATGATTATGTAAACCTAATTATGTTTGTAAATAAAATTATTTAAGTTTTATGATTATTTCAGAGAGAGATACTTTTCATATTCAAAATAAGTTACCATTCATAAATCCACACCAAATTTGAGATTGCAAAATTAATAAATCTATATAAAAGATAGGTTCCATATCTTGGATTATTATAAAATATTTTACACAACTTAAATTTGAGATTGTAAAATTAATAAATCTATGTAAAATACAGGTTTTACATCTTGGATAATTATAATATTTTATAAAACTATATTGTGAAATTAATAAATCTATATGAATCTACATATTGTGAAATTAATAAATCTATGGAATTTGAAATTGTAACATATGTCCCATATTTTGGATTTACTATAATATTCTATAAAGCTAACAATAAAGTAGTATTAATAATTATTTTTAAAAATAATAATATTTGAATATGGAAATTGTAAAATTAACAAATTTATATCAAATTTGAGATTCTAACATATGTTACATATTTTGGCTTATTATAATATTTTATAAAACTAACAATAAAGTAGTAATAATGATCATTTTAAAAATAATAATATTTAATGATCATTTTAAAAATAATAATATTTAAATCTCATTGCTATTTTTCTTTCTTATTTGTAATAAATTAGTTTGTGTTTTTCAAATTAAAGAAAAAAAAACATTTCAAATAAAGTGAAGAGCTTAAAAGTTTTGAAATTCATGTCATGGAGGTGAATGGAGAATGTCGAAGAGAGTTGAGTAGGATTTTGCAGATCTAAACTTGTGGAGAGCTCTTTCTAATACTCATATGGTGCCTTTGTGGCTCCCTTCTAGATGAAAATCCTATCTTCACATAAACACCAAGAGACTCACTGTAATGAAAAACCACCTAATTCCTCAAGCATTACGATAACTAGTTCTCAAATGGGGGGGAGGTAGATGAAATATCCCAACTTGCAACCTAACAAAGAAGGGAATCTAATCAATGTTGTCCATCCAACCATCCAACCTCGATTTCCAAAGGGTACATCCTAAATCGAACTCCATTCCATGATACAAAGTTACTTCATCAAACTCTGGTGATTTCGCCAATATATGCAAGACCACATTATCATTGGTGAATTTATGGTTTTTTATCCAACTGAGAATGTCCTAACATGATGGATTGTGAGAAAATGTCATCCAAAAGAGAAGTTCGGCTTGAAACTTTGGTTAAAAGGATTTTTACAACCATTTTCTCATTTAAACTAGCAGATAAGGATAGGGTTTTTAAGCAAGGCCCATATTTTTTTAACAATCCAGCATTGTATCTCTGATTTTGGGTGGACAACATCAATCATGAAAAGGAGGACTTCATAGAAGCTTTGATCTAGATTTTATTTTATTTGTTACCCCATGAATATTGGGAGGAAGAAACCTTGATCGACATCAACAACACTCTTGGAAAGTTAATTAAAGTTTTGGAAGCCAATAGGCAAGGCATATATACTTCCTTTGCATGTATCTACATCTACATGAATGAATCAATGACCTTCTTAGAATCCATCTGCCTGATTTATAGGACAATGACTCGATGGAAAAACTTTAAATACCACTTATGATAAACCCTAAGAAATCCCATAGAAATCCAAGCATTGTAGAGTGGAATCCCCTCCCCATCCAAAGAAAATGGGGTGATTGATTACTAGCCGATGGATGAGGATGAACACATGTGATCGAAGGAATGGGATGACATGGATTTGGTTGATTTGGACCTCCAAATCATAATGAATATGTATAGAAGGGGATATTATCATTCCATCCCAAAACATTAGATGCAACTCCTAAATGAAGCTATCAATAGACTTGAAGCCTACCCAAACCAATAGGACATCCCAAAAGAGCATCCACAAGGACATATGAGAATCCAATTGGCACTATGAAGAGTCACCCTTGCATCCCCATAAAGGAAAAGAAACAAGGTCATAAAATAAATCAACAAATTCTACAAGAATTAGGGGAACAACTCATTCGCTCAAGTAAGTACCTTTCGATCCTAGATCAGTTACTTTAAAGCACTCCCTCAGAAATAATTTATCATGGAGATTATATCATGGAACATTAAAGGCTTCAACAACTAGGGTAAACACTGAAATATTCAATCCAAGATCCATTAGGAAACTCATTATGTGGTAATGTTACAGGAAACCAAATATTCAGATACCAATCTCAACACTTTGGACCAATTTTCTAGAAAGTTTGTAGATCAGTGGCAATAGATGCTAGAGGGTATGCATGGGGATTAACCATCCTTCAAAATCTAAAACTATATATCTATTATATTTTCTATCTACCCTTAGAATTATTTTGACACATTTTCACCTTCTTGGTACTAACTCTTCTGCTATCTCACCAATGTTTATGGACCTTCTATCCCTTACGAGAAATTTTTCTTCATCAACTCGATGTGATCCTTAAGGGTGATAACTCAAATCCATCCTTGTATTGTTGGAGGGTATTTTAGTATTACTATTTCCCTCCTAGAAACTAAAGGAGGAATAAGATGAATGGATTTTTCTTGCTTGACCTTCAAATCTATCATTCACGACATCATCTAGGTGGGCATTGAACTAAAGAATGTCTTGTATACCTAGAATAATAGTCGAGGGGGTTCAGATAAGGTTGCTTTGAGGCTGGATCGATTTCTAATCTCTGACAATTTCATTTCTTAAGGGATAATTATAGAGACCTCTATTCTTTCTAGTGCGAGGTCAGACCATTGGCCTATTGGTATGGATGTTGAGATGAATGACAAGCCCAAGAACCAACCATTCCTTTTCAAACTATTTTGGCTAGAACACCCCACATTTCAAGAGAATCTATCAATATGGTGAGATGAAACTAAGATTGATTATGGATCTAAAATGATCAAGTTATAGCAACACATTAAATTCATCAAAATTATAATCAAGACCTAGAATCAATAGGTTTTAAGCAACATTTTCGTTGCCAAACGGACTTTGGAGGGCCAAATGGAACAAATCTAAAAAATGGCCATCGAAAAAGGTACCATGGGTATGATAAAAACCTATTGTAGGAGGAGTGAAGCCTTCAATCCCAATTGAACTAGAGGAATATGTAGGAGGAAATCCTATGGAAACAAAAGTCACACATTAAATGGTTAAAGGAAGGAGTGAAAATATTAAAGTTTTTACATGCCTCAATGATCCAACACATATAATCCAATCGTATTGTCTCCCTCCAAGATGATCAATGCAACAAATTAGCTCACCATGAATACATAGAAATGGAGCTCATTACTTATTATAATCACCTCCTGAAAGAATACTCAGGAAGAAGAGAAGAGGCCATTAAAAAAATAACTACCAACATTCTCTACCTCGTTACGACAGAGTAGAACACAAGTATCCTATGAAATTTCATTGGAGGAAGTCGAGCATGAAGTTATGAAAATTCCATCATGCAAATATACTAGACTTGATGGATTCACAACTGAATTCTATCACAACTTGATGCATGCATGGCTTTGACTGTTTGTAGATCAAAGCACACAACATAAAGAAAGTGAACACCCACATAAGAACACATAGAAAATGCCAAGAATTACAGACTCTATTAACTTACAAAGGAAATTTTACATAAATATTACATTTATAGGTAATGCTCTACTTCTTAGTCGAAGCAACTTTTATACAGTATCACGTAATCAACTTTTCACTTGGAACCACAACGACAATGACCCCTTCTCAATAGGGAAATCCATTATTTATATCCTGCAGGGTTTAGTCAAATTGTCTTCTAGAAGTGCCTTGAGAGTTCCAGACAGTTGGATTCTTCCTCAGATATCACCTACAACTGGTTTGGATCTTTGCACAATATTTGCTGCTCCAACTACCACCATTACTTCTGTATTTACTCCTGCAACTACCCATTCTAAGGTACTGTCTCAACTAAATTCATCGGTTGTAGCGCTTGTTGGTTGTCATCCAACTACTCTGTCGACTTCAACAATTTCCTGCCTCATTTGATTTCTCGTTGGTCCATCTATCGACTGTTTTCCTCTGGTTCTCGTCTGTTGGCTTACTTCTTCTGAATTATCTTTTCCTCCATGGATTTCCTCTTCCATCAGCCAACCAACTTTTGTGTTCCCAATTCTGTTTGTTAGGGGTCGAAATGCCCTTGTATCATCCTTCCCAAGTTGCAAGAAACCTGACTACTCTGTCACTCGGCTAAATTATTCTTCAAAATTCCAAGTTGCCTCTTCGATTCCTTTACCTTCCCATCAAAAAAAATATTGCTTTCTCTTAGGGCTTCGTGTCCGATCAATGACACACTCATCTAGAGCCTTTGGAATTGGTATTCTTATTGACTTGACATCTGCTCTTGTTAGTCGATAGTTGGTTCTTCTCTGTTGGTCGATCCTTCTTCATACTTATACAAGTATACAATGTTGAACGTTGGAGAAATTTTCAATTTCTCTTTCAACACCAATACATAAGCATTATCTGAAATTTTCTTAAGAATTTGGTAAGGACCAATATTTTTCAACTTAAACTTATTATATGTCTCTATGGGGAACCTTTCCTTCCTAAGGTGTCCATAAAACAAATTTCCTGATGCAAATGATTGAAGTCATCTCTGTCGGTATTCTCTCAGATTATACACTGCATTAATATTTTGCAGTCGTCTCCTCACCTGTTTGTGCACATCCTTCATGTGCTCTACAAATGATTCAGTGTCTGCGCTCTTTTGCATTTTCATCGACAACTATGCCAAATCGACCAATCTAAGTGTGTTCATATCTTGCACAAATTGGAATGGACTCATTCCTCTTGAACGATTCACTGGGTTGTTGTACACAAAATCTACTTGTGCCAACATATTTTCCCATTGTTTTGGTCAGTCAAATGTCAAACACCTTAACAAATTTCCTAGGATTTTGTTTGCGACCTCTGATGATCGCCAGTCTGCAGGTGATATGTAGAAATGAATTGTAAATTGGTGTCTAAATTATTCCACAGGGTTCTCCAGAAATGACTCATGAATTTTCTATCCATGTCCAACCTAATTCTCTTCGACAGTCCATGCATCCCTACAACTTCCTTGAAGAATAAAACAACAATATTTGTGGCATCACTTGTCTTCCATAATGGAATGAAGTGTGCCATATTTGAAAATCTATCGACTACCATGAATATGGATTCGCTACCTTGATGTGTCTTTGGTAGTCCCAATACAAAATCCATACTATGGTGCTCCCATGGAATCGTCAGTACTGACAATAGTGTGTACAACCTTGTATTTCGAATTCTACCCTTATCATGCTGTCATACTCTTCACCGTTGAACCCATTTCTGCACATCAGTCGACAGTCCTGGAAAGTAATATAATTCTTCGACCCTGGTCTTGTCAACTCCAAAATGTCTTGCAAGTCCTCCACTGTGCATCTCTTTGATCAAATTCTCTCCCATGGATCCTCAGGGAATACACAAACGATGTTCCTTAAACAAATATCCTTCTTGGATAAATAATACAAGTATGGGTTCTTGTCACCACTTAGCCATGGTTATGTCGACACCCTCCATGCATCCTTAAAATATTTGTTGGTTTCATATTTTTTATTCACTTACTCTAACCCCCTTGTTTGAACATTCGATGTGTTCAACAATGTTGTCCTTCGAATCAATGTGTCGAAAACCTTGTTCAACTTTCCCAACTTATGCTTGATTACAAAAGTATAAATCTATAGGAATTCTACCCATTTCATATGCCTTTGGTTCAACTTCGTCTGAATGTTCAAATACCTTATATCCTGATGGTCAATATATAACACAAATTCTTTTGGAAACAGATAGTGCCTCTAATTATTTCATGGCTTAAAAATGGAAAAAAACTCCTAGTCATAGACCGGATATTTCTTCTTGGCCTCATCCAAATTTTGATTGGAAAATGTGATTGGTCGGCTCTCCTAGATCAACACTGCTCCAATCACTACTCCAATCCCATCATAGTCGACTTTAAATACCTTCTCAAATCCAGGGAGATGTAACACTGGCTTCTCCATCGCCTTTTGCTTCAATTTCTCAAACGCTCATCAAACAAATTTTGTCCACTTAAATTCACATTTCTTCATGCACGTCATCAGTGGTGCACATATTTGAATAAAATACCTAATGAACTTCTTATAGAAACTGACACGTCCATGAAGAATTCTTACTTTTGTCGCGTTAGTCGGATCCAATTATTCTAGTATATCCTTGACCTTGTTTGGGAGCATTGACAATCCTTGTTGAGAGATTACAAATCCTAGATAATTTAACTCTTCCTTCATGAAAGAGCACTTATTCAGATTCACTAGCAACTTCTCCTCATGGAGTCGTTGTAACACTTTTTGAAGGTGCATTAAATGTCACTTTTTGGTTCGACTAAAAATTAGTAATCGTTGAGATAGACTATGACAAATTTTCCCAACTATGGATTCAGTATGTCATTTATCATCCTCATGAATGTGCTGGGTGCATTCATAATCCCAAATGGCATAACCAGTCATTCATACAACCCATCCTTCATCTTGAAGGATGTATTCCATTCATCACCTTCTTTGATCCTGATTTGATGATACCCACTCTTTAGGTTGATTTTGGTGAAGTATCGAGCTCCACTCAAACAATAGATTAAGTTTTCCATCTTGAAAATGGAAATTTGTACATTATTGTGATCTTGTTGATGGCCCTTGAATAAGTGCACATTATCCACTTTCCTCCTTTCTTTGGTTCAAGTACAACTGGTATTGCACAAAGACTCAAACTTTTCCTAATAAATCCTCTGTCCAACAAATCCTGGAATTGTCTATTCATCTCAGCATTTTCTATTGGAGTCATTCTATGCGGTGCATTGTTTGACAGACTTGACCCTGGGATCAAGTAGATCTGATGTGGTATACCCCTCATTAGTGGTAATCTCGTCGGTAGGTTATCAACCAATATGTCTTGAAATTCCTTCAATAGCTCTCCGAATTCTGTCGGGACATATTTCGTTGGTTGATCCACATTAATCCCTTTTGGAATGATGGGAAGTAATACCCTTGCTTCTCTTCTTCCTTTAAGAATTATTTGGTCAAGCACATGAGTACTCTTTTCTCCTAGTAATTGTTTTGGCTCCTCCGTTCATCCTAATATTCCTGCTTTAGAATCAAATTTTGCTAAACACCTTATTTCCATACAGTAACCATAATGGTGTGACCATTGTAGATCATGCTGCAGTTGTACTGCTATGGTCATCCTATCAATAGATGTAAAACATCCATTGGAATCACATCGACTCACAAAATAGTGCCCTCTAGTCAACTAATATTGAATTTTATCAGACATTATTGGGTTACTATAACATGGTGCCCTTTCTGCAACCACGATTCCTTATATGGTCTTGGGTGTGGTCGACACTTTAGGCCCAATTTCTCATTGACTTCTATTGAGACCAAGTTTTCTCTTCTTCCTCCATCGACTTTTGTCAAACAACATCTGTCGACGATTTTCACTCTCGTCGAGAAAATATATTTCGTTGTGCCATATCCTTCTCCTATAGTCAGTTTGACTGGATCAACATCGGTCGAGTTGTGAGGTTTTGACCTTCTTCCGATGTTTCTTCATCCTCACTACTTTTGACCATTAAACTCGTCTATGCATTGGATTTGTCACCATCTTGTCATCTAGTATCTGAACTCTTCTCAATACATAGATTCTATGAGTATTCATATGATTTATGTATGACCTCTAGGAATTTGTAGCAAACTATAGTTGGTCTACTAGATTCTCTTTTATTGTCAGTCTTCCTTATTCGACCGTAAGCACATCGACCTCACTTTTCACCACCGTATCAAGAATTATTGCATGGTTTATCTGGTTGAGGTCTCCTCTTTTTGTCAGTTTTAATCGATGACTTCCCTTTTTGTTTCACTACTCTGTCCCTTGGAAAGAACAATATTTACACCCTAGAAGTCAAATTTCCTTCGACTGTGATAGGATTTCTTAACAACTTTTTCTCCAACTTCAGGGCTAATTGGTACACTTCCCTAATTGTCCTGAACCTCAATAGGATCAACTCATCCTAAATAACATATTTCAATCCATTTACATATATTGCTACTGCTTCCTCTCCTTCATCGGTGTTTCATGACCTAATTGGCAGTCTATAAAACTCCTCTGTGAATCCTTCATAGAAATATCCTTCTGCCATAATCTTTGCAAATTCCTATACAAGGAAATCATATAGTCAACATGAAATGACTTGTCTTTTAACTTGGTGACCATTATGTCCCAATCCTTTATCTTTTCCTTCCCCTTCTTCACCCAGTCAGCTTGCACATTGTCCCACCACAATGAAGCATGGCCTTTCAACTTCAAGAAATTAACTTGCACTGTTTTGGGTCTTCAATCTGCTCAATGTCAAAGTACTTCTCCATCTCTTTCATCCATTCTATCAGTTCCTCTAGATTCAACCTTCTTGAGTAAGCAGGAATATCCATCTTAGCCTTACCTCTCATATCGGATGGGGCCTTTAATAGTCTATCTTCTGGTTCATATAACTCCTCTTCTTCTCCCTGAGCTTCCCTATCCTTGAATTCTTCGTCACTATGGTTAAGGGTCTCTGTAATGCAACCTCACTCTTACAACTCCTTCACAGTTGCTAACTCATTCTTTAGTGTTCTCATTGTCTCAACGCATTCTTCAAATGTATAATGGTCGATTGTGACCCTTATTCGTCTGCATTCTCTTCTATCATGGATATGAAAACCCCTCTGAGCCATTTATCTTACTCAAACAATCAAATATCTAACCCCATGAATCTACCCAACTGCAACTGGAGCCGTATTCTTCCTCTCCAATCACAACCAGATTCTCACATAGGGTGAACCTGCTATGATACCAATTGATGCATGCACGAAATCAATTGTTTGCAGATCAAGGTGCACAATAGAAACAAAGTGAACACCCACACAAGAACACACATAAAATTCCAAGCATTATGGCTTCTATTAACTTACAAAGGAAATTTTACATAAAGATTACATTCAGAGTTAATGCTCTGTTGCTTAGTAGAAGTTAGTATTATAGAATATCATAGTATCTCCTTTACACTCATAACCACAACAACAACAATCCCTTCTCAATCAAGAAATTCCCTATTTATAGCCTACAAGGTTAGATCAAATCATCTTCTAGAAGTGAATCGAGAGTTCCAGGAAGTTGGCTTCTTCCTTAGATATCACTTGCAAGTGGTTGATCCTTTGCGCCATCTATCCTTCTCCAACTACCGCCATTACTTCTGTATTTACTCTTGAAACTACCCATGCTATGATACTATATCAACTAAATTAGTCATTTGTAGTAATTTTTGGTCATCATCTGACTACTATGTTGACTCCAATAGTTTCCTAACTCATTCTGTTGTCTCGTTAGCCCATCCACCGAGTGTTTTCCTCCAGTTCTTGTCTGCCAGCTTACGTCCTTCAAATTATCTTTTCGTAGATGAATTTCTTCTTCTATCGGCCAAGAAGTATGGGAAGTTGTGGAGGAATCTTGATCCCATTTAGATGTTCTACTAGCCCTCAAATCTAATTTCTTGGATCTAATTTCCAAATAATACAAGGAAAACACCCATACCAAGTTTCACCCCATTTCCTTATGTAATGTCCTCTTCGAGATTATCAAAAAAATGATAACTAACTAGCTCAAACCAATTATTCCATCCCTTATTCAAAGGAACAATTAGGATATGTGGAAGGTCACCAAATCTTGTAAGAGATCATTCTTTCCCATGAAACCATTCATACCGTCAAGACTTCAAAAAAAGTAGCTATGTTAATTAAATTGGATCGATCCAAAGCCTTTGAAAATCTCAACTGGATATTTATATACTGAATGCTGCTTGATTTGGCTTCTTCCCCCAATGGACCAATTGGATACTGGTCCCAGTTACTTCATCTTCCTTCTTCTATATCTTGGTCAATGGTTCTCCCTCATCTACCTTTACTCCTTCCCATGGAATCAGACAAGGTGACCCTCTCTCACCCTTCATTTTCATTCTCATGGATGAAGGTATCGATCGTTTTCTCAAATATGTGGTGAAAAAGGGATGTATCAAAGGTATGAAACCAACCAATGATGAATTGGTATCCTCTCATCTCCATTTTGTCAATGATACTATGCTCTTGGGAACACCTTTAGTCATGGAAGCAAAACTTCTTCAATCTATTCTGCAAGATTTCATGGATGCTTTGGGTATGTCCCTTGACCATAGTAAATTCGAGATATTCTTTTTCAATACTCTTTTGGATTTGTAACTACAAATTGTTCACATCATAAACTTTCAAAGGAGCTCCCTTCCTTCTAGATATTTGGGTTCTCCTCTCACTTCCAATGCTTTTCATCACCACTCATGGGAATCCATGCTAGCAAAGATGGAATTTTTTTTATCTAGTTGGACTTTTCTCTCTCTCAACATTGCTGAAAGACTAGTTCTCCACAAATCAGTCCAAAAAATATTCCATATTACTTATTCTCTGTGCTTGCTTCCCTGAAAATTATCATTAAATATATTAGAAATCTCTAACAAAATTTCCTTTGGGGTGGCTCCCAGAAAAATAGTAAATAGGCTTTGGTTTTTTAGTCAAAATTCTATCTCCCCAAGAAACATGTGTGCCTTGGAATTCTGGATCCTAAGATCGAATGCCAAGATCTAGGAGTGAAAACATGGTGGAGGTGGTTGCATAATAACTCAACTCTTTGGGGGAAAGTTTAGAAATGTAAATATTCCCCAGATATAAAGGAAAAATATTTGCTCTGAATGGAGGGACATCATCCTGACTCCCTCATCTAGAACACATCTTGGCATAGTAAAGGTCTCATTCATAACCACATTTTTTACGAAATTCAAAATGGAAAACATGCCCTTTTTTGGGAAGATGCATGGAAACAATCCCGCAAGATTCTCAACTAACATAATATTCATTCCACTCGAGCTGATATTTGGTAAACCAATAAGAATTTATCCTGTCACTACTAGAATAACAATGCTCCTCCTAGCGAATGGAGACAATGGGTAGACAAGGAGTAGTGTCTTGCACCTCATCTTGAGTTCCCATGGGACGAATTCTGAGAAGAGCTCCAATCTAGGATATTCAAAATACATCATGGACTAGATGTCCTTCACTAGGGTTACAAGGGAACATGCAACTTCACCTTCAAAGAAGCATTCTCCATCCGAGCGAATCAATAAAATAAACAAGGAGAATGAATATGGGATCAAATATGGAAACAAGAACTTTAGACCAAAGTATCCACTTTCCTCTGGTTGGTAGTGTGGGTAGAAATTCTTACCTAGGATAGATTAATTCTCAAAGGATCTGAAGGCCCTTCCAAACGTTATATGTGCTGAAATAGCTAGAAAAAAATGGAACATAAATTAAATCAATGTAACTTTGTCTCAACTCTCTGGGACATGGGTTCTTCCATCTTTAATATATTGGATTATAATCGGGGAAGCATAATAGAGACCATAGCCAACTAGATAAAGACGAACTTTGCGAATAACATCACTAACATAGTATAGCAACTCTTCCATGCCTTCTTGTTGTGGGGAAACATGGAAATAAATGAATCAATGCATATTCCAAGACATGGTTCACAAGGAGGAGTAGATATGGCATATGATCCAATCCAACATATAGGAATCCATCTACATTAAAGTATGTGAGGACAAGGATTGGAGATTATTTGCGGGGGTCAAATCCATCCAACATTATTGGGGTTTAAATCAACTAGCAGATCCATTGTCATCTCTTCCCAAGCATTTAAGGGTGGTAAACCCAAATCATTGGTCCCCTTTGGAAGAAGGCTTTATCAAGTTGAATTTCGATGGGAAATCCAAGGGAATCCCAGGTTAGGATGGATTTGGTTGCGTTTTCTGGGATCACCAAGGGACTATTATTCAAATATATGCAGTATCTCTTGGCAAGGAAAGTAGCAATGTTGTTGAACTCCACGCTATGACTTATGGTATCCAAATTGGCATTAAGGAGAATTAGTCCAAAGTAGTGGTTGATAGTGACTCAAGGATTATGAATCTCATTCTCAAAATTATCATTCATGGAATCCCTCTCAAAAAGCCTCTCCTACTGGTGGTTTGTCATTAAAATGGAATGGCTTTCATCCCTTCTCAAAAGAACATAAGTAATCTTTCCCCACAATGTTTGTTGAAAACCCAACAAAGTGGCAGACTACATAGAAAATGTGAGCATTTGTTTAAATCATGGAAACCTCAATGAAAACTGGAAAACTCTAGCCCAATCTTAACTTATATCCAATTTCTTAGACCTGGATTTGAAGGATTTTCCTCCCCATGATGGGTTTGGTCACCACAACCGCCTCTTAGGACATGATGGCCATACGAGTTGACACATGGACAACATATATCAACAAATGGTAGTGGGACATGGTTCACATGGATTACGGTGTTAAGCCAAGCAAATAAATGATGGTAAGATTTGGTGGCTCTCCTGGGAATCTAAGGTCAACTATCTATCTTGGCTTCATATTGACCCCCCTTCTGGCCATGTTGCGATGGGTCCACTCGTGTGCAGATTCATGGTGCATCATGGAGGCATCAACTCAACCTCCCTCCCTTTGTCCTCATGTTCAAGAACCATGATAACACATAATTTGCTGAAAATGATTTCATGGTTATAAGATACGTCTTAGGATGGTCGTAAAAGACTCAAACTAATAACGTAGCTATTTGTCTCTTACTTCAGGTATTTACGGAATCACATTCTCTTTCAAAGGCAGGTCTGAGTAAAAGTTGTAGGAAGAGCAATATCGTTGATGTCAAGTGATGAACATGTCTAGTGACAGTGATGCACTTACATGCCGAGGGTATTGAAAGAGAATGGAAAGGCCCTTGCTAGATTCGACAACATATTTCATGCAGGGGTATCATTTGATTTTTGTTTATTAACTTCTAGAAAGTAAGTTTAGCTGAGTTTTTTTTGAATAGGAATTAGTTCCTTAATAATAGTGTTGAGTGTGTGAAATGACTTTGTTTCCAAATGGGATCTGGAGTTGTTGAGGATCAAATTGTAAAATCTCTTACTTAAAATAGAATTGAGGGTTGTCAGTGAGTGGATATATCCCATTAATTTAGACTTGAACATATTTCTTAAGTTTTTTAAAGTGAAATTGTAATAAAAAAATGTTGTTAATGGAATGAGGAGAACCTGAAAATTACTCAATGTGTGTGTATTTTTAGAAATATGTTATAATTCTCTGTTCTAGTAACATTTCTTGTGATTGTGTGACTTCTTGTCTGTATGCGATTTTCTGTATATTTCTTACTGAATCTATGTAGTATAAGTGTGGATAATCCCTATCTTGTTTTGGGAAATAACAACGATTTCTTGTTGAAGATGCACTCCTTGTTGGAAGAGAATCATCGTTTGAAAAGGGCGATCTTCACTTTCTTGATACATAAACAACGATGTCTATGTTTGTAAACCTTGAAACAACAAATCAAGCTAATCACCAGATCAAATAAATCGATGGATTAGTTTAGTTGGATTGCTATGCCAAAGATATGGCCCTCAAAGTTGATAGAGATTGAAGAGGAAGAAGGCATGTAGTAAATGCTGAGGTGATGAGAGTTATGCAATGTTAGGAGGTAAGGATAGATGTCATAGAAGGTGATAGACAAAGGGATATTGATGATGTAATCTACGATGAAGAACCTCAAGAAGAAGAAGTAGTTGTAGTTAAGGAGACAACTGAGATGAGAATGTTGAGACAAGTTTTAGGATCCACCTCAAGACCAAAACCTGATATATCAAACTATAGTAGAAATTTGAACCCCGAAGAGCTTATAGAATGGATCAATGACATGGAAAAGTTCTTTGAATATGAGGAGATGTACGATGAGAAAAATATGAAATTTGTTGTGACTCAATTGAAAGGGCATGCAACTTTAAGGTGGGATGGTGTGTATGAAGAAAGGAGGAAGCAAAACAAGTAGAAAATCAAGAGTTGTGACAAGCTGATTGCAAAACTAAGAGGTAACTTTCTTCCTCCAAGATTATCATCTTTCTTTATTTAGACAAATGCAAAACCTTAGATAGAGATTGATGTCTGTAAACGAAGATACATAAGATTCTTATAAAGTAAACATAAGAGAAGGTTACATGGAAGATAATGTAGAGAAGATAACCACACATATGAATGGATTTAGAATGGACATACAAGATGAGATCAATATGTTAATTCCAAAGACAGTGGAAGAATCTTATCATCTTGCTCTAAAATCCGAGGACAATATTGCAAGGAAGTAGTCTAAAAGAGGAAAATGCTTTGTTGGGTGTTATAATGTCTAAGTTAATTCACCTATTCTTTAATGATCAACCGGGGTTGGTAAGCTTAGAGTTGACACAAAATATATGCGAAGGTAGACGGTGTCGTGTAAATATTTTAACAAACAAAAGATCGAAAGATCTTTCAAAATGAAAAATTGAGTCAAACTCCTAAAAATGCAACTATTAAAGTAATTAAACCAAGACAGAATAATAAACTAAACAATTGATAATAAACTTTAAACTAAAATACAATCAACAATTAACTATCCAAACAAAAAACTAGGGTACAAGGAAAACTTAACTTATAAGCAAGTAGAAAACTTAATAAGAGAAGCAAGTAGAAAACTTAATAAAGAAAAATTGATAAAAGAAACAAGTATAAAACTTAATAAAAGAAATATCTTTAGGTTCTATCCTACAAGTTCTTTCAACGGTAACACAACATAAAAGAGACAACCTAAAAACATACTAAGGAAAACATTAAATCTCACATGGAAACGAATAAATCAATTCAAAAGGAATAAACACGAAACCATACAATAATAAAACAAAATTAGAAACAAAACTTAAGAATAACTTAAACTTCGTTCAAAGTAAAAGAAGTAAGGAAAATGATAAAACTTTAATAAATAAATTAAAACCACTAAACTTTAACTCTAAGGTTAAGAAAAACTAGCATCTAAATATGACAGTCAAAACATAATTCAGACATCAACAAAACAAAACTAAAAACAATCTTAAAACACATAAAAAACACTTAAAAACAGAACTAAGGGCTGAATGATAGACTGAACTGTGGGTTTGAAAGGGGTGGCTGAATAATAGACTGAACATGCTATCCGAATGATAGTCTGCACAGTTAAAATGGTAAAAACTAACCTAAATGAACTAATCTTCAGCCCAATCCATGCATATGTAATTCTAATTCATCAGAATAGTAAATAAACCTATTTAACAACAAATTAACCTTAAACTAATTCATGAACAAAAGGAATCATTGCATATTAAACTAATAAATAAACTGGAAATTAACTTGCATAAATTCAAAACAGGAAATGAAATAATAGAATTGAATCTATTCTAAATTCATGAAATAAACTTATTTTATATTCTTGAAAACAAAGACTGAAAGTAATGCTGGAAATGAAATAATTGGAAACAAAATGATTGAAAGAAAATAACTGAAATCAAGTTATGCACGCATCTAACTAATTAACTTCGAAATAAAACTAAGTTAATGTATTACATAAAACAAATAGAATACCATTTACTATAATCTAATGGAAGCAAACTAGAAATTAAACTAGACTAGCTAAAACATAAAAGAAACTAAGCTAAACAAATAAAATGAACCTCTGGTTGATGAGGGGCCCTCTTAGCAATTAAGGGTGATGCCTGACTAACTTCTACTTAAACGCAATCTTCAATAGCAATGCATACAACTCTTTGTTCATATGGTGGAACATAAATACCATGTTCAAGAGTAAATCACAGCAAGAACTCTTCTCCTAACTTTGCTAACTGACTGATTTTCTAGCTAACTTCAGCTCTCTCACAGAGGCTTCTTTATATAATGATTTACGAGATGAGCAAGTCGACCCTTTAGTGGTAAACTGCTCTCTAAATTTAGTCAACTATAATTTACATTTAATTAATCACAGGCTAGCACATAGGAATATCCCTTCTTCAACGCAAGTATGGTTCTTTTCACTGGACAACATACGTACCGGTTCCTTCTCTAGCGCAGTAGGTCTTCAGATGTGGCGCACGAATCCTTCTTCAGCGTGGCTGTGGAATGGTGGCGAGAAAGGGCAGTGTACACGGTGGGTCTTCTAGAACGTAGGTCATTCTATTCTTTAAACGCGCAGACTGGTGGTAGTTTGGAGTTAGGTAGAGGAGGCCACGAGCTATCCTTCTAGACTGAAGACGATCCATCCTTTGAAAGCGTCGGAAGTGAACAACTTGGTGTTGGGAAAAATCAACGCACTGACAATCCTTCTAGACTGATGATCATTCTATCACCTAGGCACGTGGAAAACAAAACACTTTGCATAATGTTCCGACGTTTGAATGCTCGAAATCGGTTATCAATAGCGTGCGATCTGGTTAACGAGCTGGAAGGTGAGCTGTGTTGTGATTTGGACAGCAAGTCGGATACGCTGGGCACAGATCTAGGGCAAACAAAATGTCTGTTTGCTGGCACGCTTCAGGACTGGAGTCTATAGCAACACATTTCAACATCTGGCAAACCACTAGCGAGTTTCATGCAACGGGCTGAATGACGAGTTGGACACCAAGTTGGACATGCTGTGCGAAAAGCAAGCTGAATGCGTTTTGCGTATTAACTTGGCCCAAAAAGATTATAAAACCTACAAACAATTATACAAACCAATTAATACATCAAATGTGTTTTAATAATTTTTTTTTAATTAATAAAACCATAAAAATGATAATACTAAAATAATTTTATATAAACCTTAAAAACATTCATACCCAAGGTTGAATAATGATCTGCGTGACATAAAATATACAAAAGATAATAAAATATATGTTTAAATGAGTAATTTATCTACCAAAAATGATAAGAAATCTAGGATCAACATTCCCCCAAACCGGAGAAATGCCCGGTCCCACTAAGCAAAAAGAAAGAAAAACAATTTAGGAAGAAGACGAACTAGCAACTGCCTTCAACTTGGCAGATAAAGAAGGTAATTTAAACTTCGCTCTTTTAACCTGTAAAATAGCGTATCTTTCATGTCACACATTGTATGAAAATTAAAAATGACTTCATTAGGTTTTCAACAGTTCTCAGGTTCAAAATAATTTTATCCGATTTATAAGGTTTAAAATTAATTCAACCATGTCCAAAGTAAAAATTTGGGTAAGTTGAACATATAACATAAAAAAATAGATTGCATTTTAAGTAACAAAAAAAAATTAATCATTTTGATGCATGACTGGGTAAGAGAATAGAATTCTTAATAGTGAAATGGAAGTAAAAAACTCTTTGCCCAAAAACAAAACATGGTTAGCAATTTTAATCATAAGTACTATAATATCACCATTTTTCTTAAATCGCTATTTGATATTTCATTTGCCTTCATTCGATTCTTCATATGGTAAGACCATATTGAATTTTGTTGTAAAATATGTTTCAAGCTATAACCAAATTCCACTGTTTACATTCCTGAAAATACTTATCATTTTTTAGAGATAAATAGATTTATCATAAAATAAAAATAATCTAATTTTTTTACAAGTCAAATCCATCGTCCCCCAAACCAAAAAGATGGCGTGTCCTCAAGCCATACAGAGAGAAGAAATGATTGTTCCAAAAAAAATAGCAAGAATGCTAGCATGCTGTTAATTTGTTTTAAGGAAAACTAACTAGTAAATGGAAATGGTTCAGAAATGTATATTCATGAAAAATAAAACAGTGCTTAGAAAAGACCATGTAAATGAGAATAATATAATTAAAATAATACCATAGGGAAAAACTAGCCATGCATGCCTCATTGTAAAGATATCCTGTCATCGTCAATTATTTCAAATGTACCTTGGAGTATGTGAGATTTATAGTGGATTTATAACCATGGGTCCCATTTCTAAGATAATGACATCTTAGATATATGTAGAATTTAGACGATCAGGGAAAAGTCAACTTAGATCCATTCTCAAATGAAATTATAAACAATTGGCCATGACATATTTTTTTTGAATTTTTTTTCATATATTATCACTATTTTACGAACTATGTGTATAGTGGTGTATTAACCGGATCTCATTTACCGGGTATTTACCTTGCTTCTTGCAGGCTTGTTCAGTACCCTGGCGGGTTTATCTTGGTACCATGCAAGCATAGCCTCGCTGCCAGTGAGCCTGTTCAGTACCCCGACGGGATTACTTGCATTTATTGAGCTTCCTGTTGTAAGGTTTTTACTTAGCATTGACTCGCTGCTAGCAGGCCTGTTCAGTACCCCGGCGGGTTTGCCTTGTATAATGATATTAAATATATGGAAGCCGATTGGTACTAGAGCGTGTTAAATCCTGCTAAACACATAATTCAATTTTTTCAAAATAAAGTTATAAGTAATTTTAGAATGGCCAGACTCATAAAACATGTCAAAAGAAAATAACTGAAAGTTGTTCTTTAACCTAACAGTCCATCTTCTTTATGAAGTAAAGTAATGTTCCCCACACATAAAAAATTCCACTTACTTTCGAGTTACAACCAAAATACTCACGAGACAAGTTTTGATAACAACTATAGGATGCACTAGTAATCCATAGGTAAAAAATAAGGATATGAAAAATATGATAATGAAAGTGGGTCTTATCGAGCAACTATTTAAAAGAATAAATAAAAAGTATACATGTATGAATCAAAATACCAAAAACTATATGAATCATAACAGAATTGGTTAAGTATGATATACACAAGATTGTAAATTTTTAATTTTCACTATAAGCTGAAAATTTCAAAAGCACCCCAAGAAAAGTTAAAATACCTGATGAATATTTAACATACTTCCCTTTTCCAAGTAATACTCCATATGATGCTTATAGAGATAGAATACTTGTAATCAACTGCAAAACCACTTGTTAGATGGGTCAATTTATTCATAAAGACATAAAAGCGAAAGAGTTTTATATAAACAACCTATTAGAAATGACTCTTATTTATTCAAAGAAACAAGCACATATTTACATATATACAAGTGATAATAACCCAAAATATTTTTCAAGGATCAGGAGGAGGAGGAATAGTTTCCCCTTCAACTAATTCCATTTCATTTTGCTGCGAAATATTTTGTATAAAACCTTGTTTAGATGTCGGTTGATGATAAATCTTAAGTCTATGTCCATTTACTACAAAGGAAATTTCTGAGCCATCAATTGTTTTAATTTTTACTGATCCATTGTCAAAAGTTGTGACTAGTTCGTATGGACCCATCCAACGGGTAATTAATTTTCCTTTAAATTTTTTAAACCCTAAATCAAATAGTAGTGCCCAATATCCAATATTAAACTGCTTTTGCTTAATAAATTTATCATGCCATGTTTTTCGTTGATTCTGTATTAACATCGTTCTTTGAAGTGCATCTTGTCTAATTTCGTCTAACTCATTAATCTGTAATATTCGTTGTTTCTGTGCTTCGTCCAAATTCATGTCTAATTGTGCTTCCATACGATAGGTTTTAACTTGAAATTCAATAGGTAAAAGGACTTGTTTGCCATACACTAACTCATAGGGGGCATGTCCGGTAGTGTTTCTCCATGTTATCCTATAGGCCCATAAATCCTCTGGGAGTCTATCTGCCTAATCCTTATGATGTAAGTGAATGGTCTTTGTTAAAATGGATTCTAATACTTTATTAGTTGATTCTACCTAACCATTAGCCTGAGGGTGGTAAGGTGAAGATTTTCAATGTCAAATGCCATATTTTGTAGTAAGTTCTTTCATTAATTTAGAAGTAAATTGAGTACCCTGACTTGTGACAATTTCTCTAGGTACACCAAATCGGGTGGATATTTCTTCATATATAAACTCTACCACCGATTTCTTTGTGGCTCTAAATAAAGCTTTAGCTTCTACCCACTTGGTGACATAGTCCATACAAACTAGGATATATTTATTTTTATGAGACATGGGAGAAATTGGTCCTACAAAATCAAGAGCCCATTTCTCGAAAGGTTCAATCATAACTTGGGGTTGTAAATACATTTGATCAGATGACTTAGGTCTACCCATTCTTTGGTAACTATCGCATCTTTTAACATATTTGGCAGCATCCTTAAATATGCTTGGCCAATAATAACCAGAATGTAATACTTTATATGCCGTCCTCTTATCATAAAAATGTCCTCCACATGGTCCATAATGGCATGCATGGAGGATGTCTGTCATTTCATCCTCCTGCACACATCGTCAAATAATAAGATCGATCGCTATCAACCCAAGAATAATTAGAACTCTGAACTATAATACGACGCTTCTCATGTGGAGAAAAATGGTTTGGTATTTTCCCAGTTGCTAGATAATTGGAAATATCCGCAAACCAAGGGGTTTGAACAGATACAACAAATAGGTGTTCATCAGGAAAAGTGTCGTCAACTGGTTTAGTACCATCTTCATGTTGAATATGGTAAAGGAAATCTGCTACGAGATTTTCTTTACCAGGTCGGTCAATGACGGTAATGTTAAATTCTTGCAATAAAAGAAGCCATCGGGTCACCCTGCCATTGGTGATTGGTTTATTCATTAGAAATCTAATGGCAGAGTGATCGGTATGCACAAAAACTTCATAACCTGTGATATAATGACAAAATTTATTAATATAATAAACTACTACCAAAAATTCTTTTTCAGTAACAGTATAATCTAATTCGGCAGGGGTCAAATTTTTGCTAATAAAATAGATGGCATAAGGTGCTTTTCCTTCTTTTTTGCCGAGGACTCCTCCTATGGCTGTATCAGAGGCATCGGTAGATATGTGAAAAGGAAGGGACCAATCAGGACCCCTAAGTATTGGTGCCACCGATAGTTTAGCTTTTAATATTTCAAAAGCATTTTGAAAAGATTCCATCCACTGGAATTCTAAGTCCTTTGTAAGTAACTTATGTTTGGGTACATAGGGTACTCCCAAAGACCGAACACCAAGATCAACCACTCACACAAACAGATCATAGATCAATACACCAATGTTTGTCACGTGGTTAAAACCCTCGAGAGGGAAACAATCCATAGCCCCAGCCAAATAACTCTTGGAGCAATTTATTATGCAAAAGAAAGAAAGTTACATGAGCTTCTCATAATCGATCAACTAGCCAGGGACCCTCCATGCTATTTTAATAGAGATCATGGACAAATTGGGTGTTAAGCCATGGATCAATGGTAGGTATGATCTAAGAGAAGTTGAACCATCGAATCACTGTATGCCTAGAACATATCGTGACCATCAGATTAGAATATTTACAAATGCATACTAATGCATAATAAAGAAACACACTTTACCTAACGAATATATTACACAAGTTGATCTTAACTAACGACTAAGTGTCTAAATATCCTAACATCCCCCCTTAAGAACAACTTGGGATAGGATTGAAGGATTTACAAAAGTGACACTATTAGGAGAAGGAAGGAGGCATTAGAGCCTATCCCCCCTTAAGGACACATTCCTGAACTCCTAACATAGATCGAAGTTTAGAAAACTTTGCTTCTGTAAGAGACTTGGTGAAGATGTCTGCAACTTAATCATCTGTAGGGTAGTAGAGCATTTCAAGAACACAATCATGAATAATATTTCTGATGAAGTGCATGTGTAGCTCAATGTGTTTGTTGCATTTATGTAGAACTGGATATTTGGAAAGCTTGATGGCACTTTGATTGTCGCACCAAAGTGGAGTAGGCTGCTACTGCTTGAATCCAAACTCTGAAAGGATCTCTCGAAGCCATAAAAATTCCTAGCATTAACTGTGGCTCAATATTCTACTTCTACTGTTGAAAGAGAAAGAGCTTGTTGTTTCTTACAAGGCCAAGTAACAGGTCTAGATCGCAGACTGAAAACATAACCTATAGTAGACTTTTGATCATCAGGATCACCGACCCAATCTGAATCAGTGAAACCAACCAACAAAGGTTTCCCCCCTGTATTGTAATGAATCCCAAACTGAATTGTACCTCAAAGATATCGAAGTATTATTTTTGCTGCTTTCCAGTGACTTTCATGAGGTGTTTGCATATAACGGGAAACACGTCCAACGACAAAGGAAAGGTCAGGATAGGAATGAGTCAAGTATAAGAGACTACCAACAAGCTGTTGATACAAGGTGGCATCTACTTTAGGGGAAGTACAAGTGGCAGAAAGTTTGACTCCAGACTGGAAGGGAGAAGGGGTTAGTTTAGAATCTTCAATGTGAAAGCAACGAAGAAGGTCACAAGCATACTTAGACTGGGAAAGAAAGATTCCTTCTTTGGTTTGCAAGACTTGGAGACCAAGAAAATAATGCAAATGTCCTAAGTCTGACATTTCAAAATTTTTCTTAAGACTAGATTTCACATGGGTAAAAAATTAGGGTCACTACCAGTAAGGATAAGATCACCATGTTCGGGTACACAAGGTACTCCCAAAAGACCGAACACAAAGAGCAACCACTCACACAAACATATCACAGATCAATACACCAATGTTTGTGACATGGTTAAAACCATCGAGAGGGAAACAGTCCATGGCCCCAACCAAATAGCTACTTGGAGCAATTTATTATGCAAAAGAAATAAATTTACATGAGCTTCTCATAATCGATCAACTAGCCAAGGAACCTCCATGCTCTTTAAAAAGAGATCATGTACCAATTGGGTGGGTGTTAAGCCACGTATCAATGGTAGGTATGATCTAAGAGAATTTGAACCGTCGGATCACTGTATGTCTAGAACATATCGTGACCGTCGGATTAGCATATTTACAAATGCATACAAATGCATACTAAAGAAACACACTTTACCTAATGGATATATTACACAAGTTGATCTTAACTAACTCCTAAGTGTCTAAATATCCTAACTTAAACATTGGTGCAACTATCTTTGTGAAATTTTCAATAAAGCGACAGTAATATCCTGCATGACCAAGGGAGATTCTTACATATTTCTGAGTTTTGGGAGAGGGAAGGCCAACAATTAATTCGATCTTTTCAGGGTCTATCTTAATTCCTTGGGAAGAAACATGGTGTCACAAAACTATACCTTCTGTCAGTAACATTTTACATTTTTCATGACTGAGAGATGAATTTTTTTCTTGACATCGGATCAAGACCTTCTCAATATTGTCAAGGGATTCTTGAAAAGTTACCATAGCCCGTAAATTCATCCATGTATACCTCCACACAGTCATGTATAAGATCGGAAAAGATTCCTAAGACTACCTACTGGAAAGTAGTAGGTGCATTTCATAAGCCAAATGGCAAAAATCGATAAGCATATGTTCCCCAAGGGTATGTAAAAGTTGTTTTGTCTTGATCTTCAGGTGCTATTAAAATCTGGTTGTAACCACTATACTCATCAAGAGAGGAAAAGCTACTGTCTACCTGACAGAGTATCTAATACTTGATTGATAAAAGGTAAAGGAAAGTAGTCTTTAAGTGTAGCTTTGTTTAACTCTCTAAAATAAACAAAAATACGCCATTTCCATGTAACTTTATTTGGAACTACTACTAAAGGAGATACCCATTTACTGTCAGAAATAGGATAGATGAAACTAGTAGTGAGGAGTTTTTGTAATTCTTCTTTTACAATATCTTTTAGAGCAGGATTCATCCTCCTCTGAGGCTGCCTTACAGGTGGCATACTTGGATCCATATAAATATGGTGAATACAGGTATTGGGGTGTATAACCTTCATATCGGTGTATTCCCATGAAAATGCTCCAGCTTGTTTCTTAAGAACTTTAAGCAACTGTGCTTGTTGGTTTTCACTTAATCCTGCGTTTATATGTAGAAATTTCTTAGGGCCAACCTCACAAGGTATGGTATATGGTGCTGTATGCTCTTCAATTATGAAGACACAAGGTGTTTCTGTAAACATTGATAGACCCATATTCTCTTGAAACTGATCTCCAAAAATCTGATCGAGTTGAGCAAAGGACTGAGGGAAATTTGTACAGGTTGTCGAAGAAACAAACTGGTTTAATACATTCGTAGTGGTGTGCTCCTGGAGTGCCAAGTAAAAGTCACTAGGAAGGGAGAGATCATCAAGTCTTCATCCCCAAAATAACAATTTAACCCCCATGAATTTTCAGTTATTGGTTGTGCTGGGGTGTATAAAATAAGTCTTTGTGTAGACAACCCATTGGAAATAGTCATCTCTCCATCCCTACACCCTATAAAAGAGATTTCAGTAGCTAACCATGGTCTTCCCAAGATAATAGGATGTTCTTTAGAAGGGGCCCCTGGATTTGTATATTTTGCAATCCGAGACTGACCTGTCATACATTCAGACTTTTCTCCTATAACATGAATTGTAAGAGGGGCTTTTGCTTCTTTCATGGATGTTTAATACATAGCTCCTTAATTACCTTACTATAGATTGGTATATCTTTGATAGCCTGTAACAGAGGGATTTTAATACAATTGTTCTTTAATTCATTCAAAATGTTATACTCTGGAAGAACTACAGGTCTTTCTATTACTAATATTTGTGGAAATGGAGGAATTCTTTGCTCCTGAATAGTTTCTTATGGAGGATGGGCGTGTACTGGAACCTTTGGAATGTTCGCATCCTCCAAAATAGCATCATTCATGGGTTCACTTGAATCCTCTTCTTCGTTTGGTTCCTGAATGATGACTGATGACTTGGGTTTATTATTCACAACTCTTCCCGATCGTAATTGAATTTCATGTACAGGTATAGTCGAGATAAGGTATGAGGGAAGAGTTTGCAACTCAATGTTGTTTAGAGCTTGAGTTGGTTTATTATTAGGGTTAGGTATCGGTTGTGCAGGTAATAATGTCGGTCGAGGATGATTTGCATTCTGAAAGTGATGAGGTTGTTGTGTGATAAAAAGAACTGGAGGTACAAATCCATTCGGCATCTACTAGAAATTTGTTTGATTCTGAGGATAAGGATGATTAGGTGCAGGGACAGTTTGTGATTGAGGATATGGTTGTCCTCTCCATCCTTGTGACAAATATTGCTATTGTGGAAATTGAGGAGGAGGATACTGAGGTGGCCAATTCTGGTAGCTGGAATTGTTCCATTGCTGAGGTGGTTGATATGGAGGATAATAGAGTGGAGTTTGTGGTGGAAAGTTTTGATATGATGGTTGGTATCTAGGTTGCTAAGGAGGCCTCCTAGATGTTTCAGCTACATCCCCATTCTTATAGATGGCTTGCAATCCAGGAAAGGATGGGAAATTATCTGTTGGATGCTCTTCTGTACAGATGTGACATACGGAGATGTTGTTTAATGGACATTCCCTTTGGGTATGTTTAGTTCTACATATTGGACAAAAGATACTCATTGCTGCTCGTTCTTCATCCTGCCTCTTCTTGGCTTGTAAAGCATCTAGTTGGGAACCCATTGCTCCTAAGATATCAGTCTTAAAATTCTCCAATAGGTTTCCTAACTCTACTCTTGTAAATCCGCTTGAACTAGGAACCTTTCCTCTTATATTTCTACCAAAAGGTTCTCGAAATTTTTTCACAACTTCCCCCTACTCCTAGAATAATTTTTACACTTCTCACCGATCTGTGTAAAATTTTTATGAAAAATATCACCAGCTTCCATGAGATTAAGACTATCTAACAAGTCCTCGGAGATCCCCTTAAGGAAAAGTGTACGTACTGCATCTTCTCAGAGGTCATTATATTTAGACTTATGTAATGTATAAATGAACCTCTCAAGATAATCCTCCAGGATCTCATCTTCAAGTTGTTGTATCTTGAATATATCATGTCGAGAGTCCTTAGGTTTGCGGTATTATTGATATTTTTGCAAGAATGAGGTTTTCATATCATCCCAAGTCCTGATAGTGGATTCTCCTAATCCCATGAACCATCTCAAGGAAGAATCCTTGAGTGTAGTGGGAAAGAGTTCTAGTTTGTGAGCGTCTTGTAGATAATTGCAACTTCTACAAAGGATATTGAACTCGAACAGGAATGTGTCTGGGTACTCATTTGTTTTTCCATAGAAAGTATGTAAGGAGGAAGGAGGGATGTTTTTCATAGTTACATCCTGCATTGTATCTAAGATAGGGAACCCAAAGATAGCCTCAGTTCGATTTTCCCCTTCTCCTTCTTCATTCCTAACTTCATCATGATCTTCGTTTTCTCCCCATCTCTCCATATAAGCTAGATTCTTAACATAAATATACCTAGGAGGATCCTTTAGAGGTGATAATGGGGTGTCCCGACGTTCTTTTTCGGGAGAGATATTCCTCTGATCAACCACGTTTTTATTGAATCCTAGAGGGATACTAGGTTCTACTGCAGAAGTTTTAATTTGTGAAATAACTAGATCTACTGAGGTTCCAAAGCGAGCTTTTACTTGAGAAGGATCAACAAAGTCAACAAAATTCGGATCTCCTACTAGTGAAAAAGTTGTGTTAATTGGATTTGAAACTAGTGGAGGGATCGGGGTTTCTAATGGCTGATCCTCTTGAACTTCCTCAGGAACAGGGTCCTTAGGACCTTCTGGCAAGGTTCCTTCTCCTTTTATGGCTTCTCTAGTAAGATATTATAAGGGATTTTCTTTAGATTTCAGGGTAGAACTACTTCTTATAGGCATCTTTCGATACCTTTCTGGTGAGTTAGTAGTTGGGGAATTACGTCCCCTATAGTAGTTAGTAGAGACTTTAATAACTTTTCCGGTCTTGATAAATCTACCCCGAGGATCTCTAATTCTACTCATGAAATAATTTTAAACTAAAGAAAACCTATGCTACTAATGTTGCTAGATTTGGGGGCGCCTGCTATAACATATGTGCAGGTTCTTACCTCTCGTCTTACCGCTCCCCCACTACCAATCTATGACTAAAATTCATAAAGAATTATACTCTACCTTACAGAACAAATCCCCGGCAACGATGCCAAAAGTGTTGGGTGTTATAATGTCTAAATTAATCCACCTATTCTTTAATTATCAACCGGGGTTGGTAAGCTTATAGTTGACACAAAATATATGCGAAGGTAGAGGGTGTTGTGTAAATATTTTAACAAACAAAAGATCGAAAAATCTTTCAAAATGAAAAACTGAGTCAAACTCCTAAAAATGCAATTATTAAAGTAATTAAACTGAGACAGAATAATAAACTAAACAATTGATAATAAAATTTAAACTGAAATACAATCAACAATTAACTATCCAAACGGAAAACTAGGGTAGAAGGAAAACTTAACTTATAAGCAAGTAGAAAAATAAATAAGAGAAGCAAGTAGAAAAACTAATAAAGAAAACTTGATAAAAGAAACAAGTAGAAAACTTAATAAAAGAAATATCTTTAGGTTCTATCCTACAAGTTCCTTTGACAGCAACACAACATAAAAGAGACAACCTAAAAAAATACTAAGGAAAACACTGAATCTCACATGCAAACGAATAAAACAATTCAAAAGGAATAAACACAAAACCATACAATAATAAAACAAAATCAGAAACAAAACTTAAGAATAACTTAAACTTCGTTCAAAGTAAAAGAAGTAAGGAAAATGATAAAACTTTAATAAATAATTTAAAACAACTAAATTTTAACTCTAAGGTTAAACAAAACTAGCATCTAAATATGACAGTCAAAACATAATTTAGACATCAACAAAACAAAACTAAAAACAATCTTAAAACACATAAAAAAACACTTAAAAATAGAACTAAGGGCTGAATGACAGATTGAATTGTGGGTTTGAAAGGGGTGGCTAAATAACAGACTGAACAGGCTGTCTGAATGACAGTCTGCACGGTTAAGGTAATAACTAACCTAAATGAACTAATCTTCAGCTGAAGCCATGCAGTTGTAATTCTAATGCATCGGAACAATAAATAAACCTATTTAACAACAAATTAACCTTAAACTAATTCATGAACAAAAGGAATCATTGCATATTAAACTAATAAATAAACTGGAAATTAACTTGCATAAATTCAAAACAGGAAAGGAAATAACAGAATTGAATCTATTCTAAATTCATGAAAGCAGCTTATTCTATATTCTTGAAAACAAAGACTGAAAGTAATGTTGGAAATGAAATAACTGGAAACAAAACGACTAAAAGAAAATAATTGAAAGCAAGCTATGTGCGCATCTAACTAATTAAATTTGAAATAAAACTAAGTTAATGTATTACAGAAAACAAATAGAATAACATTTACTATAATCTAATGTAAGCAAACTAGAAATTAAACTAGACTAGCTAAAACATAAAAGAAACTAAGCTAAACAAAGAAAATGAACCTCTGGTTGATGAGGGGCCCTCTCAACAATCAAGGGTGATGCCTGGCTAACTTCTACTTAATTGCAATCTTCAACAACAATTCATACAACTCTTTATTCATATGGTGGAACATAAATACAATGTTCAAGAGTAAATCACAACAAGAAATCTTCTCCTAACTCTGCTAACTGACTGATTTTCTATCTAGCTTCAGCTCTCTCATAGAGGCTGCTTTATATAATGATTTACAGTGATGAGCAAGTCGACCCTTTAGTGTTCGACTTATCTCTAAATTTAGTCAACTATAATGGACATTTAATTAATCATAGTCCAGCGCATTAGCATCTCCCTTCTTTAGCACAAGTCTGGTTCTTTTCACTGGACAACATACGCACAGGTTCCGTCTCTAGTGCAGCAGGTATTCAGATGTGGCACACGACTCCTTCTTCAGCGTGGCTGTGGAATGGTGGTGAGTAAGGGCATCGTACACAGTAGGTCTTCTAGAACGCAGGTCATTCTATTCTTTAAACACACATACTGGTGGTAGTTTGGAGTTAGGAAGAGGAGGCCATGAGCGATCCTTTTAGACCGAAGACACTCCATGATTTGAACACGTGGGAAGTGAACAACTTGGTGTTGGGATAAATCAATGCACTAAATATCCTTCTATACTAATGATCATGCTATCACCTAGGCACGTGGATAAAAAACTGCTTGCAGAGTGTTCCAACGCTTTAATGCTTGAAATCGGTTATCAACAACGTGTGATCTGGTTAACGAACTGGAAGGTGAGCTGCGTCATGAGTTGGACAACGAGCTAGATATGTTGGGCGTAGATCTAGGGAAAACGAAATGTCTGTCTACTAGCGTGCTTCAGGAATGGAGTCTACAGCAACACATTTCAACATCTAGAAAATCACCAGTGAGTTTCACGCAATGGGCTGAATGACGAGCTGGACATGCTGTGCGAAAAGTAGGATGAATGCGTTTTGCATATTAACTTGTCCCAAAAAAATTATAAAACCTGCAAACAATTATACAAACCAATTAATACATCAAATGCATTTTAATAATGTTATTTTCAATTAATAAAACCATAAAAATGATAATGATAAAATAATTTTATATAAACCTTAAAAACACTCATACTTGAGGTTGAATAATGATCTGCGTGACATAAAATTTACAAAACATAATAAAATATATGTTTAAATGAGTAATTTATCTGCCAAAAATGGTAACAAATCTAGGATCGACAGGATTTGCTAAAGGAAGAGGACAACAATCAAGAAGAGGGAAATCTACAACCCAAAGAGAAGGAACCAATGGTTCAAGTCATCAAGGAAAACTAGAAGATGACTTTAGGGGAAGAAGATTCTCTCCTGGTGGAAGAGGCAGAGGTAGAGGACACTGAAGAGAATTTAGATGCTACATATTGTGTGAGATTGGGAACAGATCCTTTGAGTGTCTAGAGAACAAGGACACATGCCAAAGAAATGTTGTTGTTTCTCCAATAGAGGAAGGAGAAAAAAATGTACACAAATTGAAAATGTACCCGAGACAAGTGAGTCCCTATTATTGAAAAAAAGCTTTGTTGAAGTATGAAAAGGAAGTTGTTGAACCAACCCAGAATAAAGTATTATTCAATATTGCATGCAAGGTCAAAGGGAATTTCTATAAAGTAGTGATTTATAGTGGAAGTACATACAAATTGGTGTCTACAAAATGGCAGAGAAGCTGAATTTGAAGAAAGAGAAACATCCAACACCTTATAAGGTGTCATGGCTTCAAAAAGGTCATAAGTTGTTGGTAAATGAGAAGCGTGAAGTAGAATTACAACTGATTAGCTACAAATATAAAATTATTTGTGATGTTATACCAATGGATGTGTGTCACATCTTATTGGGAATACGTTTGCAATTTGACAGAATTGTCATACATGAGGAGAAGAAGAATATCTACAAGTTTCAAAAAGATGGGATAAGTCATATTTTGGTACCATTGTAGGAATAAGGATAAAAAAGAAGCAATGACCCAAAATCCTTGTTGTTGAGTGGTGATTTTTGCAACAAATGGAGAACAATGAGGTAAAGTTTGTTTTAATTTGCAAGCCTAGACTAGTACTTACGACTAATAAAATTACAGATTTACCCATTGAAATTCAAGATATTTTGAATGAGAATAATGATATTGTTGTGGATGAATTTCCTAATAAATTATCACCCATAAGAAGTATCAGTCATCATATTGATATGATATATGAATCAACTTTACCTAACAAGGATGCACATAGGATGATGCCTCATGAAAATTAAGAAATAAGGAAACAAGTGCAAGAACTGCTAGATAAGGGAATGATCAAAGAAAGTCGCAGTCCATGTGCTATACCAACGATATTGATTCCAAAGAAGAAATGAAATTGGAGGATGTGCATCGATTCAAGGGAAATAAACAAGATTACAATCATGCACACATTTCCATTACCACACATTGATGATTTGTTAGATTGTTTGAAAGGTGATAAATGTTTTTCCAAGACTGATTTGAAAAGTGGGTATCATCAAATCAAAATTAGACAAGGGGATGAATGGAAAACTCCATTTAAGACTAATGATGTTTTGTATGAATGACTGATAATTTCATTTGGATTGTCTAATGCACTCAACTATTTCATGAGATTAATGAATGAAGTGTTAAAATAATTCATTGGGAAATTTGTCATAGTATATTTAGATGGCATCTTAATATACAATCAGTCCAAATAAGATCATTTGAGACATTTCAAATATGTCATGAGGAAATTGCAGTAGGAGAAGATCATTTGTACAAAAAATGGGATGGATTAAAAATGGACCCTGAGAAGGTAAGAGCTATTTAAGAATTGCCTTCTCCCAATAATACTTTTGAAGTTCGAAGCTTCCATCGGTTGTCAAATTTTTATAGAAAATTCATTCAAAATTCCATCAAGATAAGTTCTCCAATATTTGAGACCATTAATAAAGACAAATGACAATTCAAATGGACTATTGAAGCTGGAAAACAATTTCAGCTATTGAAGAAGAAGATTATAAAACACCTTGTTTTAGTTTTTCCAGACTTCCAAAAACCATTTCAGGTGAAATGTGATGGCAATGGTGAATCCATAGGAGTTGTTTTGATCCAAGAAGATTAACCCATCGCATATTTCTATGAAAAATTGTAATGTGCCTCCCAAATGACCATGATGTTTTGTGTCCTAAACCCTTGGTGGTTCTAGCCTAGGAGGGGTATTTTGTAAATAAATAATCATTAACATGTAAACTAGACTAGGATGCAAGTTCTAATTTTATTAATACTTATGATGTTTAAATGAATTTTATGATTAAGTCATGCCTAGGTGATAAGGAGGACACGTGGGTTCAAATGGACCATGAGTTAGCATTCATAAATAGCAACACTCAAGCAAATCAAGAAAATGCCAAAAGAACTCAGGCCAAAAAGATGGAGCCTGCCAATTCGGTCAAAAAGAGAAAAGCCATGACAAAATAGGAAACTGTAGAAAAATTGTTAGGGTTAAAAATAAGGAAACTTTTGGAGATGTAGTTTCTAAAATAGAAAAAGGGAAATTTATTCGAAAAGGAAGGAGGACACAATTTCTAAAGGAGTAAAGGCAAGCCTGACAAAAGCATTAGGACATAGTTTCCAAAAAGATGAAAATAAAGGTCAAGTTAGAAACAAGCAAGTGGGAAAGTTTATCCTTTCATCCACGAGGGAGAATTGGTCAAGGTGGCTTGGGCATGAAGCTAACTTTACTATATAGGAAGGAGAGCGCACCCCTCTTCAACCTTTTGGTCATTGTGATTTTGGAGTTGAGATTTTTCTCTCAGTAGTTGAGTGATGTGCCTCAACTGAATATTTGGGTGGTGTTCCCCTTAGCTAGTGAATCTTGTGTTTTGGTATCCAATGTCAGTGAATCCATTGAAGAAGATTTGTTGTAGGTCCAAACGTCTCCTTTATATAATTTCCATATAATTTAGCATAGCTTGGAGGCCTCCTCTTAGTGATATTCACTCTTCTTACTTCCTTCTCTCCATTCTATGTCATTCTGACGATTTTTGGAGAAATGTAATGGGAGTTTAGATCCCACTATTATATATTTCATGTACTTATTTCCTATCTATTATTTAATATCAGGTTCATATCACTTTCATACCATTCACAGAGTTTTTCGATTCTCCTTGGTTTCTTAGCTCCATAGCCATACTATTGGGATTTTGACTATGCCAGGCTATCTATAAGATTCTAGCGAGATGTATTTCGACTGTCATTGATCTATTATTATATAGTTTAATGCATCTAAAAATTATACATCATTTTTCACTTTTTTACTTAAATTTCATAAATATCTTTCATACCCTGCCTAGATTTCTAAAAAATGTCTAGTTTTCTAGTTCAAATCAATTAGTCTATATAAACACGTCTATTATATTTATTTTCTGCTATGAACATTAATTAAAATGATAATTAAGATATCCTATGTTTCAACAAAAGTTTAGTTTCCCCTTTCATGTGTTTGGAAATCATAGAAATCTAGCTTGCTGCCTAGTCCTAGTGACTAGTTTTTTTATTGCCACCCTTAGATTTATTTGTGACTATTCAAACCTGTTATAAACCTACAAAATTTGATGTCATCATCCTAAATGGTTTTTTATAACCCTCCTAAGTCTCTCTTAGTCATTGGTTTCTTGGAACTGCTTGTTAAGATTCCAGTTGGCATTGGTTGGGACTCCTTGAATCCTGGTAGTAGAATTCAGCCTTGATGATGCTTGAAACCTAAAATGGACCAACATAAATATGCTTATGAATCTGAACATTCAGTCTCCTACCTTTTATTTTGGATTCACCTGCAAATCCTAGTTCATTCCTTCAATTTTACTAGTAAAATTGCCCACCTGTCAACTAGTTATTTGAAGCTGATTGCATAGAGTTAGTGAGCCTAATTTTATGCCTTAGGTTCATTACAGGGGTATTAGAGAATGGTCCTATGAACCTGCTCTTAAATTACCTTGACAAGTATCAAAATATATCTCAATCCTAGACATAAAAATCCTGAAGATCTTTTCATTGTTGCAGAAGAAGAGGTCAGTTCCATCCAAGGGAACATTCGAGGAGTGGAAGGAAATATGGATGGTAGAGGCATAAGTAGAGAAGAAAAGCATGAAGTATTTGCACATGTTGAAAATTATGGATAAATTTACTCAATTACAAACATAAACCAAAGATATTCTCTCTAGGTTTGTGGACAAGAAAGAAGGGGAAGTCGATAGTAGTGGTTCTCAATCAAGAGGAGAAGAATGTCTTCAAGGGGAAAATATTCTCTAATACTGGACACCATAATAGGCCACTTGAATTCAAAGATCTGCCAATATTTAATATGCCAAGTTTTCTGGAGCATAGGGTGGAGGAAGTTGAAATACCATTTGAAGGAGTCACACCTAAAGAAGTTCGACTCACTGAATACATGGATTTCAATGAAGAGTTTAAAATACATTTGACCTTTAGATATTATTGTGACTGTCAAGAGAGGGTCAAATACAAAGGAGGTAGCATAATTCCTGTTCAAAATTTTGATTTGCAGAGAAACATAGGCAAAATATCCCTTCCTTATTTTGATGGATCTGCAAAATGCACTGTTAATTCATGGGTGCAAAAACTTGATACTTATTTTCAGTTGAATCTTATGGTGGAGAGAGATGATATTAGGATGACCACACTACACTTGGAAGGAGATGCAAGCAATTGGTCGTTTCATGGGATGAGAACCTTATGACATGATACCATGACCACCTATGAATAATTCACTAGAAGATCAGTGAACACATTTTATAGAAGAGATCCTGATAAGTCATTCAAGGATCTTTCTCAATTAAAGCAACTAGGAACACTAGAGGCTTACATTTCAGAGTTTCAAAAGGTGGTTGTCATGGTGAATGATGTGTCAGAATCCTGCTTATTTATTTTTTTCATAAAAGGAACAACAGAGCCAATTAAAGTTATAGTTAAATCTTTTCAACCTTCTACACCGCAAGATTCCATGGATAAGACCCAGGATCTTCAAGATGCAATCCCCAAAAAAATAGATTCCCACCAAAGACTAATTTTACCTCAAGATTCAAGGATAAGAGACCTTTCCAAAAAGGTCCCACTGGAAATTTTAAGAGGTATAAATTCTCTAAATATTGGGATGGATTGAGAAGAAAGAAGTCATGTTTTTCATGCCAGGAGCCATGGGTTTCGGGCCATAAATGTGTTAAGGGGAAAGCACACTATATTGATGTTTTTTATGAAAGTGAATATGAAGTAGAGGATTTTGACTGTTTAATAGAAGTAGAAGAAAATTTTGAATCAAATGAAGAGGAGGAGAAACCACAACCAAATACGGTAAAAATTGTTGTTTTGTCTAAAGTACCTAGATTTGACACCCTTCGGTTCAAAGAAGTATTCTAAGGGAAAAACGACAACTATTTTGGTGAATAGAGGATACAACCATAATTTTATTGACACTACAATGGTGGAGAAAAGAAATATTCCAACCAAATCCATTGATGGATTCACTGTCATAACCCCTGGGTATCACTCCATGGGTTGCACAAAATAGATTCCGAAGCTACAAGTGACCATTGGGGACTATACAGTTACTGACACTTTCTATATGGTGAATTTGGATTAAACCAATGTAGTGTCGGGATTCCAATGGTTATTTTAGATTGGAAAACATTCGATGAACTACCAAGTTCAGGGAATGAAGTTTAAAGGTTATGATGGAAAACAAGTTGTTTTGATAGGTATGGACAGTTACCCAAGGAAACTGGCCTCTTTCCACAACATGAGATCTATATTAAAACATGAAGACATAGAGTGGGATGATAAATGTTTCATAGCTAAACTCCCAAATTTTCAAACAGAGCATGGGGATTGTTCTTAGACTTCATTTAATGTCATTTTGTATGGTTAAGAGTTCTAAAATAGAGGTGTAAAGCTTCATATTTGAATGCATAAATTCAGTGATATTTGCTTAAGGGAAATGACATGTACAAGCTCAAATTTGACTCACAAATGGTGTATATAATGGTTCAGAACATAGAATAATGAATATGGACCATTAACAGCATATTAATATCTCACTAAAATCATAAAACATCAAATCCAAGTTGCAACATACAACTCCCTTAAAATGGGAAATCAACACATGGAAACTACTCACAACAAAGCTTGGAAATGTGGAAATTTACATACGTATTTCTGCTGATTTCGACTTACAGAGAGGATGGAATAAATATTACAGAGCCATAAATTATTCAACTGTTCTTGGGCATCGACTGGACTCAATGGGGCACAACTGCCATTTGTACAAGTGTGCAATCCTAGAGAAATATGGAATATTGAAGTGGGGATTGAGAGAATGGGAGGAGAGATGGGTAACGAACAATAGAAGCCTCCTATATGCAGTCAAAACACTCCATTAATATCCACATGATAGATCAGTGTGGCCTCTCCCACAACCAACTTGGATGGGAATCTCACTCTCTCGAAATTGGCTCACTAGCAGGGTAAGTGAGCACTCACCATGCAATGGACAAGCTAGTGCTTTCCAAAATGCCAAAGGAAAATATAAAAATGATAAAAATATTTTCTCATTCCTCATGACATATTTTTATAACCATCGTGAAGGCCCTCCAAGGTTGAATTCATTCCCATAGGATTCCTCCAACTCATCCTTGATGTTTAGTAACCTCCATGACACTTGTACTTCTCCTCAACCCTTCATCTTCCTCCAAATTCAAATTGATCCCACCTAGCCCCAAATGCGCCCTCTTGGAGGATATTTTTATTCTTGACATGTTATATTGTCACAAGTTCGCAATCAGGTTTGACTTGTCATAGAATATTCCATCATTGTTGTCATAAAACATAGGGAATCTATCTCCAAATGGCACCTAGTTTCTTCCTAGGCTCTTTCTCTTCTATGGGGAGTTACTCCTCCTCACCCATTCGAATCCTTGGGATCATGATATGTTATTTGACACCTCTTCACCTTCCAATAATGTTCCACCACTCATAATTTCGAATTTGGGGTTAAGTCATGACATGTGTAAGGAAGAATCTAGCCACCCAAGGTCTCCATGAACCTCCAAATGTCCTTATGAAGAAACACCACTTTATTTTCTCCATATTTATTATTTCTATGACCAAATTAATGTGCAAATGATTTAATGCCTCCTCTCCAACCTAGGTAACTAATAGGTGGGTGAATCATTTTCAACTAGTAGACTCATTGGGATGGGGACATGCCAATCCTCCCCACCCATTACTGCTTGTCTTGAAGCAATGCCAAGTTTGGATGCTGCAAAATTTGTTCATCTTCCCAAGTGGATTTCTCACTAGGAAAATATTTCCACTGTACCGAATATTCTTTTACTGTTTTGGTTGTTAACCTTCTCTCCCTTGTTCTCAAGATTTTGATGGAATGAGAAAAAGTTGTCCTTCTTCATACAAACGAGGTAAAGTATCTGAAACTGAATAATTCTTCCCTATAACCTTCTTTAGACATGAAACATTAAATACATTATGAATTTTTCTTCCCATGGGAAGCTCTAATTCTTAGGCCACTTCTCCAACCTTTTGAATCACTTTGTAGTAACCATAAAACCTTCGTTTGAAATTTTATGAACCTTTACCCTTTATGGTGGTTTGTTTGTAGGTCTGCAACCTCAAATGCACCAAGTCATTCACTTTGAAATGCCTCTCCACTCTATGTTGGTCTACAAATTGTTTTTGCTGATTTTGAGCAACTTGCGAGTTATATTTCAAAACCTTCAAAATTTCTTGACTTTATTCAATCCAATACTTATCCTTTGGAGCTCTACTATCACCAAAAATATGGTCAATAAAAGTGGATGCGTCATAACCATAAAATTATTTAAAAGGAGACATGCCAATGGACATATGAAAAGTAGTATTGTAACAAAAATCACCCAAATGCAACCATTTTATCCATGTTTTTTTCTGCCCACTAACATAGTTCATTAAGTATCCTTCAAACTATTGATCCACCCTCTCTTTTTGGCCATCAGTTTTTGGATCTCATATGTTAGGTGTCAAATTTTTCCCCACCATTTTGAAGAGTTCTTGCCAAAATGCACTCAAAAATATGTTATCTCTATCACTAACAATGCTCTTAGGAAGCCCATGCAATCTGAAAACTTCTTTAAAAAATAGTTCAGCCACTTGTGTAGCAGTGAAAGTGGTAGTAACAACGAATAAATGAGCAAATTTAGTGAGCCTATCCACCACCACAAATATGCAATCCTTACCAAATACTTTGGGTAAACTAGTGACGAAGTCCATGGAAATGCTCTCCCATTTTTGTTCTGGAATAGGCAAGGGATGTAAGAGACCATATGGATGAGTGTGCTCCACTTTATTGTTATGACATGTGGGGAATTAATTAGCATACTTAATAGCATCATCCTCCAACCCTTTCCATAAGAATATTTCTCTCAACATTCAGTATGTTTTGAAGAAACCGGGGTGACCAGCTATAGGAGAATCATGAGCTTTCTTTAAAACTTTCTCCTTCAAACTAGAACTAGAGACCAAATAGATTCTATATTTGTAGTAAATTATTACTTCCAACACATTATGCCTAGCATCATGTTTAGTCCTTTAAAAAAAATCACAATGAAACTTATCCTTGGCATACTCTACTTCTAATGTCGCTTTCCAATTTTTTGCTATATCCATTAGAGAAATAGAAGGTCTTCTATATAAGGCATCAGCTACCACATTATTTTTTCCCTTCACATATTCAATATCAAAGTCAAATTCTTGAATCTTACTCACCCACTTTTGTTTCCTTTCATTTAGATCCTTTTGAGTGAGAAAGTACCTTAAGTTGTTATGGTCCGTTTTGACCACAAATTTGTTTCCCACCAAGTATTGTCTAAACTTGATCAAAGAATGCATGATGAATATGATTTATTTATAATAAATGGAGTAATTCTCATGAGGCTATAGCCTCCATACCCTCAAAATCTATTGGGTGTTTTCCTTGTTTTAGGACTGCTCCAATGCCCTCTCCTGATGTATCACATTCCAAGACAAATGTTTTAGAAAAATCAGGCAAGGCTAGAATAGGAAAATTGCTTATTACCTCTTTCATTATTTGGAAATATTTTTCAGCCCCTTCATTCCATTGGAAAGCATATTTCTTTGTCAAATTAGTGAGAGGTGAAGTTAGTTGGGAGAACCCCTTCACAAACTTTCTATAGTAGGTGTAAATTCCAATGAATCCTCTCAATTCAATGAGATTTTTTGGACGAGGCCATTCTAGAATGGCTCTTATTTTCTCCATATACACCTTCACACCATATTTACCAATTGATGTGTCCAAGATACAAGAGATATGTCAAACCAAACTCACATTTTTATATCTTAGCAAACAAAAATTGATCATGCATAATTTTTAATACCTCTTCTAGATGATGCAAATGTTCCTTCCAAGTTTTACTGTAAACAAGAATGTCATCAAAGAGAACTAGTACAAACTTACAAAATTGATTGTGGAAGATATTGTTCATGCATGATTGGAATGTGGTAGGTGCATTTTTAAAGCCAAAGGGCATGGAAACAAGCTTAAAGTGACCATAGTGGCATTTTAAAGCATTCTTTGGTATGTATTCTTCCCTCATTCAAATTTGATGATAACCAGATCTAAGGTCAATATTTGAGAAGAGATTGGCTCCATGGAGCTCATCCACAAACTCATAAATCCTTGGAATGGGATATATATTCTTAAATTTCATCTTATTCAATGCTCTAAAATCAATGCACATCCTCAAAGCTCCATCATTTTTCTTAACCATAACAACTGAAGAATCATATGGGATGGAAATAGGCCTCATTAGACCCAACTCCAAGAGATATTTAATGGCCTCCTCAATATCATCTCGAATGATTTTGGGGTGTCTATAGGGATGCATTTTGATAGGTTGTGTTCCTATCTCTAACTCAATGATATGCTCTACTCTTCTGTTTGGTGGTCTTCCTGGGGGAAGGTCTCCAAAAAACCTCTCATACTTACTCAATAATTTTTCTATATCCTTAGGATTCTTGGAAAACTTCAAGCGAGGTTTAGGAGATGTAATTAAACATTCAGCAGCCCATTCTATGTATCCATGCCTCAAGATAGACCTCATGTTGTGAGAGGACACCACTTGATTTGGGTAAGTGTGCATTCCCCTCAACAAGATGGGTTTCCCTTCCGAATTTTTGAACCTTATTTTAGGTACTTGATAATTCACTATGTTCTCCCATAAATAATACAACCATTTTACTCCCAAACCCACATTTTTAATATACACATTCACTACATAAAAAATATTAGTGATATTATGATTTCCTAGAGTAACTTGAAGCTTTCGAATCCATTTAGTTCAGTCCATAAAATTGTTACCTGGAATGATGAATGTGAAACCATCAAAAGTTTCAGATTGTAACTTTCTCCTCTCCACTAAGGCTGCATATATGAAGTTATGAGTGGCTCCTCCATCCACTAGAACAGTGACCTTTTGGCCTTGTATGTTACCCTTGAGCCTCAAGGTCTGGAATCTAGGTACACCTGAGAGTGTTGAAATTTTTCATGTATAAGGAGTGGGTTGTTCTTATTCTGTTGTTTCATACCCCTCTTCTTGGGCTACAAGTTCTGTTTCTTCCTCCTCATCCCCCTCTTAATCATATTAAAAAAAAACTTCAATGTAGTGTGTCTTCCGCTTGGCACATCTATGTTCCGGAACCCAAGGTTGTTGGCATGTAAAAGATAGCTTCTTTCTTCTAAGATATTTTTTTCTTGGTCCTCCTTTATTTTATTTGGTAGAGGATTATTTTTCCATGGTTTCTTACCTTCCTTGAATTTGGAAGGGAAATTTGGATTCGGGGGGATATTTGGTTCTTGGCAATACATTCTGCAAATCTCTTGTCAAATGCATGGCATCCTTCAATGTGGATGGATTGTGGGATTTCACATGGATTATTTAAGGTTCTTTCAATCCTTTAGTAAATAATAAAACCAACCTATCCATATATACATCAGAAACCATTACTAAAATCTTTTCAAACTCGAACATATATGCTTTAGGAGTTCCTACTTGCTTCAATTGTGCTAGTTCTTTGAAAGGAAGTTCGGTGTATTTCCTCTCAAATCTATCCATTAATGCATTGGAAAAACCATCATAATATAAAATCTGATAATGTACCAAGGTTCTAATTCCATGGAACCACCAATCACTAGCTTCCCCTTCAATATTCAAAATGGCCATTTTCAATGCATCTTCTTCAACCATAAGATTTAACTGAAAATACACACTTATTTTTTGCAACGAAGCACTAGCAAACATTTGTGAGGAACCATCAAAGGAAGGAATATTTACTTTTCCCATGGTGCACTTTAATTTAGGATTAATAGGAGGTTTACTATTCCCATTTCCTCCTTGCTTAAATTGAAGAGACGCTCTAATGAACTTATCGAAAGGTAGGACTTCCCTACATTCATCACTTAGTTGCCGCCAATCATTTGCTGCTTCTCTCACATCATAAGCAGTGTAAGGGCCTTATTTGGACACTAAGAAATTATGTATTTCAGTTCCATTATGATTTTTGAACTCATGAGGTTGGTTATGAGGTATAGTCTTTGAAAAATTGGGTTCCCCATGGGTCTTCCTCTCATCATGGGGTGAACTATTACTACTCCCAGGTGCTGACTTGTCCCCAAGTTGGATATCCAACAATTTGAACCCTTGCATGAAATGTTTGGTCATGCATTCAATATCTGAATTAATGAATGTTTTAATTTCCTCATTGTTTTCTTTGTCATCCATATCTACCGGTCCTAGTTTTACCTTAATCTCATTGTAAAAAGAACTAACTTCTCCACTTCCTCCCCTTTCATTGTTAAGGTTTCCAGTGTCAATTTATAATGGAGGGAGATCATAATAATAAGAAAATATGAGTATAAAAATCTAGTAGGTTCTAATATCATGCTATGATACCACTGTAATGACCCAATTCAAAAATTTCCAACAAAGTCAGAATTTGGGGAAAAATTGCCTTGACTATTTTTGACTATGGGGGATTCAAATGGCACAAGAGGGTCTCGAATTTGGTAGGGGATGGTATGAGAGTATTAGGACCACTGAATTTAATCTCTTATAACTTTATTACATGTTATATACATATGCATCTTTATTTGGGAACATTGGAAACAATTGTAAAATTACTAGTAATTTGTGATGCAATTCCCCCTAGGGTGTGACCATAAATGGATCTCCAAATCCTATGCGACCCTCCAAAATTGTCAAAAATATTATGGGTAATTTTATTAGACTTAATTTAATTTCATTTTTTATGGATAATAGTTCTTCAACATAGGTTTAAAGCTTCATATTCGAATGCATAAATTCAGTAATATTTGCTTAAGGGAAATAACATGTAAAAGCTCAACTTTGACTCACAAATGGTGTATATAATGGTTCAGAACAGAGAATAATGAATATGGAACATTAAAATAATATTAATATCTCACTAAAAGAATAAAAAATCAGATCCAATTCACAACACACATTAGATATACAACTCCATTTAAATGAGAAATCAACACTTAGAAACTAGTCACAACAAAGCTTGGAAATGTGGACATTTGCATATGTATTTATGATTATTTGGACTTACATAGAGGATGGAATAAATAATTCAACCATTATTGGGAATAAAATGGATTCAATGGGTAGAAAACACCATTTGCACAAGTGTGCCATCCTAGATAAATATGGAAATATGAATGGGAGGAGAGATGGGTCACTAATAGCAGAAGCATCCTATATGCAGTAAAAAAAATCCATTAATATCCACATGAGATTTTAGGGTGGCCTCTCCCACAACCAAATTGGATGATAATCTCAATCTCTCAAAATTGGCTCACTAGCAGGGTAAGTGAGCACTCACCGTGCAATGGACAAGCTAGTGCTTTCCAAAATTCCAAAGGAAAATCTCAAAATGATACAAATATATTATCGTTCCTCATGAAATATTTTTATAACCCTCCTAAGGTCATCTAAGGTCGATTTCACTCCCATAGGCTTCCTCCATCTCATCCTTGATTTTTAGTAACCTCCATGACACTTGTCCTTCTCCTCAACCCTTCATCTTCCTCCAAATTCAAATTGCTGCCAGATAGACCCAAATGCGCCCTCTTGGAGGCTATTTTTATCCCTGACATGTCAGATTGTCATAGGTTTGCAATCAGGTCTGACTCGTCATAGAATATTCCATCATTGTTTTCATAAAACATAGGGAATCTCTCTATAATTGGCACCTAGTTTCTTCCTAGGCTCTTCCTCTTCTATGGGGAGTTACTCCTCACCCATTCGAATCCTTGGGTCCATGATATGTTATTTTAAACCTAATCACCTTCCAAGAATGTTCAACCACTCATCATTTCAAAATTTGGGCTAAGTCATGACATGCGTAAGGAAAAATCTAGCCACCCAAGGTCTCCAAGAACCTCTAAATGTCCTTATGAATAAATACCACTTTATTTTCTCTATATTTATTATTTGTATGACCCAAATTATTGTGTAAATGACAAAATAAGGCTATCTTGGGTCCGATAGCTCCCTTATTGCAAGATTTAATGCCTCCTCCCCAACCTAGGGAACTAGTAGGTGGGTGAAACATTTTCAACTAGTAGACTCATTGGGATGGGGACATGACACACCATTTCTCAACATCTAGAAGACATCAAGATATTTCTAAAAAAGTATGAGAAAGTTTTTGGATATTTTTCTTCGGGGAGACCACCTGAAAAAGGGTTTGAGCATGTGATAGAATTGGAGGTAGGGACAGTCGCTATCATGATTCGACCTTACAAGCATCCCAAAAGTATGAAATATGAAATTGAAAGGACCTTGAAGGATATGTTGGAATTGGGGTTGATTAGAACCAATACCAGTCCTTTTGCTTCATCAGTGGTGTTGGTGAAGAAGAAAGATGGAACATTGAGGATGTGTAGAGACTATAGATCTTGGAATAAAATAACCATTAAGATTTGGTACCCCATCCAAAGGATTGATGAGTTAATGGATGCGTTGCATGGGTCCAAATTTTTCTCCAAGATTGACCTACATTCTGGATATCATCAAATCCAAATGAGAGAAGAAGACATACAGAAAACAGTATGTCGTTGTCATTATGGACATTTTGAATTCCTAGTCATGCCGTTTGGCTTGACTAATGCATCTGCAACATTTCAATCTTGTATGAATATCGTATTCAATGAACAGCTCAGTAAGTACGTGTTGGTATTTTTTGATGATATTTTGGTATATAGTAGAAATTGGAAAAAACGTCTGCAACATATGGAAGTTGTAATCACCATTCTTGCAGTCCAGTCCTTGTATGCAAGTATGTCCAAATGTGAGTTTGGGATGACTAAGCTATTATATCTTATCCATTTGATTGGGAAAGATGTGGTGGATGTACAGATGGAAAATATCCAATCCATCCCTGATTGTCCAATCCCCAAGAATGTCACATAATTGAGAGGTTTCCTTGGAATTTGCACTTATTATCAGAAGTTTGTCAAGGGATTTTCTCAACTAGTAGCACCCTTGAAAGACTTCACCAAAAATGAAGCTTTCTGTTGGTCAGAGGAAGCTGAAAAAGTGTTTTAGAAGATGAATAAAGTCATGAGAACATCTAGTCCTATCTCTTCCTGATTTCACTCAACCTTTTGAGCTTGAGTGTGATGCCTCAAGGGAAGGTATTGGAGAAGTACTGATGAAAAATAGGAACCCAATTTCCTTTGAGATCAGAAATTTGCAGCCCCATGAAAGACATTATTCCATATATGAAAAATAGATGCTGTCCATAATGCATGCCTTGGCCAAATTCCAACAGTACCTAGTGGGTAGTAAATTTGTGGTCAAAACTGATCACAATAGCTTAAGACACTTCTTAAACCAAAAAGGGCTAAATGATAGGCAACAAAAATGGGTAAGTAAAGTTCAAGCTTATGATTTTGATTTAGAATACAAGAAGGGAAATATGAATGTAGTAGTAGATTCTCTATTACGAAAACCAATATTTGTTTCTATGGCTGTTCGTAAGGGTTGGAAAGAGCAACTATTTTTAGAATACTCTAGAAATCAATTTGCTTGTGAACTTGTCAATGTAGAAATTGGAGATGATATGTACAAAATAGTGGATGGGAACATATATTACAAGGATAGGATATACTTAGTACTAGGATTAGAACTAAGAAATAAAATTTTGGAGGCTTCCCATGATTCACCACTAGCAGAGCATCCTGGTTCTTTGAAAACTTACCGAAAGACCAAAGAAAGATTTTTCTGGAAAGGTTCCAAAGTTGATGGGTTGAGATATGTGATAGAATGTAACACATTCTAGTCGAATAAAGTAAAGTACACACATCCAGTAGGTTTAATTCATCCCCTTCCTATCCCAAATAAAAAATGGGAAATCATTTCAATGGACTTTATCACTAGGCTGCCAATGGTGCAAGGTAAGGATTGCATATATGTTGTAGTTAACCGATTGACCAAATTTGCACATTTCTTTGATATCCCTTCTACCATCTCAACAACACAAATTGCCAAACTCTTCTTTAAATAAGTGTTCATATTGCAAGGATTACCAAATATAATAATCGATGACAGAGATAGTAAGTTTACCAATTCCTTTTGGAAAGAATTGTTTAAATTGGTGAGAACATAAATGAACCTTAGTACAAGTTATCATCCCCAAACGGATGGCCAAACTGAGAGGGTCAATTAGTGGTTCAAATGTTATCTCATAAATTATGTGACACGATGACAAAAGACATGGATCAGATAGTTGCATATGGGAGAATTCTACTATAACACTACTTATCATCTGTCAATAGGTATGTCTCCCTTCAAGGCCCTATGTGGATATGAAGCTCCAAATTATGTGGATCAAATTTTTGGAGAAAGTAGAGCACCAAAATCTAAGTATTATATTCAAGAAATCCAAGACATCCTGAAGGCACTCAAGAACAATTTGCATATTACTCAAAACCAACGAAAAATGTATGCAGATAGGAATAGAACCAAGAGGCATTTTCAAAAGAATGACTTAGTATATTTAAGATTGCAGCCTTATAGACAATCAACTCTGAAGGGTAAAGGAGCTGAAAAATTGAAGCCCAAGTTCTATGGTCCTTAAATAATAGTAAGGAAAGTTGGTGAAGTTTCTTATGAATTGGAATTTCCTGAGAATAGTAAGGTGAATAATGTTTTCCATGTGTCATGTTAAAAACATGTAGTTGGGAAACAAGTAACAATGTCAACAGAACTTCCACCTTTGGATGATGAAGGGCAGTTAATTTTTGGTGCTAGATAAAATATTGTAGACCAAAGAAAGGACACTCAGAAATATAACCATTAAGGAGTACTTAGTCTTGTGGAAAGGGTTTCCTAGTGAAGACGCCACATGGGAAAATGAACATGTGCTGCAACACCTTGAAATGAAATTGCTTGAGGACAAGCAAATTTTGAGAGGGGATTACTGTAATGTCCCTCCCAAGTGACCATGATGTTTTGTGTCCTAAAACCCTAGTGGTTCTATACTAGGAGGGGTATTTTTTAATAAAAAATCATTAACATGTCAACTATACTAGGATGCAAGTTCTAATTTTATTAATACTTATGGTGTTTTTTTAATGAATTTTACGATTAAGTCATGCCTAGGTGACAAGGAGGGTGCATGGGTCCAAGTGGACCATGATTTGGAATTAAGAAATAACAACTCTCGAGCAAATCAAGAAAATGTGAAAAGAACTCAAGCCAAAAAGATGGAGCTTGCCAATTCTGTCAAAAAGAGGAAATCTAGGACAAAGGACACAACTACCGAAAAAATGTAAGGGTTAAAAAACAAGAAAATTTTGGAGATGCAGTTTCAAAAATAGAGAGAGAAAGTAAGTAAAAAAAGTAGGAGGGCACAATTTATAAACGAATAAATGAAAGTATGACAAAAATACTAGGGCGCAGTTTCCAAAAAGATGAAAAGCAAGGCCAGGGAAAAAGAAAGCAAGTGGGCAAGTTTCTCTTTTCATCCATGAGGGTACATTGGTCAACATGGCTTGGGAATGAAGCTAACTTGCCTATATAGGAAGGAGAGTGCACCTATTGGTGTTTCTCCATTCGACCCAGGTTCAGACCTTCTTTTGCACACAACAAAGCCCAAGATATCGACCCGACAAAGCAAGGCTCATTCGAAAGCACTTGCGATGCAGAAGCAGTCTCACCCAAGATATATCTTATGGGTAACTTCCAAGACCGGGTTTCTGTAGTTGGGTGGGGATTTCTTATCCCTTATCACCTTCCCAACTCACTCGATCAAAGCCGGTGGATGTATTACTTATTCTTACTATGCACAGATAAGACACTACTTAACTTATTCGTCAACAGAGATTATAACAACAATATAAGATTTAACACACTATTTCACTAGTGCGACTCATGCATAATAGAACTCATTCATAAGCAAATACATAAACACTTATTCATAATATACGTTCCTGCGACTTAAGCACATTCATCATATACTTTCATGCAACATAAACACATTCATCATCTACTCAATGACATAGTATTTAACGTGTAAACCCATCTGGGAAAAACCATAAAGGCGCTCTTCATTTGGCATGAGAAATATATGGCACCTTTTTTCTGTGCACTCAGCTACATAATCTATTCTAGATATTCTTCTCTTATCTATACAAAATCCTCTCTCCTCCCATGCTCTCTATTCTTCTGTTGTTTAATCTTCTCCTACTTCACTCTATTGCCGATCCGCACACAACCTGGATTGACTACTCTTCTCTTTGACTCTATTGTCGATCCGCACAAAGCCTGAATCGACTAAATATTCTTACAGAAACAACTTACTAACTAGGAAAATTAAGTAACAAAAAGTATTAAAAAGTAAGTCTAAGTAAGTAACCCACATATATCTCGTGTTATTCCTTTTACAGACTCCTTACATGTCGATTTTGGCTGACTTCATTCTGTTAGCTAATAGGATATCATTCCTATTCTAGTTACACTTGTCAGTAGGCAATATTGATCCAAAATACAAAGATGTTTTTATTCCTTACAACACGTGCGATTCTTCTTGACTTTGTACCCACAATCTCTCGAGTTGTCATTTCTAGCTGTTGCGCCGCTACACACCTTTTCTATGACGGTTCCTTCTATCATGATTGATCTTGTCATATCCTTTCCTTCTATTGCGACTTCTCTTCTCTCACAAACTCTTCTCCTATCACAGCTTCCTCTACAACTACTTATTTTGTCTTATCTCTTTCTCTCTTATATGCTTCTATCTTCCTCTGTCCCAAATTCCTCTGTAGCTACTTCTTATACTTTGTTCTTTCTTCGACAGCTGCTTCCGTCACAAATTCTCCTCTACCTTCATATGCTTCTGTCACAACTTCTTCTCCTTGTGACCAAACATTTTATCTTTTGAGCGAAATTCTAACTGAAGTCTTCCATTAGAATTATTCTTATCTTTTCCTAGGGAAATGAGCCCCCAACGCTCACCTGTGGCTCATCCCAAGTCACATTGTTCTACTCCCCAACTTCTTCATTTATGAAAACTTTGATTTGAAAATATTGAAATATTTTTACTATCTCCTTTGTCTCTCATCGCACGTATTCTGCTGCCTTTTGTGACAAGGTTGGAACTGATGTGTTTCTATGTTACAAGTACTCCTGTGGCCTGTGCTGCTCATCACACCTTCTGTTGTATAGGTTGAATGATGCATGTAACTCTTTCTTCTTCAGCCTGCAACTCTACAACTTTATCAGTCCTCTGTTGTTGTTGAGTACACAACACTACAACTTCTTGTTCAAGTTTTTTCATTTCTGCATCCTTAGCCATTTTCTCTGCTAAGGGTAAATTCTTCATTTTGTTCTTCAGCTGAGTTTCTTCTATCTTAGATGTGCGTAGATCCTCTGTGAATTTCTCCAATTTGATTTCGTTGATCAATGCTCCCCAAGTTTGAGAAACTTGGTCGAAGGCCTTGGCACACAGTTCCTCTGCTTCTTCTATCTTCTTTGCAGCCTCTGTCGCTGCTTTTATTCTTTATTTTAACACCTCTAGGGGTGTACTAATTTTCATTTGCACTTCTAACTCTGCAATATTTTTTTAAGGCCATCTACGATCTCTCCAAGATGAATGACCTTGGCCTCTACAAAAATTTCCTCTATTATGCCTGCACATGCAAAATTGGTTCAAGCAAGTGCTACAACATTGTCTATTTTGTGCCTGTTCTCTTCCCAAGTTTTAGATTTTTTTCCACTTCCTTGATTGTTTTCTTCATTTTTCTAACAATCTTATATGCTACTTTAACCTGCTTAATCAAAGCACCTTCTCTTACCTTCATTTTTGCGTCCGCGACATTTTGCATTGCATACACTTCATATAACAAAATTTGCGAGAAATCAATGGTCACATGGCCAAAGTTCTTGGCTATAGTATTCATTTATGTCATTCCCAGGTCAAGTGCTTCACCCACTAGTACTTGAGCCCTTATTGATGGAATTGGGACTGGTACATCACTTGGTCGCTCTTCTGACATGCCTAATAAGTATTGCGACTCTGCCACTTGTGGTGTATAATAAACTACAACTTGTATTTCTTTTAAAAATTTATAGAGCACCGTCAGTAGATCTATGATGCTTCATGTGAGATTTTTCTGCCACTCATCCATTTTCTTCAATCTCTGATGCGCAAATCCTTCTATTGGTTTGGTCAGAAGGTTAAAATATTCACCATCAAGGCTGACAATATTTGTTGTTTTTTTAGTCTTTCTTTTCTTTTGCCTTGTCTTGGTCTTCTCTCTCTTAGCTTGTTTCCTCTTCTCTCCTACCCCTTGGTTTGTCGGGGTTTCACTTGAACTATCTTGGGGGGGGGTTTGGATCTTGCATGTCTGGCGGTGGATCCTCTCCCTACTCAACATCATTTTGTGTTTGTGGGTCATTTTGTCGCAGCACTTCTTTGACAACTATTATGTCATCTGCGATAGGAACCCGCCATTCTTCTAGCCAATCTAGGGTAATGGTTTTGAATTCTTATTCAATAAACAAAAAATGGGTCACCAACCATTGGCATTGCAGATTTTGTCGCGGATGCAACAATATGTGATGTGGCGCAACGACAAATTTAATTATGTTTTGAAATCATTGAATGATTTTGTCTGTAATTTTAGCCAGCTTCTTTACTTGACATCGTATGTTCTCTGCATGCATAAAGAATTGCACATTGTTTTCTTTCTCTCCGTCTTTTTCATCTTTGTCGTACCAAAGGTTTTGGTATCACGCTCATCGACAACACATTGGTATATCTATTGCTTGGTATTTTGCTGGTTCCGACCATCCGATAAATGAAATGAAAATCAATATCTAGGAGTAGTGGAATGGAGTACCTCTTTCCTATGATTCTTCCTCATCTGCCAAAAAATCATTCAATAGATAATGTGACCAATTAATTTGAACTCCCTCCACACAGAGTTCAGCCACTATGATTCAAAAATTGGGTGCGAATATTGATAATGTCTAACCATTCAATTCATCCATCCTTCACACGCTTGGGAAATTAATGGAAATGTATCTATCCTTTCCGTCACATGGGTTGACCGTTCGAATGATCATTAGGAAACTTCTATGCATGCCGCCAGTTTCGTATCACATAAAGCGATAGTTATTTCTATAAATACAGATGTGACTAAAAATCATACTGCCAAAATCTCTTGGGATTTTCAAATTAATGATGACCAACTGGCATTTCTGTGACTCAAATTCATCGTACGACAACATTACTATTTCTTGCGGCCAATATTATTCCTTTGACAGATTCCTTTGATTATGAGAGACGTGGTGTCTTCTCCTTCTTTTTTCCACCTACGACCAAAACATATTTTGCGACAATTTTCCTTTGCTTGTGACTTACTATCACTTTGCGACGGTCTTTGCTTTTGCGATAATGGATTTCCTGCTGTTAAACAAACTTTTTCTTTCTTTTTTACATTATTTTTCTCTTTTTTTTTGGATTGAGTCATGGTTATCCTGATAGGGATTAGCTGACTTCCATTTACCATTCCTTTGATAGGTGTTGCATACAACTTTTGTAATTGCATTGGGCCTCCAACAGTGATATGAATTACAACATATGACCCTAATCAATGTGTTTTTAACTTACCCAGATGCTTGAAGAATTTGATATCATACAAAAGAACAAGTCCTCCAACTTGAAATTGCTTTTTATTGATGTGGCGATCATGCCATACTTTCTGTCATTATTTCTCAAATTTTTGATGATATCCCATGACAAAACATTCTTCTTCCAACTCTACCAGTCGTGATAGTCTTTCTTCGACATCCCCAACATCTATCATCTTTGTGATCGCAACAATTTTTAAGCTGGGTACAATGTATTCCATTGGAATGGAAACTTCCTGGCCATATACCAAATGAAATGGAGTTCATATTGTCAACCTATTACAAGTCAGGCAATATACCCACAGTACTGCAGAAATTTTCTGATCCCAGTCATCTCGTTGGACATTGCAAATCTTTGTCAATGCATTTTCCATAATTTTGTTAAATGCTTCAATAACATCATTCGCTTGAGGGTGATATGGAATTTCATTTTTATGTTGGATTTGGAATTCCTTCGTCAATTCCTCAATTAACTAGTTAACAAAGTGTGTACCTTGGTTGCTTATCAAAATTTTTGGGCACCCGAATCTCGTCATGACATTTTCAAACAAAAAATTCGCAGCAGTATAATATTTTACTAGCGTTGCTTCATCCCATATAGTTAGGTATTCTGTCGCAGTAATTATATATCTTTAATCTGTATGATTCCCTATCGGAATTATAGGACCCAAAAAATAAATGACCCATTTATCAAATTCCTATAGAGATACTTGAGGTACTAATGACATCTCATCTCACCATGACGACTTTCCCATTCTTTAGAAAACATCACAACTACGATAGTATTCTTGTGCATCTGCATGAATAGTAGGACACCACAATCCCACTTGTAATACCTTTTGCACCTTATCTCTTCCAATGTATTAACCTCTTGCGACACGGTCATGTGCTTCATTCAGTATCATTGGTCGCTCATGTTCCAAGACACAACGATGAAGAATATCAATAGGGTCCATCTTATATAATTATCCAGCGATCAACTAGAATTCTGTAGCTCATACAACCAACCATTTCTTCTGTTTAGTGGTAAATTCAGCTGGCACATAACTTGTATTAAAAAAATGTATGATGTCTATGTACCGATTATCAAATTCTTTTATTGCAAATAGTTGCACATCGAGTATACTATCGTTGAGGTTTACAGGTTCTTCTCCATTTTCTATCCTCAATAGATGGTCTAGTCCCAAATTCAGTCGACCGTGTATAACAATGACGTCAAATTCAAATTCCTAAAAAAGGAGAAGCCACTGGCAAATATTCCCCCCCAATACTGGATTATTGACTAGGTATTTCAATGTTGAATGGTCTGTGTATATTTTAAAATGTCCACCCATTAAGTAGTGTTTGAATTTCTACAGAGCATATACCATTTCTAACCCTTCTCTTTCCATCGTGGTACATTTCTTCTTTACTGTGGATAATTTCCTGCAGGCAAAGTCTATAGGATGGTCAATCGACCCTTCATTTTTAGTAGCATGCCAAGTGTGAAAGATGACGCATCGACATGCACATGGAATTATTTATTCCAGTCTGGAAATACAAGCATGGGTGCTATAACCATCTTGTTCTTCAACGTGTCCAAAATCTATTGAAAACTTTCTGTCCATTGGAACTTAACATCTTTCTTCAGTAACTTTTCTATTGGAGCAGTCACCTCCGCATATCCTTTGATAAAATTTCTGTAGTATCCTATATGTCCCAATGCTGCACGCAATTGATTAACTATAATTGGTGGTGGTAGGTCAAGGATGATCACAATTTTAATAGGATCGACCAACATTCCATTGTGACAGACCACATGTCCCAACATAATTCCAAATGGGGCGCAAAAGATGTATTTATTTAAATTTAATGAAATTTGATATTGGCGACAACATTCCATCATCATTCTGAGGCTCTCAATAGTATCCTTAATGATCCCAAATACTATCTAATCGTCAAAGTAGACTTCAAGAAATTTACGAATAAAGTCTTAAAAGGAAACGACTAGTATTCTGGAAAAAATAGGAGGAACATTGTTGAGTCCAAAGAGAATTACTGTGTATTGGAAACACTCCCACTCTATCGCAAAGGTGGTCTTGTGTCGATCTTCCTTTGTGATTGTAATATGATGGTGACCAAAGAAACCATCAGGGAATGAATAAATCTCTTGAACCTGACACTCTCCAGTAACTCATCTGTAAATGGAGTCGAAAATGGGTCATGTAAACAAGTGTCGTTCAATTTTCTCAGGTCAACAAAAATTCTTACTTTATCTATAGACTTTTTGTATTGTACTACTATTGGGCTGATCCATTATGAATCTTCAATAGGTTCAATAATACCTGCATCCAGTATTTGGTCCAACTATTCCTTGAATTTTTATTTATACCATGGATTCAATCGGTATGGTCGCTGCTTGACTAGTTTTGTGTCGGGCCTTAGAGGTATTTTCATTTCTCCTAGGACTCCGATGATTCCCCTAATATCCAAAAATTTCATAGGGAACAGATCATAGAACTCATGTAATAAGTCCGTGATATTCCCTATAGTCTCGTCATCCCAATAATCTTTGATATTGGAAAATTTTAGATTCTCCGTGGAGCCAATATTAACTTTCTTAAATTTTAGTGATCTTAGGAATTTGTCTCTAGAAATACCAAATCCTTTCACTGCGTGCATACCTTCCAGCTCAGGTATATTTACATCGAGCACTTCGTCATCACCAGGTTCTCCCATCACATTGTAGCATTCCATTGACTGGTGGATTTTCATGCTGCGCTGAATGAAGTTTGTCATTACGACATGGATATATTCAAATATCTTCGTTTTAATCACTTGCAATGCAACATCGATTGAAGGGTGGTCATCTATGAAATCAAAGGTATGTGTGAAGCTAGTAGATAACTCCTCCCATTCAAGAGTTCCTCATCGCAGCTCAACTAATGTATACCAATTCCTTGGTATCATGTCTAGTGTATGTATGAAGTGATGAACCCATTTCTGTCTCAGATGATGATGATCTCAGAGAGAGATCGAAACGTCAAGCCGTAAAAAGCACCAATGCAGTTTCCTCTTCATTTCAAATAATCAATATGCTCAATAGGATATGTAAATCCTATATACTTGCGACCAATATAAATGATCTCTTCTACAAATATTATCTGCATCAATCTTCTACATTGTGACCATTTAGAGATATATTCGTTATGTATACCCCACCATCTAGCAGGCGTAGCTTTTAGCATAAAGTTGAGGCTGGACAAATGCCGAGATTCTATAACTTCGCTTCAAACACTATCAGAAAATATGCAAGGTTAGGTAAACCTTCATTTGTAGGTATCTCGCTTGTTTCGACTCTTACCCATCATACATATCATGTAATTATTGTGCATCTTCTCATGAATACTTCATGCATCTAATTCTGCCAATTTTGTAATGCTTCACCTAAATCTGATGTACAGGAGCTAACACTCCACCGACTCAACTTTCCATTAGTTGTTGGATTTATAGAATCATCTCCCGCAGATGTGATATTATACATATGGTCAATATAGTTTCCTTGTCCTTCACCGTTCACTAGTTCGACATAACTTTTTCCTTCTAACGAATCAATTGGAGTGACCACCCTTATCTATGCAACTTCAAATGATAATATCCTTTTCTTAAAATTTATTATGGTTTGGTTATCGATCTCCCAATCGATCCCCAAAAGTGCAGGATATGGGTTTGCATCATCGACAATGTCGATCACTTCAAAACATGCATATGTTCTCAGGATTTCTACCTAGACAAGCACTTGAGTTAGTCGACCAATAGGTAGGACCTTCGATTGATTTTCTAATATGAGCTTAATGGGAGACCAATCTAGTCACGATTTTCCCATGTTTGTCTTGTCAAAATATTGACATCAAATACCAGGTCCAAAATGATATAGTCCATATCATAATTTCCTATCTGCATAATCATTCTTAGCTCACGACCGATATTTAATATTTTTCCAACATGGTTAACTCTTATGTATGGTCACATTTCTTCCCGATTTTATTCTATTAGAGTTGTCAATTCTACGACAACATCTTTATCGTGGATTAATGATAAGAAACTTTTAAAAATTCTTAAAGTTTACTAACCTTTCCCATTGGTTGCTTTTGAAATAGCTGATCGAATCTGTCAGGAATATCCCTTACTTGTCCTATTGGTAATGTAGGAGCAGACGTAGATGCTTGATTCTTGTTGATGAATTTTGGTTGCATGTCCAAGAATACATCTTTTTCTCTCTAGACGTCGAACAATAGTTTCTTTTTTACTATTGGTCACACCTGTGGTTAGGCATGCTGTGCATTTTGGTTTTCTCCAGTCACAACAACTCCTCTTGTCACAAAAACAATATTTGCTTCTTCGGCTCAACATAAATAATATGGATGTTCTGGTTGAGATTTAAATTAGGATTCTGTAGGGGAATTGGATTTCCCAAATTCTTGGCATGCCACTTAGATATCAGTTGAGGACATTCCTCAACAGTGCGGTCGAAAGATTTACAATATGAGCATACCTTCGCATGACTCACACAGTGCCGAACAAAATGTCTTTGTTGTCCACAGTTATAGCATATGATATGGTCTCTTCCATGACCAAATCATCCTCCTCATTATTTTTGTCCTTGACCCCAGGAAGTTTCCAGCCCCCTAAGTTGAGAGTAGTGTTGTTAGGGTGGATATTGGTTTTTTTGATATTGGGAAGATGGATATTGAGTGGGTGGGTATTGAGCTTGCGCTTGCTCAAATTGAATTTTCTCTTCCATCTTCATTAAGTAGGTATCCACCATTTTCTCCTGCAACAGCTGGGATGCCCTACAATCCTTCTCATCATGACCTAAGGATTTCCAAAATTTACAATACATACTAGTTGGTGTACTTACAATATTATGCAAGTACAAGCATTCTTTCGATCGGTGGACTCGGGTCAGACATATTCTATACTAAGGAATCCCTTGTGTACCTATTCGGTTCAATGCTTTTTTGCGACATAGTTCATGAGCACCTAGAAATTATCCTTATGGTGTCTCTTAGTTCTGCATCTTGTACACCATAGTTATTCTTGGATCTATTTCCCTTTCTTAATGTCCTGAAGTTGCACCATAATGTTGGCTAGCTGCGACTAAATCTGCATCACACTTGAACCAGTCTTTCCAATTAGTTAGGATTCTAACTTCATTGTTATCTCTAGAGCTTTAGTTTGTGATAAAATATTCTATTGCAACATCGCTGCAATGAACTGTTGCTTGTGTTGTACATCCAACATATGAAAGCTTACTTTAGCCATCAATGTCTTAAATCTCTGTTCGAAGTCCCAAACAGACTCCGTAGGTAACTTATTGATTCATTTAATTTCCATGATGCACTGCAACTCAAATTTTGGCTTTAGGAACTCGTATATTAATCCCATTCAAATTTGGCAGAGTGTTTTCTACGCGACTCTTGCAATAAATATAGATAACTTCATGTATGAGTCTAGCGCATGACCTCTCAGGGTTGTGATCATCTGTTCTTTCTTTAACGCTTCATCTTAGACCTATCGCACAGTCCATACAACTTCACATAGAAATCAATTCTTCTATTGGTCTTCTAACCCATTTCCATTAAATATCAACAATTAAATATCGTTTCCAATCATTATATTGACTCCTGTTACACTTGGACAAAACGTTTGACTAGTCGAAATCCCTTGTCCACTATTCACAACGTTATTATTACTTGTATTTACAAAACCACTGGGATATGAGTTTCTATATATTACCTCCGACAATGTGCGTGGGGTTGTAGGTGTTCCGTACTTGTCCTCTGGGTCTGGAGCTTTTGCTTCTTCTTCTTCTCTTTCGGATATCGATTGATATTCCTCTTCTTCCTCGCATGAACCTTCGTCAAAATACGACGTTAACTTGTAGTCTTCTCCTATGGTGGTACTTCAACTTCCTCTTCTTATGATAGTTTTTCTTATTTTTCCCGACCAAAATCCCCTTCCGCTTCTTAGACGTCCACCTTCTAGTTTAGCTCTGCTATCAGCAGGGAACATTTTAGCTTAGTTTTATCCATTTTTTGTGCACTTCTTCTATGACACATCCCAAATTTTTGTGCATAGTCCTTCTATTTGTCAGAATCCATTATCAAGATTCCTTTTTCACATACAAACATCTTTATCCAAGTTTTCAAAGATTTCAAGTATCTTCCCCGTGGTCCTTGGAAATTTTTTCTTTCTGCCTCACTATATGAGGTTATTGTATTGACAACAAAATCAGTACTGTATCCCTCCAAAATACTATCAACCCAAAAATCGACAGCCCTTGACACAGAGTTTCTAGTACTCTTCAGTCACTGAATCAGCTGAGGATTCCACTCTGTCGGTTCTCCTCCTTGGAAATTGTTTCGCTGGGTTTCTAACTTTGACAACCATTCATACAACACAATAGGGAACTCAGAAAAGAAAATCTCATGAATATTCGTATAAAGGTATCGATCCAACCACCTTATTGGATTCAATCACGATCCTTTACTTTCTTCTTGTGCAAACTCTAATTCTTTAAAAATCCAACCAGTCTTGGATTTCTAGCTTCGTTGGATGCTAAAACATTACCCTCACCAAAATTATTCATGGTCCATAAAACCATTTGTTAACGTTTCTCCCTTCGATCCAGGTTCATAACTTCTTTTGCATGAAACATAGCCCAAGATATCAGCCCGACATAGCAAGGATTAGTTGGAAGAACCCGCGACATAAATGTAGTCTCACCCGATAACTTATGGGTAACTGCTAGAACCATGTTTCTGCAGTTGGGTGGGGATTTCTTCTCCCTTAGCACCTTACCAAATCGCTCAATTGAATCCGGTGGGTGTAATACTTGTTCTTACTATGCGCAGATAAGACACTACTTAACTTATCCGTCGACATAGATTATAACAACAATATAAGATTTAACACACATGTTATCTATCAACAATGTGACTCATGCATAAGAGAACTCATTCATAATGAAATACATAAACACTTATTCACAATATACATTCCTACTACTTAAGAATATACATCATATACATTCATGCGACATAAACACATTCATCATCTATTGAATGACACAGTATTTAACGTGGAAACCCATATGGGAAAAACCCTAAATACACTCTTAATTTGGCATGAGAAATATATCGCACCTTTTGTCTGCGGACTCAGCTACAGACTCTATTCTATATCTTCTTCTCTTATCTATAAAGACTCCTCTCTCCTCTCATGCTCTCTATTCTTATCTCATTTAATCTTCTCCTACTTTACTCTACTGTTGACCCGCACACAACCTGGATTGAATACTCTTATCTTCGACTCTACTGTTGATCCATAGGCAGCCTGGATCGACTAACTCTTCTTACAGAGACAAATGACTAAATAGGAAAAGTAAGTAACAAAAAGTAGTAAACAAGTAAGTCTTAGTAAGTAACCCGCATACAACTCAGGTTATTCCTTTTATAGACTCCTTACATGTCACATTCAACTGACTTCATTCTATTAGCCAACAACTGTCATTCCTATTATAGTTACACTTATTAGTAGGCACTATCAACCCAAAATACAAAGGTGTTTTTATTCCTTACAACACGCATGAATCTAGCCGAATTCATACCCACAATCTCTCAAGCTGTCCTTTCTAGCCATTGTGTCTCTGCATACCTTTTCTATCTTGGTTCCTTCCATTGTGGTGGATCTCTTCGTATCCTTTCCTTCTGTCATGACTTCTCTTCTTTCAAGAACCCTCACTAGGATTTTTGAATCCAAAATACGATGAAATAGATGTCTAATTTTCGACATCATGTTGTCAACCATCCAAAAACCATCTTCTTTTTTAAATGTCGGTTTTTGGATGGTTGACAAGATATCTTGATGGGAGAGAGGAAGTTTCATCGATTACTCTTATAGTTTCCCAACAAGATAAACAAGGATCTTCCATAGGATAGTTGACACTGGAAAATTATAAGATTGTTCTATATGGCACTTAACTGTTCTAGGTTGGAATAGTTTTTTGGAAATTTAGAAAGCATTGGTATCATGTCAAGAAACTACAATTCTGAAGCTGAAATCTTCAAAAATATACTGGAACAATTGATACTTTTTAGAATGTGCATAATAATTTCAAGGCCAGTAAAATCAACACGTCAGATATCTGACACTTTCTCTTTTAATATTTTCGTCGAATATCCAAAAAATTCCACTGTATAGGAGGTCGGACATCCGACAAATTTCACTGAATATGAGGTCAGATTCTTTGTAGGACTCCATCGAATATCCAATACCTTAAGCCATCAGAGGTATGGTGATGGATTCGGATTTTATGGCAGTGGTTGTTAGATATCCATTGGATCTGAGACATTTTTTTTCAAAAAAAATAAGGATATCCAACACCTTTAGCCGTCGGAGGTATGGAAATGGCATCGGATATTATGGTAGTGGCCGTCAGATATTCGATGGAGCAGAGACATTTTTTTCAAAAAAAATAAGGATATCCAACACCTTTAGTTGTTGGAGGTATGGTGATCTAAGGCACTTAAAAAAATATTCGACGGATCTGAGGCACTTAAAAAATATATATACATACGCCATCCCATATGCATGAATGCAGTTTCAATTCTCCATCCTTTCACTTTTAGGAATGTAAAGAGGTAGTTTATGAATGGGTCGTGTCTAGCCATTTGCAAAAATTTAGTTTTGGGATTCAAAAAATGTTGTTTTCCTATAGCATCTTGAACATGATCAAACTAATTTTTCATTCAAGGAAAATCACACTTTCAGAAAACTATTTTGTGGAAAAGGTTGTCAATAACTTATCTTGTAATAATATATAATGATTTTGAGTTTAACCCATGTCATGAAGGAATTGTTGGGCCTTAGACATGAAGCATCAACATCTTAGAAAATTGTAAAAAAAAGAAAAATATAAAAAAGTGACAGTATGTTTTGATGTGGACATCATCCATTTAAAATTCAGAATGTTGATCCAATACCATCAACGATTTTTTTATATAGAATCCTCAAGCTAAAATCCTATGTCTATATATTTGAAATGGAATTAGACAGGGGAATGTATGTTTGTCAAGTCTTAAAAATAATATCTGAATCCTCTAGTGTTGATAATTAGATTTATATTGACAAAAGTAAATAAATAAGAATAGAATTCTCAATGTAGACTTTGGCCTTGAAATTATTATGCACATTCTCAAAAGTATCAATTGTTCCAGTATATTTTTGAAGATTTCAACTTCAGAATTGTAGTTTCTTGACATGATACCAATGCTTTCTAAATTTCCAAAAAACTATTCCAACCTAGAACAGTTAAGTGCCATATAGAACAATCTTATAATTTTCCAGTGTCAACTATCCTATGGAAGATCCTTGTTTATCTTGTTGGGAAACTATAAGAGTAATTGATGAAACTTCCTCTCTCCCATCAAGATATCTTGACACAAATGATGTTCATGTACTTAGTTTTCACTTGATTACTCTATAGTTGACTCCTTCTAGTCCACTACACCATTGTGTTCCTATAGTTGACAACAATACACTCTTAAAGGTATACTGCAAATCTTAATGAAGTGCACTTTCTATGGAACAATTTGAACAATTTGGATGTTAGATATCTGATTGATGAAACTAAGATATCATTTAGTATTGTCTTCTTTCATGATGGTTTTTCTAACTTTTCTGAATTTGCTTGTGGATTTTGTTTCTTTTGGAAATATTACAGTATTCTAATTGTTTGTTTATACTTCCTCCATTCATATGGTTATTTTGTATATTTCACTATGTTTAGCATTGTGGTTTCTTTCTCTTTCCCTTATCTGAATAATCCTCGGTAGGATTACTCAGTTTTCCTAGGTAATAAATCATTTGGTATTTTGTTTGAGGTGCTTTGAAACATATGGCATTGGTGCTTATATGGAATTTACATTTTTTATGCTTAAGCAGAATTGGCTATTTGGAGAGAAGTACCATGGTTGTTTCAATTGATTTACAAAACCACTACAATCAATGGTCATCAATCTATTTGTGCTCAACTACAATTTTCTCTTTCATTTTTCATTTGTACTAGATGAATTCACTATGAATACACTTTATGTGGTTTCATTTTATATCTTCTACAATTTTCGAATTCTCTCCTTCAAGAATTTGTTCGATGGTTTTTGGTCTATTAACAGAGAATGATTCTTTGGTGTCTTTTGGAAGTTGATTCAATGGTAATATCCAGTTGATTAGATGTTGGAGATATAAGGGTATACATTTTCTGATGTAGGGTAGGCTACACTCAATATTTTGATGACCAAGGAAAGCTTGTTATTTTCCAAGATTTGGTGTAGTAAGAACTCATGTTTTGTTTCATCACTTTGTATATTAGCTTAAAATTTTGTACATATTATATTTGAAATTACCCGCCTCATCTAGATTTGCATTTAATAGTATTAGAAACAAAAATTTGTGCACAAATGACATCTTTTTTCTTAAACAAAAAATGTAGGATTCTTGGAACTATATTAGTACTTTCCAGAGTCTATTGTTCAAATCCACCTATAAAAGTCAAGTTAATGTTTTTTCCTAGCCCCTCTTGTCTTCCCCATGATTATGAACATTAGTTATTTAAATACCATTTTTCTGTACTTGGTTGGATTTGGAAATGTTTCTAATTTGATGCACATTGGATCCAAATTGTACTAGTTTTCTTTAGTCAACATTTTATTATCGTGATCCTTGTATTTTTGTAGGACTAGCCTACATGATGAGTTCAGCCTCAAGCAAATCTAAATAAGTGGGATGAAGCTTGACATGGGTATGAAGCTTATGGTTTTGTCGGATTTCAATATCCACCAATGTATGGTTATATGGCATACTTTATTGTTGGATCAATTTCATCTAAAGTATTATCTATTAATCCATTAAAGATGGTCCTGGATAATCTGATATTGACGATAAGTCATTGTAGGGTTGCACCTCATGAGAGTGTTCGTAAAAGAAAGTGGCTCTTTCTAAATGAAACTAAACCTAAATAAATTAAGTGTTGCATAGAGAACACTATGATATTATAACCATACTTGGATATGTTCAATCAATGGAACATGATGCAGCATAAGAATTGGAAACTATTGGAACAAGGTTAGACAAAAATATAGCCTTTATGCTAGACACATAGTTTAATTTTTAGATCAAGAAAATGTTAGTTGGTTTTTTTCTACACTTGATCAAAACCAATGTATAATTCCAATGGGATATCATTCTATGAACATCGAAGAAATTCATAAAAAAGTTCTACAAAAATCTCTTTATTAAGAGAAGCAACAAAGGAAGATTATGAAAATCCACTGAGGTAAGTAATGAATATAGAGAGACACTTCCACACTATACTTATTAATTTGTCACAGTGGTATAGGAACTGAAAACACAGTCTCACAAAGAATACAGACAAATATGCATAAAATTGGCAAAATGGTGCTGCAATGGAAGTAGCAGCTATGTATAATAAATGAATAATGAATAATACAATATAATGATAATTCAAGATGCATGAATTCCAAGACAATTCGAATTCCCAAGGAGGTCATTCGAATTGAATGAATGGGTGTAGCTTAACTAACTGTAAGCCACAGTAAACACACAGGTTAACCAATTGATCAAGTGCCAATTGACATAATTGAGTCCTAACTGAAGTCAGAGTGCAATGAATGAATGAGTCTAATTGAAAGTAGCTCAGACACATGTCACTGCATGCCAACCAACAAGCGGTAGTGCATCAATAACTCCAATGAACCTCGATGAGGTTAACTGAAGTCAAACTGGCCATCAGAGGTGGCTGGAGGCGCCCCTGTTGACTCTAGTTCATTAAATTTAATAAAATAATTAATATAATGAATGGAGGCACCTTTACCACTCACCTTAACTGATTGTAACCATTAGTTATCAATTTGGTGCATTTATGACACTCATATCACCCCTGGAGTATTCTAGTTAACCTCCCCAAATGAAGGAGAAGGCTTAGTTGGCCTCCTTGACTGAAGGTAGGCATGTGTGTGCTCATGCTGATGTCATAAAATGCTCCTCTGATGTCAATTAAGTCAATAAAACTTAGGATAGTGGTTTAACAAGGCCAAATTGGCCAAATTAAGTGTGCATGGTGGTTAAATGTCTCCAACAATACTGTTTTTCAAGACCATCAAATTTTCCACCCTAATTATTTACATGACCTTCCAAACCCATAAAATGAATGGCCAAGAACAACTAGTCAGCAATATGTATCAAGAGGCAAAAATAGTAGCAAGCACAGTGACGAATAAACTATATAAAGTCAATTTATCCCATAGACTGAAAGAATATAATGATTCTAAATACTTTATCATGCATATGTGCATAGCGGGGAACCTTGCTATTGTGTAAGAGAGTGATTCCTAAATGATAACATCACTTGGAATTGAATTAAATGGTACATACTTCCAATTTATAAAAATCCACATTACCCCTCATTTCTCTTCTATGTCCATGTACATCTCCATTATGAACTATGGAAAATGACATCAAGAATTTCTTATCTATGGTAGAAAAAGTACTTGTGCTACAAAAATTTAATCCTACCCTTACCATTGCTATAGTAAATTACTAAATTCAATTTAGTACATGTTGATAAGATAAATTTAAATTTATAATGAAAAATCACCTTACCCCTCTCTGTTCTTCTATGTCCATGTACATCTCCATTATGAGTTGTGAAAAATTAAATTAAGAAAGTTTTTGTGTATGGTAGTAAAAGTTGCAGTGATGCATCATATTAATCCTAAGTTTGTAAGAACTACTTTAAGGTGTATGCAATAAGTTTAAAATCTCAAAACAACTAAAGTTGGCAATGATCATGAATATTTTTTTTTCCATACCTCTTTAATAAATCTCTAAGTTTCATTTTTAGATTTTGTTCTTTTAAGTGTTGAATCAATTTAGGAATGCCTTAGCCATACACTCTTTTGGTTGCATCTACAACCAATTAAAAGTTGTTGGTTTTTTCTTGAGGTTAGACCATGAGTCTCCTTTCCCTCCAATTGTGCATTTGTCCAATCAACTACAACAATTTATTGTTGTGCTTGGACATTTAATAAACATAGGATTAAAATTAAATAAAAAAGACATCCAAAGTCATGCATACATCAATATGGTTTGGATATAATGAAAGTAGGACTTGGAAATCAAAATTGTGTACCTTGCTTATGTAGGTTGGTCCAATCTTTTGGTAACCCTTTAACTTCAGATTCAAAACCTTCAACTCCACTTGAATACTTGAAAAATAGAAATAATACCTTCCTCAAAATATTATGGCTACAACAAAATAAACATGAATTGAGACAAAGATATACACCTGCAATTAACCATACATTCCACCTATAAATTTGATGTGTTTAATTTTTAAATAATCCTTCAGAATTGCATATGTAATAGCAAGCATGCACAATTTTCTATACAACAGTTAAAGGTGCAAATGATGGAAAACATGACGTGAAGTGTCATGTTGAGGTATAACAGATGCCCTCTAACGTGTGATGTCAGAGGGTAAGGATGGGAGAAATACATTACAATATTTATCTCAGGGGACTCAAAATCTAGGCCACAAGGAAGTACTTGAAACAAATGAATAGAGGTCATTTTACAAAATCATCATTGAGGATGCCATGTTCAATAATGTGGAACACTAGCTGATCCTTTACCAGACACATATACATCATATAGTATTGGCTACAAGGACACACATTATTTACAAAGTGGATCATGGTGACATGAGTACAATGAAATATCTTCAATAATTGGAGTTGTGTGACAAAGTATGGCACAATCTTTCCCAATTTACATAACAAACTATCACAGACTAGCATGTATCTTAAATCATTAAGAATGTTAATAAAGGAATATCAAAAGATGCTTTTTTTTATTGACTAGAATTTCTCACATCCTATTGAAAATATTTTTTATTATTATTGTAAAGTAGTTAAATGAGTCTACTCATCGAAAATATTTGAGCCCGAAAAAAGGAAATCAAGACAATTTTCGATTAAAAATATAAGTTAACTGGCTGTTTTCTTAAAGCAAGCATAGTCACCCAACCGAAATTTCCAACCCACAGTGAGTTTAATGTAGGTTAAGCATATGTGTTAGAATAGTAGAGTCAAGCTAAACTAGTTAACATATCTAAGCAACCAACAACATATCATAAAAGATAAGAACATGAAAAGAAAAGGACTAGAGAACACTGATATACGTGGTTCACCCTAATAGGTTACATCCACGGGAAGGTAGTATTCTATTATCTCCATAATGTCTTCTCCAATCTTACAAGAGAGAAAAAAACAAATACCCCAAAGAATATAGATGATGTACAACTTTGTCACAATAGTACCACTACTACATCAAGAATACATGATGTGCAGAGACTCACTTGACCCTATTATATACTAAGAGATGAGGAGGAACTACTCTCACATATTGCATGTGGGATAATATAAGTCTCCAAAATAACATCTCTTAATACAATACCATGGACAAATACTCTACACAAGTAAATACAACACCATATAACTATGGGTTAAATGTATTACTCTTTTACATAAGATTGTAGACAACTTCCGACATAATACAAAGACATTATTACCTTCCAAGGAATATAATATATTCCAACACTCCCCCTTAATAATGGTTTGGAGAAGGGCCCATACTAACACTAAGGAAGGAAGGAGTCATTACTGCTCCCCCTTGATGACAACTTCCCGCATTCCAAGCAAGGAATGAAGATGCACAAACTTTTCCTCGGTGAAGGATTTGGTGAAGATATCTGCTGCCTGTTGTTCGGTAGGACAATACTGAAGAGAAAGAATACCGTTTTCCACAAGTCCATGAATGTAATGAGCGTCAAGGTCGAGATGCTTTGTCTTGGAGTGATATACCGGATTATAAGTAAGCTGGATTGCACCCTGATTGTCACATTTCAATGCAGTGGACGATTTTGGAGCCAGGCCAAGCTCTGTAAGAACATGCCCTAACCAAACTGCTTCTTTGGTTGCTCTATATTATGCTTCACATGAATATAAAGAAAGAGTCTTCACCTTCTTTCTCGACCAAGAAATTGGACCTGGACCAAGTTGAAATACATAACCTGCAGTGGACCGTTGATCAAAACTGTCACCTGCCCAATCAAAATCTTTGTAACTAGAGAGAGAAATTGTAGTACTGCTTGAATAAAAAACACCATAGTGTAATTTCCCCTGTAAATATCTCAGAATCATCTTGGTTGCCTGCCAATGACTTTCATGAGGTTGTTGCATGAACCAAGAAACCAAATTGACGACAAAAGAGAGATCTGGTCGACTGTGAGTTAAATATATCAATTTTCCTACAAGTTGACGATAAAGAGTAGCATCAACAAGTGGTGTGGTACACTCAACAATTAACTTTACACCAAACTGAAATGGCGTAGGAGCAGATTTACAATCACTCATATGGAAACGAGCCAACAGGTCTGTAGCATACTTTGGCTGAGAGAAAAACATACCATCTGCCATATGCCAGATTTGAAGACCCAAGAAATAATGCAATAAACCAAGGTCAGTCATTTCAAACTGCTTTTGAAGATCACTTTTTAGATTTTGAATTAATGTAAGTTGGCTACTTGTGATGATTAGATCATCTACATATAAATCAACAATGAGAATATTAGTACCAAAGTTCTGAACATACAAATTTGGGTCATATATACAACGCTTAAAATCATTCTTCAAAAAATATGCATCAATTTTATCATACCAATCCCTAGGTTCTTGTTTGAGACCATACAAAGACTTGTGTAATTTACATACTAAATTTGATGATTCAGCATTAATAAAACCAGGAGGGTGTTGCATATAAATTTATTCATTAAGATCACCATTTAAAAAAGCACTTTTAACATCCATTTGGTGTATTTCCCATTTATAAGATGAAGCAATAGATAAAATGGTTCTTATTGTATTCATTTTAGCAACAACAACAAAGGTTTCATTATAATCAATACCTTCAAGTTGATTAAAACCTTTTGCAACTAACCTAGCTTTATACTTTTCAATCTGTCCTTCTACAATGAACTTAGTTTTATAAGCCCATTTACAACCAACTAAATTCTTACCAACAGGAAGAGGAACAAGAGACCAAGTCTTGTTCTTCATAAGAGACTCATACTCAACAGTCATAGCTTGTTCCCATTGAGGTTTACCTTGAGCTTGAGCATAAGAGGTAGGATCATCTATGGCCAAAACTTTGGTCATAAGGGAAAAGTTATATCTAGTTCTATGAGGGTCAAAAGGGTTACCGACCTCACTACTTGCAGATTCAAGATTTTTCCGGGCCCAAACAGGAAGGTTAGAGGAAATAGAATTTTCTTCAGCTTCAATACATTCAGGTGGAATACTTGAAGAAGAGGGTGAACTAGGATCAACAACTGGAACAGAACTGGAAGAAGAAATTGAGATAGGAGTAACCGAAGACAATGGGATATTCAGTGTAACATGAGGTTCAACAGACTCAAGTGGTGAAGATACTTCAGCAAAGTGAACATCCCTTCAGATGATAACACTCTGAGTAGAGATATCAAATAACCTCTAAGCCTTAGAATCCTCAGAATAACCAATGAATATACATTTATGAGACTTGGGATCTAACTTTTTTTGTTTTTTGTCAGGAATATGAGCCCAACATTCACAACCAAACACCTTAAAGTTATTAATATCAGGTTTTCGACCATTCCATTTTTCCTCGGGGGTAACATGCTTAACGACTTTTGTAGGAACTCGATTTAAAATAAAGTTTGCACAACTTACAGCTTCAACCCAATTTTTTTTATGTAATCCTTTAGAATAAAGCATACATCTATCCATTTCAACTAAAGTTCTGTTTTTCCTTTCAGCAACACCATTTATTTGGGGTGTGTAAGGTACAGTCTTTTGGTGTTGAATCCCATGTTTGGATAAAAATGCTTCAAATTCATTCTTGACAAATCCCCCCCATTATCTGATCTTAAAGTCTTAATCTTCTTACTAGACTCATTTTCAACCAAAGATTTAAAAGTTTGAAATATTGAAAATACTTCACTTTTATTTTTCAATAAATAAATCCATGATTTTCTACTAAAGTCATCAATAAAAGTAAGAAAATAGCCTGTACAAGATAAAGAGGGAACTTCAAGAGGACCACAAATGTCACTGTGAATTAATTACAAAGGTTCTTTAGCACGCCAATCTTTACCTTTCTCAAACATTTCTCTATGATGTTTACCAAGAACACAACCTTCTCAAACATCGTTCGTAGAAGAAATATGAGGCAAGCCATGTACCATTTTCGTTAACAATTGCATTTTACCATAATTCAAATGACCTAATCTTTCATGCCATAATTTACTTTGTTCATCAGCGTGCGCAACATAAGAATACAAATGTTTTCTTTTAGTTGAGTTAAAACCAACAAATTTATATAGCCCAACAGTATGATCAACAAGACCAAAAGAAACTACTTTGAAATTTTGATTGATATCTTTAAGAACATATTTGTCAGGCCATGCTTCAAATTTAAACCCTTTTTGACAAGCATGATAAATATAAAGTAAGTTAATGGGCATGTGTTCAACATGAAAAACATCTTCTAATTGACCATCAGTAACATTAACATTACCAGAACCAATTACAGAAAGTTGTTTACCATCACCTATAGAAACTTTCTGAGATATGTGTTTACGATTGTCATTGGAAGTAAATAAAGAAGCATCACCAGTCATATGTTTAAATGCACTAGAATCCATTATCCATTCCACGTTAGAAGAATAATTATTAGGAAAAACAACAGATGCACATAAAGCTACTTGAGAGTCATTAGAGGCTTTCTTTTTAGCTTTAGCCATTAAACGTTTTGCTTTAAAACAATTCTTTTTAGGATGGTTAGTTTTACCACAATGTTTACAAGGATCATACACTTTCTTATGTTTATTATTTTCATTAGAAGCATGAGAAGCATGTCTAGAATTAGTATTAGAAGGATTAGAACCTTTAGCATTATTAAAACTTTTCTTATGATTCTTATTAAGTGCAGTTAGAGCTTTATTAGGTGTGAGTTGTCATGAAACAATTAACCTTTCTTGCTCATTGATCAATCCTTTACAAAAATCATCAAAAGTTTTCTTCGTAGTACTTTGAGACAATTCTAGAGCTCTATTCCTAGTTTGGATGAACATATCAAAACAAGCTGACATTTTACGTTCTACAAGAATAATAAGAGCAGTGTCAGTTTTCTTGTAATCTTTACCACAACTATTTAATTTCTCATTTAAAGTTTTCAATTTAGCAAGATATAACTCAACTCTTTCAAAGTCAGCAGGTTCGAGGTCAAAGATATTCTTTTCAAGATAATATGTAGAAACATCATTAGATTTATCAAATAAAGAGGAAATAATTTTCCATACCTGAACCGGGCTGTCGTCTGCCTCAATACTTACATGAAGACTATCTGCAATAGTTTGACCAATGAGCCCCATTGCTTGGTCACTTTTAGCTTCCCATATAGCCAAATCATCAGCAGCAGTAGGTGTCTTGTGTTCACCATTAACTAGCCTCCAAATATTCTTACTCCTGAGAACATCAATCATCTTTCTCTTCTAGGCAAGATAGTTAGAACCAACTAATTCAGGAACAAAAGCTACTTCGGAAGTAATAATGAGTGAAATTTTTGTCAAGGAATAAGAAACCCTAATATTGAAAAATGACAGAAAAATAGTGAAGAACTTGAAAACAGTTACACTTTACTGATTTGAATCTGCAAAAGCACAGTTAGAAACACAGTAAAGAAAAAAGGAGAAACTTTCACTTACAGCCCTATGAAAAAATGTGCCTAGAAAAGCCCAGTCTTTTGTTCTGGTCGCGTAGGTGGATCTAGAATGACTGTTCCAATTCCAAAAACATGTGATAATAAAAACTCCCGTAAGAAATGACCAAGTTACGACCCTTTTTTATAACTGTCGTTTTTATTATCGATAGGAAGCCCATAAATGCCCAATTTTCTGTTCTGGTCATGTGGGTGGATCCAGAATGGATGTTCAAACTCCAAAAATAGGCATAATAAAAAAATGGGTAAAAAATGACCAAGTTATGACCCTTTTCTATAACTATCGTTTTTATTACCGAAAGGAAGCCCATAAATACCTAGTTTTCTGTTCTGGTCAAGTGGGTGGATCCAAAATGACATTTCCAATTCAAAAACCAGGTTATAATAAAAATTCCGGTAAAAACTGACCAAGTTACAACCCTTTTTTATAACTGTCGTTTTTATAATCGGAAGAAAGATCTCCTTGAGGAGAGCCCCAAAATCATGTAGATCTATAGAAAAAATATCAAGAAACCCTTGAAACAATTCTACAAAAATCTTACACAACAAGTTAGGGTTAGGGTAAAAAAAATGCAGAAATATGCCCAGATCTGAAGAGAAGCCTAATGGATACCAGATAGAAAACAAATCTACAACAAAATAAAAATTCCCAAATGATAATCGTTATTGATTGAAAGCTATAGAAGGTACTAGATCATAGCAACCTGCTCTGATACCATGTTAGAATGGTAGAGTCAAGCTAAACTAGTTAACATATCTAAGCAACCAACAACATATCATAAAATATAACAATAGGAAAAGAAAAGGACAAGAGGACACCGATATATGTGGTTCACCCTAATGGGTTACATCCATGGGAAGGTAGTCTTCTATTATCTCCAGAATGTTTTCTCCAATCTTGCAAGAGAGCAAAGAAAAAATACCCCAAAGAATATAGATGATGTACAACAATGTCATAATAGTACCACTACTACATCAAGAATACATGATGTGTAAAGACTCACTTGACCCTATTATATACTAAGAGATGAGGAGGAATTACTCTCACATATTGTATGTGAGATAATATAATTTTCTAAAATAACATCTCTTAATACAATACCATGGACAAATACTCTACACAAGTAAATACAACACCATATAACTATGGGTTAAATGTATTACTCTTTTACATAAGATTGTAGACAACTTCCGACATAATACAAAGACATTATTACCTTCCAAGGAATATAATATATTCCAATAGTATGGAGATTCGAAATTGCATTAAATTAGCACCATTAGTAACAGTCTTGGAAGTGTAAGACATGCCAGGAATGGGTGGCGCAGTTATGATATGAGCCTCCTTTAGATGTACGTGGTGGAATGAAATCAGTTGAACATCCATGATCGATTGAGCATGGTGGGTAGTTTCGAAAAAATTCATTTCTCATGAATTTGAATGAGTGATTTTTATAACAATGTGTTTTGTTTTGGACTGCCAGGTACCCTACAACATAACCAGACAAACATATAACATAATTCTGATTATGTAAAAACGTCTTGTGGATACCTTCAAAATTTTAAATTGGCATAAGAAGCAACATTACCCGATGAGACTCCTTTGGCGTGAATTATACCAACCTTGTCTCATCCACGCAAAATCATATTATTCTGACTCAGGTACGCTTGCATTGTACTTCATCCAGTCCCATCCTTATCTCAAGTGATAGTAAATTGCACTTTCCTGTCACTTCTGTTGATGGTAAAAAGTGGATAGAATTTGAACAATAGCATATAGAATAAGATTGTAATCAATGTGCTCTAAATTGTTTTGTAGAATGCACTTGGCTGATATGGCATTGTGATATGGATTTGCTTTATTAGTTGCTCATATAGCTTTGATGTCAATGTTATAGTCTGTTAATGTGATAGCTGTTAAGATCAATATGTGTACATTTATCCAGCAATGAAGTTGTTATCTATTTTGTGAAAGTTGTTAAATCATTTCTACAGTCTACCGTAGTCTCGAAGGTTGTTTTTTTTCAATACTGTTCAATTTGTCTTTCACTTGGTTTTTGACATTGCTGTTTAATTTGTCTTTCAATTTGTCTTTCACTTGGTTTTTGATATTGTTGTTTAATTTGTCTTTCAATTTGTCTTTCACTTGGTTTTTGACATTGTATTTTGTACATCATCTTCATGAATTTATAAAGATTTCCACGTTCTACAACTAGTTTTTTTTATTTTGGTTCAAAAAGTGCCTGATGTATGCATTTTTACAAAGCATGGGATTTTTAGTCTTAAAATGATTATATCAACAAATTTGACCATGAATATACCATGAATTTATCATAATAAAGAGTAGCATAGTATAAGCATTAAACATATACTTATTCATAATTTGTAAGTATTTCGGTGAAATTGAAATTAATCACTAAAATCCTGATTTGTTATGTAAAAAACAGAGTGTTAATCTACAAAAATGGGCTTAACAAAATGCATGCCACAATCCATACATATATTATTAATTTAAAGTAATACCATGGGATTGAAGACAGATATATGTTTGAAAAAAACCTCTTTCAGTTTCCTAAAATTATGTTTCATTTGCCCACAGTTAATTTGACAAAATAACAAATTTTATGTTTGGAATCAAGTCTTACGATGTTCATAAAAATGCCTGCCTAATCGTCACTATTGGGTATTTTTTAGTGATTTAAGTTGGAAGTGGTGTGGTTTACTATTTTCCACCTTACTGTATATATAGGTTTTCAATTTGGGTTCCAAAAGTGTCTGCAGTGTCATTTTTGCAGAGAAGAAGATTTTTAGACTTTAAAAAATGAGTCAACAAATTTGACCATTCATATATTATGAATTTATTATAGTAAAGAGTATCATACTTTATGCATTGAATATGCACATATTCATGATTTGTAAGTATCTTGGTCAAATTCAAAACTAATCAATAAAATCCTGAGTTGTTATGTAAGAAACATAGTGTAAATCTGTAAAATTAGGATTACAAAAATGCACGCCACAGCCTGGGCCCATAGCACCAGGATAGTATCCTACTTATATCATACTATAAGTATTATACATGTATGAATTATTATATTTTATAAGTAGCATTGTCATAATTGGAAAAGAATGTCTAAATTCATAATTTTGTTTTGTAAAAACAAAGTGTAAATCTGTAAAAATGGGCTTAGAAAAATGCCTTCCATAATGTTTTAAGAGGTAATTTTTAAAACCTAATGCCATTTACCTGGAGCTATATATAATATGGACAAAAACCTCCTTCATAATTTTTAAAATATGTTTATTTTGTGTACAGTAAAGTTTTGAAAATTGCAATTTTTTCTGTTTTAAACTTTATTTGACTAGGTCTGTAAAATGCATGCCTAGCCCTCATTGTTTAGTATTTTTGAGTGGTATCAGTTGGATATGGTGTTTTTTATTGTTTTTTTTACCTTCCTCTACTTCTATTTTTCTAATCTTGGCTAAAAACATGACTGTTGTGGAAAAACATTGCAAGGCTTCCTTGTAAATGTGAAATGCCCGCTTAGTCCACTAAAATGCAAGCATAAGTTCCATCCTCAGGTATTTTTAAGTGGCTTAAGTCAGAGAATATATGTTTCTTCTTCCCATGTTCTTACACGTCCAAATACGTCTCATAATATTTGCATGAAGACCATATATGTCTCATAACATTTGCATGAAGACCATATATGTCTCATAACATTTGCATGAGGATCTTGTAGTGGGCCCACAGCCTCAAGATAGTATTCTATTTATATCATACTATATGTATTATACATGTATGAATTATCATAATTTATAAGTAGCATGGTCATAATTGAAAAGAATGTCTAAATTCACAATTTTGTTTTGTAAAACCAAAGTGTAAATCTGTAAAAATGGACTTAGAAAAATGCCCGCCATAATGTTTATAGAGGTGATTTTAAAAACCTAATTCCATATACCTGGAGCTATATATACTATGGACAAAAAATCCTTCATAATTTTTAAAATATGTTTATTTTTTGTATAGTAAAGTTTTGAAAATTGCAATTTTTCTGTTTTGAACTTTATTTGACTAGGTTTGTAAAATGCATGCCTAGCCCTCATTGTTTAGTATTTTTGAGTGATCTCAGTTGGATATTGTGGTTTTTATTATTTTACACCTTCTTGTATTTCTATTTTTCTAAGCTTGGCTAAAAACATGCCTGTTGTGCAAAAACGTTGCAAGGTTGCCTTGTAAATGTGAAATGCCCGCTTAGTCCACTAAAATGGAAGCATAAGTTCCATCCTTAGGTATTTTTAAGTGGCTTAAGTTGGAGAATATATGTTTCCTCCTCCCATGTTCGTGTACTATTCCATATTTTCTTTTTGAGCCATAAATTTTTTTTTTATAAAAAAAAAACTATATTTTGTATTAATGTTGATTATTTTGTTGATTTTGCAGAATAACTCATCAATGGATAATTCAAACCAGTCATCTCAACAAAATATTACTCGAAAAAGAGGTCGACGCAAGGAAGTAGAATTGAATAATATTCCAATTTTTCCCCCACATGATATTTTCCTTCAATTCACTCCTGCTGGGGGTAAAAAAGATGGTTTTTGTGTTGTCTGTCAACAATGTCAAGCACTTACAGATCAGAACTCCATACCAGAAAATAATACTATGAATTTCAATCAAAAAACAGGAAATCATGCAACAACTATTGAAATTAGATGTCCTGTATGTAAGAAATGTGTGAAAAACAACAATGTTTGTCAACAACCTAAGCAGCCTTTGACTCCAATTACAATTGAGGGAAATGGTAATGTACAAGATATAACTCTTGACCATACTATTAACTCTGATCCACATAATGTGGTCTGAAATGTCCCTCAAATATCAACTGTTGATGATGCTTCCATTACAAATAATTTGTATCAAAGTATAGAAGGTTGTTTTGCTCAACAACCTAGATTGCCTTTGTCTCTGGTTATGGTTGAAGGGAATGAAAGTGTAATTCTACCTAGTGGACTCCTGGCTCAATGTCCAACCTTATATATTGTGCTCGCCATGCCGAAATTAGAACTGTTTTGAAGGTGTTTCATGAAATTATAAAAATTGCACAAGATTATGACAAGGTTCATCCAACTAGAGCGATTGAGGAAACATAATTTTTTCAAATTTGGGAGGTGATGGAGAAAATTGGTGTTCCATGTAAGATCGGGGAACCATACCATCATAAAGGCCAAGAGTACAATGATCTTAACTATGGGAAATCAGATGGATCCGCATCAGTTAAGATCCTCATTCGTCATGAGGGTATTTTAAAGGTTTAATAATTATGTTAGCATATCCAATATTTTTAATGTGGGTCTTGACTAACAATAAGTGATGATTTTATGATGGCACAAGAGTGAAATTTTCTCTTATTTTTATGCAATTTTAATAGAAAATTAAGTAGTGTATCATGTACAATGAAATGTTGTGCTTGTAGGTTATTGAAGGCCTACCAGATGAAGAAATGTATAAAAAGTTGGTGAGGATGTGGAAGTGTTATAAAGAATTCCACATGGTGCAATTGCAAGGGTGTGTAGGAGATGATAAATATGAATATGAGGAAAAGTACACCAATTTATACTAATTTCATAGTATTATGTTTTTCAGCATGGTGGTATTATCTCATTCACGATATAAAATTTGATCCACTCTCATTGCAGGATTGGATTCCTTGCTAGTGAGTGGCTTTGGTTGTGTTCTTGTTGTTTAGGAGATGAGACGGTTCCTTATATGCATATCCAAGGGGCCCACTCTCTTCAGATGACTAGGGATGCTCATCCTTATACTTTAGGATAGTTAAGGAATGAAGTAATGGAACATAAGCATAGGGCAATGAAAAATTTGAACATCAACCAAGGAGGAGGAAGAGGAGTTGCTAAGGAGTATAGAAACAAATTTGAACATGACAAAACGTGTCTTGTAAATGATATGCAAGCACAATTGTTCAAACTGGTTATGAGATCAGAGGGTACTTTCCAAAATTTTAAAGAAAGAAGATTTTTGGCTTCCAATATTAGATCTCAACTTTGTGTTGAATATGAAAAGACAAGAAGTCCACTAAATAACGAAAATGCACCACAGTTGGCATCCCTCTTCCCTAACGTAACTTCTAAACAAGTAAAACAACTATTTCAGTCATGGTAAGACAATCTAAGAAATCATTGATTGCACCACCAACAGTAAGTATGCCCTAATTTTAAATGGTTTCTAATTCTTCTTTCATTTTATGGTGTGAGGACTCATAATATGTTTTTAACTACTAAATACTAATATGTTCTCGTAGTTTAGTAATCATCTTCCAAGATCAAGGCCAATAAGCAAATATGGTGAAGAGGATTTTCGTGAATCACATCGCTTCGGAAGGCGCAAGGAAAAAAATAACGTTCAAAGAAGAAATAACAACAAAACTCTAAGTGTTTCATCCAAGAGGAAAGTGGCAGCGCAAACTGATCAAACACAAGAATTGAATGGGGTAGCTGGTGTTGAAATGCCTATGATGGTGACTGAAAATTATTGTAAAATCGGTGTTTCATCCTCAAGAAATGAATCAGGGAAAATAAATGAATTACAAGAAGTGTATGGAGTAGCTTCTATTGATATGCCAATGATGGAGGCTATGACTTACAATAAAAAGGGTGTTCCATCCTTGGTAAATGGTACAAGGCAGAGTGGTGAAAACCAAGAAATTAAAAGGGGCAATAGTTGATATCCAAAAGATGGATGATGGGAATCCTATAAGAACTGATGTCATTATAAGAAGTGTGAGACAAGCCAAAAAGAAAAAAGTCCTATATGATCGAAATGCAACATTGTATGCAAAATGGTGAAAGAACCTTATGTTGAAATGAGCATTTCTAGTGATCTTGTCGTACTGAAAATTTATTCTATTGTGCTAACATTTATGTTACTAAATTTTGGAAATGTAACAAATGCTGGAAGGCATATTAAATATTTAAAATTGTTTTTTTTTTTCAGGAATAAAATTACAGTTGTTTTCTGTGTTTCCTTATATTTTGTAATTTTTTGTCTTTTTTAGTCCAGTTCTATAGGCATTACAGCTTTGGGTTATTCACTGAAATTTGGTTGCATGAGTAGAATTGTATGACATTGTTCCAGAATTCGAATTTCAGTTTCATTAGATAAAGAAACTTACATAAATACAACAATACATAGCATCAAAATTCTCATAAATAACTTGAAAGTTCTCAATCCATCATCCCCATGATATCCCTATAATATCCACAGTTCCAAGCAAACAGGTAGGATCCACCTATGTCACCAAATCTACTCACATCTTATATCCACTAATCACTATCAATCTTTTAATTTCTTACAAATTCAAATATATATGCCTACAGTACATAACTTAAGTTTTAAATTTTGATATTGTTGACTTTCTGGCCTGTTATGTATACTTATTGAAAAGTTAAATTAAAAATTACCATTCACATTAAATGCATCAAAAACATATACATTGCCGAGAAATACATACACACACACATATAAATTTATGTATTAAAAATTGAAATGTATTTACATACACATCATATATAAATAATGTTATTCCATAGTTCTAGGATGCTTGGGAGGTTTAGGCTACAAGTCCTCCTTTTCTATAGAAGATAATTTTGTACATTCTAGTCTCTTGCCTTGTCTAGAAGCTTATGGTTCTTTAGAAGCTGCATCAGGTGCATGTTCTGATTTTTGTTCTAATTATTTCACTTTTGTTGCACATTTGTGCAAAATTTCTTTCAATCTATCTATATCTTGGATGTACTTCTTCAACAATTCCACATTATTCTTATTTTTCTCTTCGTGTTCCTTCTCCTTTTGTTGAAGACGATCATTTGCATATTTCAACTTAGACTGAACTTGGGTCAATTTTTTCCTAAGCTGCTTTGTCTCTGTCTCCAACTCTTTTGCCTTGAATTTTGTATTATCTGGAGTATACACAATTGCTACTCGTTGAAGTATGTTGTTCTTCTGTAGAATGGCAATTTGGGATTTCAGATCTTCTATCTAAGACTTACATCCCAAATGTTGTGATTCTCTATCCTCCAGTATTTTCAATCTGAGCTATTTAATCTCATCTTCCCTCTCAGCTACCTTGTTTTTCAATGTTTCTTTTATGGTTGACCATGTAGAGAGATCAACTCCAACATTCATTGCTGCAATAACATCCATCAAGGACTTCTCTCGAATTCTTAAGAAGGCACGATAGCTTTGTAACAACGCCTTTTTGACTTTTTCATGAGCTTGTATTGCATTAAAAGCTATGCCCAGTGCCTTCTCTCTGTTTTGCAGGGAACTCTCATAACTTATTAAAGCCTATTGGTGTGTTGACATATCATATATTTCACCAGAAATCATATGCCTACTCTGTCCCTTACCAATTTTAGATTCTTTTAACTTTTCAACTCCTCTAGTATGTAGTTCTGCAGTAATCTTTTCAAGCTCAACTATTTTTCCTTTCAACTCTTCATCTTTCTTAGCAATTATGTTTTTCATGTTTTCCTTTTTTTCTATATTCATTTATCTCAAGTTGATGTTTATGGTAGTCTTCAGCAAGGTTGTTTTGAAACTAAGCCTTCATTATTTCAATTATTCTGTTTTTCTTATTGACTTTAGCCGTAAGTCTTTCTTCCTAGTCGATAACAGTCCTTAGAGGGGGAACATCCAAAACCTTTGGTCAGTGTTTCAGCTCATCTTTCAGTCTCTTTATGGTTTGTTCATCTTTATTCCGAACAACCATATATTCTTCTCTGCATTTCTCATTTTCCTTTCTAAATCCATCCTGAATTTTTTCTAGTTCCTTATTCAAAGACTGAAGAACATAGTCCTTTCCTGCTATTTTACTTCTCAAATTATCCACAGTCTTCATAAGGGATTCTCGTAATCTTGCAATTTCCTGTAAACAGGGAAAATTTTAAGGAGGCTTCAAAAAATGGAATTTGGTAATTTTTTTTTTTGGGAAAAGCATTGAAAAATGCCTCCTACCTTAAAGAGGTCCAAAATTTGCAAATTTTTAATAGAAGATTCCATATTATCCACGTTTTCTATTTCTAACCTTGAAATTACCTATAAATAGTGAAAATTTTAAGGAGGCTTCAAAAAAAGGAATTTGACAACTATTTCTTTTTGAAAAATAGCATTGAAAAATAATGCCTACCTTTAAGAGGTCTTGAATTTGCATCTGCTTAGTCCTACAGAGTTCTACGCTCTGTACTGCGGTAAGATACCAAGATTCAACTTTTTCATTGAAATGCAACATTTCACCGAATAGCTTTAAATCAATTTTACCATCAAAAAAATATTTTGGAGAGGAAGTTTTCTCAACTCCCAACTGTGGAGGTGTATATATAACAAGTGGCATTTCTGCAGGAGCATAAATATCATCATCACTATGCTCCTGCTATTCATTAAACTCAACATCATGCATCTCGTTTACATTTATTTCTTTTCCTTCATGTAATCCGACCAGAATTGAGACACCATCAAATTCTTTAGGGTCACTTCCCATACCTTGCATATAGTACTCAAAAGACTCTTCAGGGACTTGTACATTGTCCTTTGGAGATTGTTGAGGAACTTCCTGGTTAATTTTGTCCAGTTTCGACCTATTAATGTATGTATTTTTAAATCTGCTTCCTTCTACAAAGCTGGGTTGATATAAGTCAATAATTTTTTGTAGTGTACCAGGGTAAATGAACTTCACTCTCTTCATTTTGCTCTCCTGCAGTGCAAAATGTATTTGTTTTGCCAATAGATGCGGGACATCTATGGTCAGTTATTCAACCCAATGAATCACCAACTTCATACAATCACCTGAAATGTCTTGCTTGTGGTGATTCATAATTGTCATAAGTACAATTTGAATTAAGGTTTTGTACATTCCTGGTGGAACATCTTGCATCTTTAAACCATTCCAGGAAACCAAAACCGTTTTTCCACATATTTTGTTTTCCATCTCACCCTTTTCTACTTTGAGGGTTTTCTTGGTGGTCAACATTGCTCCCCCCTGGCGTGGAATTTTCGTTTCACTGGACAACAAATCAGGGTCCAGACAAACCCTCCTCCCAAAAATAATCAATTCCTTGGACTCATCATCATAACTAGAAATGGCATTATCTATCTCTTCATTGTTGAAATTGAACTTATCGAAAAGAAAATGATGCACTCCTTCTTTGACCAGGACATTTAGCATACCTTCTGGCCAGTTGGTTCTGTCACTCCATGCCTCGGCGCTCTCTAAAAATTTTCTAACAGTGAACCTCTCAGCAACTTCAAAACCCCCTATTTCAGTTGATGGCAAGGAACATGAGGCTGCTGTTTCCATTTTGCAGGATGATGGCATGCTCAAAAAGGAATAAGGGGATGCATGCATAGGATGCATGCGAATGAACGCACATGATACCAACACGCTGAATTTTCCAAACTAAAATAAAAAATACAAATGTGTTCTGACGTTTCCAAACTATAATAAAAGTTACAAATGTGTTCTGACTTTTGCAAACTATAATAAAAATTACAAATGTGTTCTAACTTTTCCAAACTATAATAAAAATTACAAATGTGTTTCAAGTCAACTATACACAACTTACATTTTCAATTTCAATATAGTTAACTTTCTAGCATGTTAAGTATACTTATTGAAAATAATAAAGTAAGAGTAAATAATAGAGTACAAATTTGGCATTCTAACTATTCTGGAAAAAATAGAGTAATAGAGAAATATTCTTCTCTACATGTTTTGATGTACTCTCAAACCAAACCCTCCTATTAAATGTTTATAGTAAATGGTTTTGGAAATTGGATGGCTAGATATATTGAGAAGACTATCCTTGTGTTAATTTTATATAACCTAACCTCATATGCTCATAGTCGACCTATGAAAGGTGCAATTTTAACATTTTTTTACTTTTATGGACACTTAGTGTAAAATGCAAGCCATAAGCATAAAAATGCAAGCTAGGAATGCATAGTAGTCAAACTGAACATGAATGACTAAAATTCCAAGTATCTTGGACAAATTCAAAAAAAATGTCTGAAATTCTAAGTTTTGTAAAAAACAATGTGTAAATATTCAAAATTGGGCTTAGGAAAATGCACGCCATAGTAATAAGTTGTCATAAGTTGAAACTAACACCATGGGGTTGAAGATAGATATATTTTTGACAAAATCCTCTTTCAGTTGTTTAAAATTATGTTTCATTTGTACAGAGTTAAATTGACAAAATGACAACTTTTGTGTTTTCAACCAAGTTTTACCTAGATTAGAGAAATGCCCGCACAGCCCTAAGTATTGGGTATTTTTGAGTAAGTTTAGTTGTAAATGGTATGTTTTACTATTTTCCACATTATTATACATTTATTTTTTCAATTTGGGTTCAGAAAGTGCCTATTGTGCAAAAACACTACATGGTTGTCTTGTATTTATGAAATATCCACCTACATTAATAAAAATGCAAACCAAACCCTCCTATTAAATGTTTATAGTAAATGGTTTTGGAAATTGGATGGCTAGATATATTGAGAAGACTATCCTTGTGTTAATTTTATATAACCTAACCTCGTATGCTCACAATCGACCTATGAAAGGTGCAATTTTAACCTTTTTTTTATGGTTATGGACAGTTGGTGTAAAATACAAACCATAAGCATAAAATGCAAGCTAGGAATGCATAGTAGTTAAATTGAACATGAATGACTAAAATTGCAAGTATCTTGGACAAATTCAAAATTAATGACTGAAATTCTAAGTTGTTACGTAAAAAAGAGTGTGTAAATATTCAAAAATGGGCTTAGGAAAATACACGCCATAGTTTGTACAATTGTCATTAGTTGAAACTAACACCATGGGGTTGAAGATAGATATATTTTTGACAAAAACCTCTTTCAGTTTTTTAAAATTATGTTTCATTTGTCTAGAGTTAAATTGACAAAATGACAACTTTTGTGTTTTCAACCCAGTTTTACCCAGATCAGTGCCCGCCCAACCCTAAGTATTGGGTATTTTTGAGTGATTTTAGTTGGAAATGGTATGTTTTACCATTTTCCACACTATTATACATTTATTTTTTCAATTTGGGTCCATAAATTGCATGTTGTGCATAAACACTACATGGTTGTCTTGTATTTATGAGAAATCCACCTAGATTAATAAAAATGCAAGCTAAACCCTCCTATTAAATGTTTATAGTAAATGGTTTTGGAAATTGGATGGCTAGATATATTGGGAATTCTATCCTTGTGTTAATTTTATATAACCTAACCTCATATGCTCACAGTCGATCTATGAAAGATGCAATTTTAAACTTTTTTTACTGTTATGGACACTTGGTGTAAAATACAAGCCATAAGCATAAAAATGCAAGCTAGGAATGCATAATCATTTTTGACAAAACCCTCTTTCAGTAACCTACTCTGCAACTAAATGGATGATTATGTATACTTTGGTCAGTGATCCTTGTTGACATATTTAGGCTTGGAAGCCAAAATGGTAAATAGGCTAAATGTTATCTACCAGTTACTGAAAAAAGATAATATTTACTGAGGCAGTAAAGGAGAGGATGATATAGAATGTATGCTATTTCTTCTCTGAAACGAAAAGTATGATTTTTTTCCTGGGAAAAAAAACATATTTCACCATACATGTTACACCACAAATCTGTCATACATAATTCACCAAATATTTTGTTGATTATGGAAGACTAGGATAAATAGCTATTAGGATAGTTTGAAGACAGAACATATGTATCTTTTCAAGATCCCATAGGCTAAAAAATGTATATTCTGATTTCAAACTTTGAAATATCAAAGATAAAGATTTTTTCCTTGGAAAACAAAAACCATTGATAACACAACATCAAGATGTCATGTGATGCATCCCTGCAGGATCAACAGATAATACTACAAGGCTACAAAATCAGAGTGCATAGTCAGGACTGAATCACTAACAATCTCAGCAAGCACACAAAGAATACTATTTGGATTTCCCCAGATTCATATTTATATTTACTTATAAAAACTTCAAATTACAAAGTTCAAACATTTCACCATAGATATTACACCACATATCTCTCGTACAGAATTCACCATATTTATGATAGGTATAATGTTTACATCTCCAAATGGGTTGCACCAGTCATCATCCCCAATCCATAACAATGATGAACAAGATCCCATTGATGTGAATTTATATAATAATAGAGTAATATTCTTCTCTACATGTTTTGATGTACTCTCAAAGCAAACCCTCCTATTAAATAATTATAGTAAATGGTTTTGGAAATTGGATGGCTAAATATATTGAGAAGAATATCCTTGTGTTAATTTTATATAACCTAACCTCATATGCTCACAGTCGACCTACGAAAGGTGCAATTTTAACCTTTTTTGACTTTTATGGACACTTGGTGTAAAATGCAAGCCATAAGCATCAAAATGCACACCATAAGCAATAACAAAATTCCCTTAAAAAATAACCATTATATTTACATATATTCTCTTTATATTTTATCGATTACACCAACCATATAAAGTTTTAATAACCATGACACTTTATATAAAATCCCCTACTTATCACCTATATGTAATATTTTAATTTTTTAATATTAAAAAAAAAATCATAATAACAATGGAATCCCTCTCACTAATCAATTTGAACCATACAAGGTATTATATTCCTAAGATTATCTACTTAGAATGCCTTTTTACTACAAACTTACATATAATAGGTATACTCCCATGTTTGTATAATTTAGTATGCCAAAATAATTCCATAGTTAGAGAAAAAACTTAAACTAGTGTTCACCTTGAAACCTTATGTGTTGGTTTAAATATCTCGCTAGCATAAAGATTGCATTATGAAATAAAGATAGTAAAACTAGAATATTTAATTATTTCTAAAATTTTAGAAATAAAAGTTAAAATCCCTATTGCTTAATAAGATACCATCCTAAAAAATGGTAACCCAAATTTAAATTTAAAGGAGGTAGGTATAATTTTCTTGAGAAGATCTTATATTGAGGTCATGTTCTGAATACATGTGAACTATTTCATTAGCGAGGGTTGCAAATCCGTTTTTTTAAACCATATTGAACTTTAAATTCGAACAACTAAATGAGAGGGTGCATATGGTAGGTGTCCAATCAATAATGCAGGTTTTACAATACGAACGCTGCCAGCACCAAGGTGCCTTAGGTGGGTTATTTGACCAACAATTGAGTATAAATTTTAACCCCATATTACTACTAACAATGGATTCACCTAATAATGCTCGAATTTATAGACCTTGACAAAAGATCCATATTATCTTTTAATCATGATACAATAGATATGTATATCATACCACATTAATAACATCTTTTACCAGCAAATCTACAAGATCTTTGTTGTTAAGATAAATGGTCGTGGATAATGTCCTTAAATTATGAACAACAACCTATATTACATATCTTAAACTATACACAACTATGATTTTCTTGTTCATATCATTAAGGAAAGTGGGTGTAGTTGTAGAAAAAAATGACGAGCCATAGGCCATCAAGTTTGAACCTGGATCTGATACCACGTGTAACAACCCACCACGGGGTCCAAAAAATACTAACTCTAATATGCATGAAAATCATAAAATATAGATCAAATTAGACTTAGAACCCTATTTTTTTTCAACTGCAAGAAAATAAACAACATATATTTACGACCATAGATATGACCTGTAAAATTGCTGAGATTTGTTAGTGTTGTCGAAGGCTATTATTATTGTCGATATCCTCACCGCAAGATCCTACAAACTCACCAATATATGCTAGTGCTCTAAGACTTGTTCACTACTGAAATATTCACTGCACGTTCCAGACAGATTGCCAATCACAATGGACTCACAGGTCCCATCCCTTATATTCCTTGACGAGCACTCTCCTTCCCCTGGGACCCTCAAATTCGACGGGGCTGACAATACATGGCTAGAAATGGAAATACAACGCCAGGATGCTGCGGGGGGGTCCCAATCCCACTCACATTATAATGAACCACACTCTTCCACAGTCCCCTCAGAGCCACCAAATCGGTTCGGGCTCAAAACTATCATAGGACCGAAGAAGAAGATCCCTAGTTCTTCTGTTTCCTCCATTTTTATTGATCCTTTTGTTAATAACAATGCATTCCAATGCACCACTTCCAGTTAGTTCTTCAGTTTACTTAAATTAATTTATTTTAATTACCCACCCACTTTTAGTTAGCATTAGTTTCTTTTATTTTTTTTCGATTAGTTAGGATTTTGCTTTAGTTCCGGTTCCTTAATTTACTCTTTCAACCGATTTCTTAATTTAGCTTTGTTTCGGTTTATTTATTTGTTATTTATCATTGATCATTTTATTATTATTTAATTTAACATAACATAATTTACTTCAGTTCTTTATGATCGATTTATTATTTCCCTTAATTCCAATAGATGTTGATTATCGCTGCATTCTTGTCGCAACCACGATTATCAATGTGTTATGCTCCTTGCATGCCCTTCCAATAATTCCCACAGGCGGGGAGTTGGTTATGACGATTGAGCCAATGTTTCCTCAGTTTTCCTACCCTGTGAAGAGCCATGTGGTTCTTACGCAATAAGGCTAAATCCTTATTGTGCGCCCCCCAGTACAATCTTTGTGAGGGACCGAATCATGACCTACCCTCACAACACACGCATATGATGAACTGGAGTTTTCCTCACTCTATTCAAATCTCATCGCGTCGTCTAGTTTGCTAGACTTACACGTATCATTTTTTAGCCCCGTCACTTTATGCGGGTCTATTGGAAATCATATCCCATCACCTGCACATATAACAACCCATGCATCAAATCTCATAAATAAGATATCAACCATAACGTAAACATCAATTGACCTCAACTGTCAAGGTTTCCCGACTCATCCAAAGTCCATGCATGCCAATGCATCAAACATATCACAATTTAATCATATTATAAAGAATATTGATATCACCTTCCATAGTCGTCGAGTAAGCTAGAGTCTTTGCATACTGATGCTTTCTTGTGTTTCATGTACCTGCCTTTCCTGTCACACTCGATATACCATAAGAGTACATGCTATATAAAAAAATTCAATCATTCATTACTATAAAACATTATACAACTTTAAATCCTTGTTTATAAGTTCACATGATTTTCCATTCACAATTAAAATCATAATATCATTGCATTCACAATTGACCAAATGTCGACATCATTTTCATAATCATATTTTACTCATTAATATGTCAGATAATTCTTCTTAGGTCATATCTTATCAATAATAAATTGCTTCACACATGTCCAAATCATCCGAAACCAGATACCTTAAAAATTAGTCCATACATAGTTTTTATATCTCATATAAGCAAACTGTTGGGTCATTCGTAATAGAATACCCTCAATTAATAGTTATTCTCATCTCAAGACTCAGGGTAAAAATAGGTGTTACATTAATGTTGTTAAGGTCCACTTTGACTACTTCATGAATTACAATATGATTCAAACATTCCACTTCTTGAATCCCAAGGGAACAATTGGAAGGATTTTCATATAATTTTTGCTCCTCCAATAGTTTTAAGACTATGTCAATATGTCATACATGTTCTTCCCAATATTTCTTGTAAATTGGTAATATCATAAAAAAATACTAACATAAATTTTTTAAGCAAGGTTTTAAAAATATAATTTATCAATCTTTGAAATGTGGAAGGTTTATTCGTAAGGCTAAATGGAAGCACCAAAAACCTGTAATGACCTTCACGTGTTCTAAAGGTTTTTTTTAGGATGTCTTCTTTCCTCATTTGGATTTGATGATATCAAAACAAATATACAACTTGGTAAATAAAATTGCTCCTTGTATTTCATCTAATAATTCATCAATGACAAGAATATGAATCTGATATTTAATGGTCATCTTGTTGAAGTCTCTCTAATCTAGACACTGAGCACCATGAACCTTAATTTCTATAAACCATCACCACTTGTGAAGAGAAACACTTTGTCTAGGTTGATTTATGTAAACCTCTAACATTTCTTGAACCATATGCTTAGTTTCAATCTTTTATGCATATTGGTAACTATATGGTTTGCTAAGTGCTAGACTTCCCAGTTGTATATGAATACCATCATCATGATTTGAAATAGATGGAAGACCTTCATGCATTTTTACAAAGAGGAATTATTGTCAATAAATCTTTGAAGATCCATGAGAAGATAGGGTCTAAATGTTTTAACATGTAGTGAGCACAACTATTCAAATTACAACATGATGTCCCCTTTTTAGCAATTTTGTCATGCTATTACATATTATCATCTTAGAGGGAACTTTCCCTTGAATACTTTTAAGTTACATTTCCTTACCTTCTTATGATAGTCTCATAAAAAAATGCTAAACATTAAGACCCATGGTTCCCAATGATTCTAACAATTTGAACCCTAAAAAAACATTGACACCCATTTAGATTGTAATCATTGGGTTATCTAATAAATAATCCCCAATTGTGAGCTTAATACTTTTGTACTTCCATGAAATTTTTATGGTACCTCCATATTATACAATCATTACTTGACACTATGGTGCTATATATATAAAGCAATTGAGAAGTTTGTCTAATTGTCAATTAATAAAGTTATGGGTACTATCATAATTGATCAACACTGATACCTTTTCCTTTTCGATATATCCTTCTATCTTGAGAGTTTGAGGAGTGATAATTCCATATAATGCATGAGAAATGTGGTTGATTAATATCTTATAGTTCTATATGTTGAGATTAATCTTAGTCGATATCTTCTTCCTCTTCATAATCTATGTATAATAATTTCTTCTCTATGCACTTATACACCTTACTATACTTGTCAAGTCACAATTGAAAAATGATCCCTTTGCTATTATTTCATTCAATTACCACGGTGGAAACCTTGTGGGATGAGTGAGGTTAGGAATGGGGACATTTCCCTATCCATAGGTGTTATTGTTATCCCTCCTAGCAACCATATTTTTACTTGGATTGTTTTTTTTCCAAGCTAAAATCATTCTCCAATTATTTAGGTTCAAACATGCGTACCTTTGTTGAATCTTCTCCTTTAAAGTCCCCATAAAGATATCCAACAGATTATCCTATAGAATTTTCTTCACTCTATGTCTCAACTTTTGAAAGTTCTTAATGTGATCTTTAACTAGACATGTTTTCCTGAGACTCATCAATTCGATAAATAAATTGATGCTCTTAATATCCCCATAATGTGATATTAATTCATATATAAATATAGAAAAAGATATAATGTAGTCCTTATTACGATTACAAAGCATTGGTACCACACAAATTGATCAGGTTCTAAATATAAGGATGCAATAGTTACCTTTTGTAAAGTCAACACTTTGTGTAGATCAAAGAATTTTTCAATCTGAAATAACCATTTTATTGAATTATTACCGTCAAACTTTATCATATAAATCTTGGGTAATGAATTATTTCCTTGTCCCCGAGTTGAACCTGCAATGATGTGGATAGTGGATGATCAATTTTATAGGAATCAAATTTCTTGTTCTCCAATTGTGTCTGCATTTTCTCAATATATGACTAGGACTCAACCATCTTGTTCTCTTTATCATGTTCTTGTAGGGGTGAATTAAGAGGAAGGAGGAGTCTTATCTCTTTCAAAATCCCCTCTCCATATACTTGAGATCATATTTTCTAGTCATATCTTTGACAACGTTGTATGTATTTTCTTTTATATCAATGTTAAACTCTTCCAGTTGTACTTTTCTTACTATATCTATTATTTCAACCTTTTCTACCATGTTTTCTTTCAATTTTTTCATTTTATCTTCCATCTTGGACATTCTAAAATCCCCCTCTTGCTTTTTCTTTGGAGTCAATAATGAAATTCTAAGAGGTTTCATGGGTGTACTTTTTTTTTCAAAACCCTTAACCATGTGATAAAAACATAATAGTTACCTATAATTATCCTCTTTTTTCTCTTTATCAAACTTTTTACATCACGCAAAACAAATCTTCCAATCAAAATTTATCCAAGTTTCAAGTTAAAATACCTTTAAAAACTGTGGTTGTAAATTGTGTTGTTGTCTAACCTTTCTCCTAAAGTATTTGTTAAAATTTTGCCCTTTTTAGTATGAAATTTTGGATGGCAGAATCTATATATGTATTGTATACAATGACATAGGATTGACTAAATTTTAATGTGGCAAGAAATTTTTTTTCGTAACTTTCCTAAGACTTGTTTTTGTCACTTCTAGATGTGATAATTGATTCACAACTAGATCTAGGAGCCAAAGAGACTCTCACAATTCACAATAATTTACAACACATGCAAAAAAAAGCTTAAATATTGAAAATTGCATACACACATGAAGTCAATAATAGTTATTATTATGACTTTCCAGCATGTAACTGTGTCTGGAACAAGTATATAGTACAATACAGAAAAATCGTGAGGCCTTAGAGGCCATCTGAATGCATACAAGTGTTAGCTCAAGATTTGACCCTCAAACCCCCCTACATGGATCAATGAGCCTCCTAATCATCCCAAATGGTCACGAATCCTTTTGTGAACGTGGGAAAGGCATGCTGTAACATCAATGAAGGAATGAGAGGTGTGGGTGAGCACATGGGTGAGTGGGAGTGGCTCTAGAAGAGAAATAAATTCCCAAGAGAGTCCAAAGACCACAAAAACCAAGCACTAGCGCCTCAAGTTAGACCAAATCCCTGAAATTGGGGAAGGGAAGCACATGCTAGTTGAGTGTAATCAATGTGGGTGCCTGGGTTGTTAGAATGATCAACCTGGAGCACCTCAACTATGCATAATGATCAGCTAGGAGTGCCTCAACTGTCATAAATGATAATTTCCCTAAGTCTAAACCATGGAAAATACTACATGAAAGAAAATGAGTGTGACTAAGGTATAAGACTATGGTACTAGGATGGATTATTACTTTAACATCAGGAAGCAAAACTTATATGGCCTACCACATGTCCAATTTTTTAAAAATATTTTTATTTTTTTACCAAAAACACTATGGTCTATATTGTTTATTTATGAAATCAATGTCACTTAGTTTAGATCTCATGAGCTTCAAATATAACAATTGTACCTAGAAAATCTATTTGAGACTAGTTTTTGGACTAGTGAAAGACCTTAACTTCCATAGACTATAAATACTAACTTATAGGGAACCAAAACTTTAACTTTTATGATAGGTACTTTTCTATATGACTTGAGGTTCCCATAAAGAAAAAACTATAGTAAAAATAGAAAGATTATTCATTTTGAAGGAGCCAAGCCAATGACCATATGCATCTGATACAATTTTCTAAGGCCTAAATTAACTAAAATAGAATTAAAACAGAAATAATAAGTAAATCCATGCCTTTATAATGGATATTTGGATGTTTATAATCATGACATATTGGAGGTTGATCTAACAAGAAAAAAAATGGATGAGAGGGTTTCTGGGCCTGTGAAGACCTGGAAAGAGATCATAGGAGTATATTTCAAGAGCACGCGGCTGGATCGACCAACCTTCATCAGGGGGAAGATCCCTACTGGACACCTCATGAAGGGGGACACACCATCCCCCTACCAACATCCTGAATATGATGATGGAAGCACATAGGGATAATGGATAGAGAATCGACGAGGGAAAGATAACAAATACCGACAATGCAAGGATTTCTTATCGATCATTCAAAATGGGTCTAGAAGGATTCCTACCATGAGCTCAGATGATCCCTATCCTTCATATCTGCTCAGATAAGGTAAGAGAAAAAGTTGAACTCTAGAAGGAAAAATGTATGATAGGAAAATTCATTGGGATATGGTTGAAATAAAGAGATATGGTAAGATGGATCAATATCACTTGGAAATTCAAAGGGAATTATGATCTATATCTGGGGTCTAAGGGGTTCTTTAAATCATCTTTTTCACTTAGGAGGATTGGAACTCAATCATCGAAGGGGGCCCTTACTTATTTTTTTCGACGGATCTTTACCTAAGACCATTGAAGGAGAGACTCAACCCTGAGAAAGAGGACATGAAGGTGGCCCCAGTGTGGATCTGATGATATTCCCCGTCGTGCAAGTAATGGGATATTGAAATCCTTCAATATATCGGGAACACATTGGGGGAATTTGTGAAATTAGCAGAGCAAACTAAACAACAGAGGTACACTACATTTTCCTGCATCTGTGTCTATATGGATAGGTTAAAAGAGCTACCTGAAGCCATAATATTGAATTGGGAAGATGAGGAGTGGATGCAACCAATATACTATGAACACATTCCTTGCAGATGCAGACAGTTCCATGACTATGGATATTTCAGTCGAAATTTCCCAAAGAATATCAAGAAACCCCTGTCGACCCAACAAATGCAGGGAAAGATGGCATACAAAGAGGGATTTGTTTGGATCTGGAATAAAATAAATCCCATATCGGGTCCCCAACAACAATAAGGAAATGGACACAAAGGGGGAGGCCCATCTAGTAGTAATCATTTTGTGATCTTGGATGAGAGGGAGGAGGAAGAAGGCACTAAGTGTAAGGCTGGTGCCCCAGAGCCACCAGCGAGTAGAGAGGAATCAAAGGAGGGAAAGGAGAAAGAGTTAGATGAGCAGATAGAGTCCATGGAAGAAGATGGGGCTGAGGAAATGGAGTGGGGGGAGTTAGATCTGGATGAGATTAAGAAGGAGTGCGAGAAAAGGGGAATGAATACACGTCATGAAGACAGTTGGAACTTGTCCAAGAAGTGATCATTAAAACTAGGGGATGGAAAAAAATCAGGATAGTAGCTGACCCCCAGAAGGGAAACAAGAGAAAACAACCAGAGGATGATATGCGGAGAGGAATGAAGATGAACAAATTGAGGACCGTAGAGATATGGGTCAAGCTCATCGAATCGGGAAAGTATCCTATGATAGTAGCAGCCTTCTATGAAGTTAATAGAGTGAACCAATGAATATAATATAATGGAATATAAGGGGATGCAATCATACCAGGAAAATAAAAACCATGGAAAAGAAGTTAAAAAGGGAGAAACCAATTATCCATTTTCTTCAGGATACAAAGTGTAAATATGAAACTCTTGATAAGGTGGGACAGAGTATTTGGAAAGGATGTAAGATCATGGCGATATTTGCTATTGGGATGGAAGGAGGGATGGAGATCTTGTGGCACCCTGATTCAATATGCCTAACTGATTGGAGGGTGAATTGCTTCTCCCTATCAGCAAACTTCATGATTTGGGATTCATGAGCAAAAGGAACTGTAACAAATATTTATGGTCCGAGTACATTCTCTTAGAAACCGACATTTCTGGAGTTCTTGAGTTGGATAAAAGGTCAAATTAGGGATATCTCATGGATAATGGGCGGGGATTTCAATATGATAACATCCCTAGAAGAAAACAAAGGGGGGAGAAGGAGTATGGATAGATTCCAGGAAGATTTTAGAGACTTTGTGGAACAAAGTCAACTTGTTTACATGGAGATAGGAGATGGGTGGTTCACATGGAACAAACAACAAGGTGGAGAGTATCACGTGGCCTATAGAATAGACATATTTCTAGTTTCAGAGTACATCGCTAGAGATGTAGGAAAAGTGTCATCTAGTGTCCTCTCGGTGGCAGGATCAGATCATTGGCCGATATGACTCCAGTGGGATTGGTCTGACCACCCAATTAGAAAACCATTCATATTTGAGAAGTTCTGGCTCAAAAATAAATATTTTGACTCCCTGGTACAAAAGTGGTGGTAGGAGGTGGTCCCCTCCATGGGGACTGGGATGTACCAATTCCAACAGAAATTGAAGGCTCTAAAAGAAAGGCTCCACACATGTAACAAAGAAGAGTTTGTAAACATATTCCAGGACAAAAAATCCTGATAGAAAGAATGGAAGAAAGTCAAAGAAAAGGAATGGAGGAAGGGTATGAGGAAGACCTTGGGAAATAGGAGAAAGAACTAGTCAACCAACTAGTTGCAAGGGAACGGCATGAAGAAATATTCTAGAAACAGAAGTCAAGAAACCAATGGATCTAGGATGGAGAGCGTGACACCAAATTATTTCACAATACGGTGATTCAGAACAGACATCGGTCAAAGATTCATAAGTTAAGGAAGACTAATGGGGGACATGCAGAAACTAGAGGGGATATAGAAGAAGAATCAATCCAACACTTTAGAAATGTCATGATTGATGACCAAGCTAACAAGCACATGATATCGAAAAATCACCTGGCTCATCCCAAGGAACACAATGAGATGCTGGCAAAAACCATAGGTATTTAGGAGGTTAAAGAGGAAATGAACCAAATGATTATTGGGAAAGCGCCAGGACTAGATGGATTCATGACAAAATTCTTCCACTATTTTTGGGATTTGATAAAACATGAAGTGTGGGAAATTATGGAAGAATATTGTCAATCTCAGGGAGTCTTGAGGGCCTTCAATGTGCCCTTCTTGACTCTAAGTCAGAGGGAGCCGACATGGTTATAAATTTTAGACCTGTAGCCTTATGCAATGTCATATACAAAATAATCTCAAAAGTGATAGCTAACATATTAAAACTATTTCTTCCCATCGTGATTGGGATAGGAGCAATCATGTTTTGTTGAAGGTAGAAAAATCTTGGATGGAATCATCCTAGTTAACAAATCCATTCATTCTCTGAAAATCACAGAAAATCCAGATATGCTGGTGAAATTGGACATAGATAAAGCTTATGACAACCCAGGTTGGAAGTATATGAGAGGCGTTTTGGGAGCCTTTAGTTTTGGAAGAGACTGGATAGATTGGATCATGAATGTCTTTACATACACTTTCTATTCAATCCTGTTGAATGGTTCTCCCACTCAAACTATGAACCCAAACCGAGGGATTCGACAAGGGGATCTCCTCTCTCCTTTTCTCTTCATTATTATGGAAGAAGGGCTCAGTAGGATAATCTAAGATGAAACATCCATAGGGGAAATCAGGGGATTAAATATCCACATGGGATGGATAAACAAATGCACCAACAATTCATGGATGACACTATGTTAATGGGGCACCCTTAAAGCCATGAAGCAAGGGCTTTCAATAAATGTCTAACATTATTTTCCAAGGCCTCGAGGCTTGAATTCAATCCAAAAAAATCTCAGTTTTTCTTCTTCAATACCCGAAAGATTGCTTAGAGGAATATAAATCGGATACTGGGATTCTCGATGAGATCTATCAAAATACATGGGAGTGCCTTTGGCATAGGGAACTATTAGGAAGGTCTCATGGCAGGATTTGATTGGCAGAAGGAGGAGGAAGCTCATGGGATGAACTTTATGACCTTTAAACCTCCATAGTAGACTAGTCCTAGTCAAAGAAGTCCTGCACACGATGTTGATATATCTTTTCTCATTTTTGGCTACATCGAAGGTGGTCATCAAGGAAATTCACAATCTTCAGTGGGATTTTCTATAGGGGGCAAGGAAGAGAAATTTAAGATTTCCTTGGTTGGATGGGATAATGCTTGTCATCCAAAGGATAAGGAAGGTCTAAGTATTAGGGACCCAAAGGTTGTAAGTGGAGTCCTTGGCAAAAAATTATGGTGGAGGTGGTGTAATCAAACTATTGATCCCTGGGACAAACTGTGGCATGTGCAGTATGCCCAAGAAAAACTAGTTTGCAACTTGGTTTGATTTAATGAATAGAAATTACGATCCCACATATGGATGAATGCCCAAAGTAATAAAAAGTTTGTTCAAGACCATAGTTTTTAGGAAATCAAGAGGGTCAGGTTGCGAAGTTCTGGGATGACTCATGGAACTAGTTGCCAAAAATTGGGGACAACCCCAAGTGGAAAGGCATAAGGGAAAGAGGAATAACAGAAGGGAAAAACAAAGTTTGGCAGTTTTGGGAAGAAACAATTACTAACAGGGAATATATGAAATGGCAGGAACAAGAATGGTGGGAAAGGAAAATAATATTGAAGAGACACAAGACCTCAGGGGAATGCTCAATGAGCAATGCGACTGAAGAAATGAAGGTTCAAAAAAGATAATATGGGGATACCTTCCTAAGGGAGTATTCAACATCAAGGAGGCCTACAAAATCAAGACTAGAGGTAGGGAAGAGCAAGAGAAGATATGGAGCAAGGTTCGGATCATGAATCCTTGGAAAAAAAACAACCACTTTCAATTGGTTGGTTTTAAAAAGAGGAATTCTGACGGGGGGTAATCTTAGGAAGAGGGGTTTGCAAGGCCCTACATAATGCCCCCCATGCCTCCATGAAGAGGAGAGGATGAATCACATCCTTGGTGAATGTCCCTTCTCCTCCTCCCTCTGGGATCGGGGGGTGACCATTTTTCGTAGAAGTGATGGAGTCAGGGACCAACCAGATCAAACCCTCAAAGAGTGGAATATGAAAGCTTTCAAGAACCCGATTTTTGGAATGATATGGATGAAGTTTCCAGGGATGCTGTCATGGGTTTTATGGAAGGAGAGGAATAGTCAAATCTTCTAGGATAGAAGATCCATAGAGGAGGAAGTCTGGAAGTGGCTAGTTCACAACATCCAGGAGATGGTTCAAAATAAGTAGTGGAGGGGAAGTGACAAAGAATTCTCAGAGGTGGAAGCCCATATAGCAGATGTATGGAGGGTAGGTAGGAAGGACTTAGATGGGATTCAAAAGAAAACTCTAGTTTGCAGTCCATTCAACCCAAACTCTTGGTCTCCATCTTCTATAGGATATTATAAGCGAAACTTCGATGGTACAGTAAGGGGAAATCATTTCCCAATAGGGTATAAGGGCGCTTGCAGGGGTGACACAAGCGTCATCCTGAAAGTATACCATTGATCCATCAGTTTTGAAATGAACAACTCAGCTGATCTTGAAGGCCTTCTACAGGGACTCAGTTTGGTTTCTAGAGCAGGATGGTTGCCGATGACAATCGTAGGAGAGTCCCGCTTCATCATACAGATGGATAGGAAATTATCCACGCGGTAGAAAGTTGAAAAAGTTGCAACTAGTTAGAGATTGATGAGAATGATGGAAACATTGGGAAGTATTCTCGCCACGATCCAAGCTCGCAATTTGGCTGCATCGGGAGGGAGGCTAATAAGGTCTCTGACCTTATGGCCAATGTGGTTGTGGGACAAGGATAAGACCTTAGAGAAGGACCATTGCAAGAATTCGAAGGGGAGAAGTGGGTGACCAATGCCACCACCTAACGAGCATGGATTATGTGGCGACAGGGTAGGAAAAGGGACGGAATAGGTGATGCATTGCCACATCATTTGGAAACATGGGAACATGACATATGTAATGCATAACTCATAATAAATACAGATCAAGGACGTGGAAAGGAATTCCCACTTCCACCCAAAATATGGAAGGGTACTTTGATAAACGACTTGAGAGATTAGTGGAGGATATGGTCTTGTCCCCACCTTAAGAATTTAGGATTTCAATCATGAAGAATACCAGGAATAGTACTGCATAATCCAGCAGATGGAAGGACGAGGCATGAGGAGTAATGAGCCACCCGACTATAGTAATTGTGGTTTTTATTGCTATAATTAAGATCGATAGACGAGGCTTTGCAAACCAAAATCCTCACAGCTCTATCACAACAATTTATTTTCAACTCAGAGAGCTTGCTCTCTATGCAAGTAGTTCCAGGTTTTTTTTTTACAGTGTGAAGATGGCACCAAGGAAGCAAGGAAGTGCAAAAGCTTCTTCATCATCAGTGACTAGGGCTTGAGGGGGGAGAAGGGTTGTCAATAGCCACGTGAGGGGAGGAGGGAGAATAAATCATGCTCGATCCCTGACCAGGACTGCTGCTACTTTTTTTTGAGACCACATTCCAATGGTGGTCTGTGATGAGATTGATGCAATTGAGAAGGAATTATGAGAAAAGATTCAGACAATTCCCATGGAGGATTTCCGAGAGGAAGTCGAAGAATGGGTGATGGACCCAGGTACCACTGCGTGGAGGGCCTCTTCCTACGAGGAGGTGATGATGGTTTGTCGGGTCATGAAGAACCTTATGGCCCATGTGACCATGGAAGGAAAGAGCAAATGACAGGGGGACTAGGAACCAGTGCAGGCCTGGAAGGAGCACCACAAGGATTGTTGCCTGATAGAAAGGTGGACTTAATTGCAAATAAGCTAGGTATGCAATTTTATATAGCCCCCCACACCCCCCAGTCGGGTAATGCTGGTGATACTAGCCAGATCCAAGGCAAGGTGCTGGAGAAGGTCCCTGAAGAAAAAGGCCAGAAAGATGTACATACGAGAAAGTGTGTTGAAGGATTTAGTGAAGGCAATGACGTCTGTGGACAGTCTCATGCTTGAAATCAATACTTATAGAGTATTTCCTTTTGTCTAATTTCATTTCTAGAATTCTATAGCTTACTACTTAAGATAGGAGTTAGTTTAGTTAAGAACGGTCTAACACCTTTTTGACAATCCTACCCAACGTAGACCAAGTATGGAAGGATGATTTTCTGTGTAGAAATGTGTATGGATGAACTTGAAACTCTATATGAGCCATATGTAACCTACTTCTTTTATTAATACAATTCCTTTTATTTACAAAAAATAAAAAAATTAAAAAATCCATGCCTTTAGAATGAAACAAGGAGAATGAATTAGAAGCCTCTTCGAGGGGCAACTTCTTTTTACAATATATCAATTTCATAAGATGAGAGGATCTCTAAAGTAAGTTTGCTTGGTATATATAACAGACAAAGACTACAATTACAATTAAAGAATCTAACTCACCATTAAATGCTCTAAAAACAAAAACATCACTAATAAAAATATCATAACTCAATATCGAAAGCTTAGCTGCAAATTCAATTCTAACATAGATCATCAAGAAAAATGTATTGTAACAAGATAATGTGTTTGTTTGTTATGTGTTCGATATATAGTTTTCAGGCAAGCCAATTAATCAAGGCTCACATTTTAAACACATTCAAAAAATTTGTCTTTACAATTATTTTCAATAATTTAATAATATATATTAATAATATTTTCTTGTTGTAAATAAAAAAGATTATAAACCAAGCTTATAATAAATTAAATGATATCTACAAGTATAATCTCAACTAATGAAAAAATCGTGTACATGTCCTTCTTAAATTTTCTTAAATTAGGCTTAGTCACCCATGATGGATCGCACTATCATATTAGAGCTCACACTTCTAAATTGGGTTTAACTAAAAACATATTATGCTTTTATCTAGTATGAAATTTAAATAGATTAAAACAATACGTAGCCAAATGTCATTTCCTTCTTCAATGAATATCACCTTAAACACAATTCATTATTATTAGAACACAAACCAGCAACTACATTAATATTATAGAATGAGAATTGAGTAAAATATTTAGTTTTGTTTATGAAAAGAACATACTAATATATCCATAAAGTTTCTCCTAATATTCTCAAATACACACATTGAGAATAAGTGAAGCCAAATGAAGGAACATTCTATTTCTTTTGAAAAAACATAAATGTCTAAACACAATTGTGTTCCATGTCCGATACCAAATGATGGCTATAACGAAACCTAGTATGGTTCCCACCATAACTTGATAATGGGTATGCAATCCTTCCATAGTACGCAACCATGCCTACAATATAAAGATCAACCACTACAATTTTAGTGTAAAAAGCACTAAAAGCAATCCCAACACACACAAAAAAAAATAGTTATTTTATTTAGGTATGTATTCTTCCTTTTATCAAAATATGGAGAAAATAAAAAAAATAATATTTATAACAATTACAAAATAATGTGAGATTATTACTTTACTTATATTATAGAGTAAATTAAAAGTGAATAAATTTAACTATTTTTTTATTTAAATTATTTTTAAAATTTGGTAGGAATTTTGTTGAAAGTTATAATTTCACTTGATTGATGGGAACTTTGACCATAGAACTTTTCTCTTTAGGGTTTTATTTTAGGAAAGCTTAAATTATTGGAATTTCAAAAATTGAAGTCGACAAATGATGAATTTTGTCTCTCTAGGTTTGTTTACCTTTTTATTTCATAAAAAAAAACTTGTTACTTGTTATTCAAGAGTCTTGAATCAAAGATAACGTTTACATAAACCCGTAAGTCCAAAAGTTTTCCTCTGTCACTTTCTTACTTATCTCAAACTAATGACATCTTATAACTTTGATGGACTTCTTCCCAAAACAAAAATGTACTTTGAAGAATTTTAGAAAACATGACTGATCCAATAACCATTATACCACTAAAAAATTGTTCACTTAAATCATAAAATATTACATTTACAGTCATCCAAAACCTTAAAAACATCAAAAAAACATATAGTCACACTATCAAAGAAATCTGTAGGGATTCATTAGTGAGCCTATAGGGATCCTGATAATATCACTTGATGGTCCTAAATTTCTTCAATAAAGAGAAGTCCTTCCACCTTACCAATAGCCTTTTCTGATTGTTTATCAACAACATAGTTAACATGTCAGTAAATATGCTTGAAAGATAGGCTCTAGAACTCTCTTTGTAACTCCTTGAGTCTTTTTTTCCAATGTCCCATTAGGCCCACCTAAAGGTTTGCATTCTTGAATCCCTAACCCACTATCACTTTGGATTCCATTGCCACCTACAAAGAAAGGATACTCGTATGAAAATAAAAACAGGTAATCCCCATTGAGCCAAGAGTTCTGCTCTTACACTGGATCCATAACCACTATCCATGCAACAATTAAAGCAATAATCACACCTAAAAATGATGGTTATGCCATCCACACAATGTTCCATATGAGACGCACCATAAAAAAACCAGCAGTCCTAGAGACAGAGAGTTGTGGTTTAAAAATAGATCTAGTAGCTTTTCCCCTCGAGTTCTTTTGATACTCTTTGTACACTCCCACTATATTGGAACCAGGGATAATGTTAAGAACACCTACAAAATTTATATGTATAATAAATGGGAAAATCTCCCTAATATATAGGAAAACTTAAGGCTATTTTATCAATAACATTGTATCTATATATAATTTTTTGGCTAATCTTTCATTCTATTATAGAATCTCGTAAAATCTTAGTGAATATTTCACTAAATTATAAGATATTGTAAAATCTTGGTGAATATTTCACTGAATTATAAAATATTGCAAAAACTTGGTGAATCTTTCATCAAATTATAAAACCTTGTAACGTCTTAGTGAATCTTTTGCTAGGAAGACTCATCTTTAGATTATGCAGATTACTAAGGTAGTGCAATAAAAGAGCAGATGCCATAGTTTGACTTGACTCCTAGACCCTTAAATGAAAAAATGCATGAATGAGGAGAGGTGGGATTTATTTATGCATTTCATAAGCAATATTGGGTCACTCACAACTAGAGGTGTTGATGAAACACACTTACACTAACTAGATTCAAGAAAAGTGGGGACTCCAATTTTTATCTCATCCCTTAATGTTCCAAAGGACACGTGGGGACCCAAATCTTAACATATTGACAAAATGATAGAATTGAACACTTTACATTGCAGAGTGATTATGGCACCCACGAACCATTATTACAACATGGAGTATTATCAAGACCCACAACCTTAATATAGTGTATGGATTCCCAATTAGCTTATTTTCCAAATCTCTCAATTATAGTGTATGGATCCCCAATTAGCTTATTTTCCAAATCTCTCAATTTTAAGCTACCCTCTAAGAAAAAATAAATTGCTTATCTGTTTATAGATATGAATGCAACTTTTTCCTTTCTTTTGTTGATAATAAAAATATAAATTATTTCATTTGATTTATGATTTTTAGAGTTAGTTAGAAAATTGCAATGGTTATTAGAAATGAGAACATACACTAACAAGAATATATAGCACATTAATGCATCATCATGCATATCATTAGAACTACTCTGTTAAAGACTACTTTTTCTTTGATAAACTAAGAATGTGTTTGTATGCATGTCCTCAAATTTTGAAAGCATGCAAAATGTGGTAAATTCTTTTTAGCACCCTCATTGAATGCAAAAGACTAGATATCAAACAGTATAATGTTGATATCTCAAGTCAAATATTCCCTGTACATATTATATACAATCATGATGGAAATGAAGTATCGTGTTGCAACCAAATCATAAAGTTTATCGTACATAACTAGATTCATTTCTAGATGATGATAACAATTACACATCAAAACAACTCACCAAAAATCATTTTACTTCTGAACGACCCTTACAAAAAAATATATCGTAAAACAAGTACTGAACCCAACAAATTTATGTCAGACACAAAATTGTCGAACTTGGCAATGCGAATCTTGTCATGAACTTCTCAAGACAAATAAAATAATCTACTAGTACACTTTCAACAACTCTACAAGAAGATAGTCAAAATAAGACCATTCCACTATAGCCCTACCATTATAATTAGTGTGCACTCAGATATTACAAGCATCCAAATATCAACAATAACATACATACAATATGAACATATACACTCTCATTAATGACTTATATCCAATAATAATTGCAGAGAAAGATCCTAATAAAAGCATATTTTAAATAGTTGGGTCAAATTCAGTTTGAATATATAAAAATCATGTGGCGTCTCTCCATCAAGAGTAGCATCCACTAACAACATATAAATGTCATTCGATAGTTTAAACATGACAAGACATAAAATAAATCATATTTTGAGCTCTATAAAATTTTTGCGGAACCAACACTCCTAGGACATAATAAAACCCTAATAACATTGAATGAGCCATAAGAATAAAGAGTGACCTAAAATTCAATAGGCCTAAAAAATCATCCATGATAAAAGGCATGATAAAAGGTAAATTTATGATATAATAATATATTGTAATTCTGGATAAAAAGCATGATAAAAATCATACCATGTTAGTTATTGGATAAAAGCCGTGATGCAAGTTTGTATTCTTTAATAAATTGCATGTGTGGAATGCCCCTTCAAGGCCTAAGTTTTTGACAATGGAGATGTTATACGAAGATTAAAAATGTCTAGAAAACTAAGAATGAAAAGTGGAATCACATCAACCAGAACCTTCACAAGTGAAATCTCATCAACCAGAACCTTCACCTTGCAAGTGCAATCCTATGTGGGTGAACCATGAATCATTGTAGCCGTTATATAGAACAAAATAGCCCCTTATTTTCCGTCCAATACAGGAAATCAAGGGAACAAAGAAGGTATCACATGAAATTGACTAAAATATAGGTGAATGCAACCATATGCCTGAATTACAAGGATAATGGAGGGATAAATAACCCCTGAGAGCCTCGATTACTGAAAATTGGGGGTGAAGGAGTGATTTCACTAGATTTTCTCTAGAAATAGGGGGAAAAAGATAGATTGGAGGGAGATTTTGCTAGTGCAAAATTAGTTATTTTTTGTTTTCCTCATTATTATACATGAGGCTATCCATTTTGGATTTCTTTTTTTCTAATAAATATTGGGCGAATGCATTTTAGATGAAAAAACCCTTGCCATATGAGAAAATAACCCACTAATTTTGTGTAGCCCCCTTAATATAGCCCATGGGCTATATATAGCCCCTAAAATTATCCATGATTGGAGCTTAACCTGACAGAGCGTATTTGAACATTTTCAAAAAGTGATACATTCTTGTGTTTCCATATACCCAAGAAACATACAAAGAGAAATCTAAATGGACACCTGCATTAGAAACCCATTTAGCTAAGAAACCTTCAAAAGAGTCTTAATCCTAGCCTACTATGCAATTTAATCTTTGAGATACCTCTTTCCAAACTAGTTGAAAACCTTTAACCAAGCATTGTACAAATAGGTGGTCAATTGTTTCAACTTCCCTTCCGCACAAGATACAACAATTTTTCTCAATACCACTCCCTTTTAAATAATTAACCCATGTCATTACTATGTTTTCCAACACCATCCGATATAAACACTTCAATTTTAATGATGAATTCCATATCCATAATGAATTATGCCACCATTTTTCTTCATAATCAAGACTATAAAATGAAATAGCCTTATAAGCCAATTTTGCATTTACCTCACATATAGAAACATTCCAAGTCCAATCAACATCATCCTCTATCTCTGACAACCTAATTCCATGGTTTTTTAATACTTTAATATTCACTTTCCATTCTCCAAGCAAGTCCCTGACTAGCTATTGTTTAAATACAATTTATGGAAAAATATTTAATGAAGGAAATTATTATTGAATGAAACTTTGATACTTTATGCACGTCTTGAGTTTAATAGATGTGTACACTAGTTTAATTGTGTGGTCCTTATATTTTAGAGACACCTAAGCTAATGCTTGAATTAGGTGACCTTCCAATTACCATCCATCCAAAATAAATAGTATTATGTTAAAAGTTATTTATTATATAAATTCATGAGGTGATTATGCCCTTTCCATTGTGTTGAGGCCTGGAAAATCGCAGGCAACAACAACAAGGGATTCTCCCCGGTCAATGTTCCCAACTAGCTCGTGACTGTTTGGTGTCCGACTACTGTAGGTTAGGTAACAAAAATAAAAGGTTTTACCGGTTGCGGCCTGGTGCACCGTATATATTTTTGTATTTTTTGACTTTAAGTATGATATGCAAGTGCCTATTTAACATGCAGATTGATAGAGAATGCAAGGAGTATTCACAATGTGATGTGTAGGTTCTTACCTCTCGTATTAAACTCTCAAGCATCTAAATCACACACACAGAAAGAAAATAAATCTAACTACCTTCCTATCCCCAGGGAGCAAGATAGTAACTTATTAATGAGTAATGTATCTTGTCCATGTATTATAAAGAGAAATTACAGATAGCTGATACTTCTTCCAAAAACACATGAACAATTAAAGATATTTAAACAACCAGATAACCAATTGCTTATGAACAACATTCATTACTCATGGTGGATTTTTCATAAAATAAACCAGAAATCATTCAAACAAGAACATAGGTCCTAAAATTCAGAACAATCTCATAGTTAGTGGACAAAAGCTGAAAACAAAATAGTTCCTCTTCAACAAATCCATAGCAGAACATTTGAACATCCCACCAAACTTTCTCCAACAGGAAAACTGTAATTCTTTATTGCAAAAGGAAGTAGTTCTTGTTACAATATCTCTTCACTAATATAACTGGGAAAAAGTCCTCTTCTCATCTAAATAATCTATATTTATACAAAAGAACAAGAATGTTGGGCTTCCCACGGATGACTCTTGGGATTCCCCAACTCTTCGCCTCCCAAAAAATTTACTTTCACTAAGTGTTTATAAAATTTACAAAATATTATAAAAGTGGACTAATGTTCATGATGAGGGCCCCGCTTGATTATTCAAAAATTTCTTCCATGTTGAAGCTTCAGAAGCAATACTTTCAAATTCAGAAGGTTCCAAGAATCGAATGTTTATTTCAAATTTCGCAGCCTAGTTTCTGATGACTTCTATCCTGGCTACACTCAGGCGAAGTTGGTCTTCTAACAGTTGCACACTAATCACGGAAAGATCTACCTCGTTCCTTAGGGTCTGTTCATCTAGAGCCTTAATGTGCTGTATTCTTTTTTCATCTTCATGATACCTTCTTTGTAAAATTTCCAAAAACAGGCTGTGGTCTAGAAAAGCATCCATTCTTTGCTCAGCCTCTACCTGGAATCGATTATAAGTAATCAACAGCCTCCTGAAGATTTATGTGTAGGATCCTCTTGTCTTTTTAACAGCCTTCTTGAACTCTTCGGCTGTGTTGATGGCAAACTCCAACAAATCGTAGTCCTACTTGAGACCTGGTTGATCTTTTGAGCGTAACTCTACAGAAGTTTCTTCATTAGCTTCTAACCTTGCCATCCTTCCTGTCAGGAATTCCAGGATGTCCTGAGATCTATCAATAAAATAAGAAGAGGTTTCCAAAATCTCTTCCAGTCGATTATCTACCTGCAATACCTTACACCGCTCTTCCTCAATAGCCATCTGTAACTAGTGAATCCTGCTTCTCTGTGCCAGGAAATGCTGCTTGAAAGGCTGCAGACTAACCGGCTGTTCCCTAGCTTCTTCTAAAGCTACTATCAACGAGGTAATCTGCTCTTTAAGTTTTTCCTTTTGCGCTTGAGATTGCCTTTCACCTTCCTCCAAGGTAGCCTTCTGCAGCTCCAAATCTCCTATCCTACCTAGCAGTTGTTCCTTTTCTGTCCTCAACTCTTGGTATTCCTGCTGTACTTTCTCCAGACATTCTTGGGCGGTCTCCACAGATCTCTTCTCTATCTGGAGGATTTGAAGTTCATCTTTTGAAGACTTTATTTCCTCTTGCATGTCTTCAAACTTTCTTTTTAACCGATTATTTTCTTCCCTTTCCTTTCTCAAGGTATCTTTGAGTTGAGAAGAAGACTTCTTCGACTGCTCAATATCCGTCATTATTTTGTCTACATTGTCCTCGGAAGCATGGATCAATGCAGCCCCCACTCTGATAGTGAACCTGGGGTCTTTGTATGTCCCGTACACAATAGTTGTATCATTTATCATCTTACCAGACATGCCCCCGGTTTCAACCTTCCTCTCGGTTCTCTTTACTATCCTTTTCTTTTCTTTATCATAAAAGATAGTATTAAAATCAGGTACCTCTTCCCCTTTCTCCTGTTCAAAGGGGATTAGCCTAAGGGTGGGGACCATAGACTATCCTGGTGTGCTAGTAGTGGGTACTTAATGATCTTGAATGTCAGGGTTTTCCAAGTCCTGAGCCTGACAGTCTGCTGCGTCAGAAGCTGATGGCTGTGTCAGCTTTATCTTCTCTGCCTCCTGCTTCTTCAGCTCCTCATCTATCTTTCTTTTCCTTTCTTCTTCTTTGCTTTTGGCAGCTTCTTTTGCCTGTTTGGCTACCTCTTGTGCAACTCTTCTTTTCTCCTCCTCCTCTCCTTTTAGCCAACCTTAGGCTTCTTGGGCTAACCTCTGAGCTTCTTCATTTCTTTTCCTGGTTTCCTCCTCCTTGGACTTTGTCTGCTCATCCTGTCCCTTTCCACCTTTGGTGGTGATTTTCTTTTTAAATCTTCTCCTTAAGGCCGTCATGTTCCGTGCACTGCAAAAAATGGACTCCTCTCTGTCCCAGTCGCTAGTGTATTCAAAGTGTACATTCGCCTCTTTGCAGTGCTCTGCAACCTTGTTCCAGGAGTCATTCCTGTGGAAAAGTATTTCCCCAAAATGGAACTTCTCCAACTCCTCCATGAATTCATTGGCCTTCTTTACCCTGGTAAATTTGTAACTCCCCAATCTGAAAGGCAAAGGAGGGTGTGCTGCTTTCTTAGGCTCAAATAGAAAACTTCCTATTCCATCTAGAAATACTTGTCTAACTGCCTCTTTGTGGACTACATAGTCCGTAGCATATTTAGGCAGTATTGAGGGAGCTCTAGAGCACCCAAACATTTGAAAATATAGTCCATCCTGAGTCAAGTAATAATCAACATACTCTTCAATCACCTGCAATGCCTCCTCTGACATTCAGTCGCATTCTTTCAGGAAAATCAGGGTGTACAATGGCATAATGAAATGCTCACACACTTCCCTGTAGTGAATGTGGTATTTGTGGGCCCAAAGTGGCTTGTATGCTGAGTAAACTGGTGTTCTTTCCCGATCCCAGATGCACCTCAGGTTGGGGAAAGGTTGATTGCATGGTATGCAATCAATCAATATGGAGCTCATGTAGAATTCTGATCTCTTTTGGGAAACCCCTCCTAACGCTGATGCCATGCAAGCTGAGAGGCTATTGGACACAATGTTGGCCCAGTTGAAAATGGTCCCTTGTGTTGCAACATAGAAAATTATCGGCACCCATTCCAATTTGAAGCTTTTACCGTGGGCTCTCCCGAAAATCCTATTCAGCATTAAGGTGATGAACCTGTAAGGGATTCTTAGACTTGCAGTTTCATATTCTCCAGTTGTTCTTGTTCTAAATTTTTTTCTAGGCATGAGCATCCTCTTGAGTGTCTTGATGAGGTCCATCCTAATGCTTTTCAACCAGTCTTCATTCAGATATATTTGTGCTTTTGGCAAGTGGTTGGCCAGGGCTATAAGCAACATAACCCTGTTTATCAACATTTTCCAGAATCATGGTGGTCACATTTTCCCTGGGCTGAGTCCACCCAATCACTTCTGAGCATGGAAAGAGCTCAGGTCTCGTAGCAATCTTCATTAATGAAGACCTCTCTATGTTGGCGGATATTTTTTCTTCCTCAAATCCTATGTTAGGCACCTCTCGGCGCGTAATCAATTTGTAGATTTCTCGCCACTGATATTCAGGCTCCACACCAATTATGCATTTGGTATCTTCGTAATTATATTCGACTTTGGTGATGACCTTGAATTTGGGTTCTTATTCGACTGCAGGAGCCTTCTTCTTTTGACATTTAGACATCTTAAGTTTTGAGGAATTTCTCTGTCATGTACAGAAATGTATTTTAGATTCTGTTAGGTCATTTTCGGCCAAATTTTAAAGATAAAGACAACAGTATGAGCGTTTACCTCATTTACGTTAAACATGACTGCAGTTATAAAGAATAAGCAAAACATGTTCAAACAAATGCTCCTTCCCAAAAATAAAAACAGCTTAGTCCAACAAAGCTCGGATTGAGCAAACACGACCTTTGTCAATACAAAAACAGTCCTGAACCCTCTCTCGGTGCCATGGCCTACACATCATGCAGAAACAAAAGGCACTCAATCTAAAAAACTCAAAAGGGACGCTATTGGTGACAGTCCCTTAGAAGACTGTAAATGCTCATTTCAAGGTCCATTTTAGACCAGGTAATGCGATTCTAACCTAGACCGATTCGGGGTTTGAATTCAACGGCGAACAGGGTCGCCCTAAGTAGTGAACTGAAACAACACCGAGGACCTGACTCGCAAAACGAGGGCGACTGGACCAGCGGAAACAATCCCGACATTCCCTAGGAAAGCCGCGAAAGACCTTCCTGGACGACCAAACACAAAATGGGGCAAACTGGTGCGGACAACGTAACAGCCGTCTGCACCAGTTTCCCCAACAATCGAGTGCAGGGTGTAAGACCATAACGGTCGCGGAAGAAAACATCAAGTACACCACAAAGACCCCCCCCACTGATAGTCACACCAATCACCTCAGAATATATACATGTCAAGACGGGAACCTAAGTAAAACCCTCAGACTGCGGAGACAAGAAATTAGCTAGTCCAATTGAACGGAATGGGAAAACGAGCACAAGGGCCTACCTAGCACTGCTGCACAACTGGTGGGAGGAAAACCATTGAACTTCCACGGCCTAGCCACCTAGGAGCGAGGGTACCGACAACAAGAAACCTAGTCCGCTTGATCGAAAACGACAGCGTAGAGAAAATCCAAAAATACGATAAAATAATAATCCCCCCGGTTCCACTATATATACACCCTAGTCAACTATAATCGGTGGGAAGAAAAATTTCATCAGGCGGTAAACAACTAAGGGATCAGTGACCAAGTCAACATTTCCTCCGTAACGACGGATGATGAAATAGTTAGGGGAACTGCAAAGGCATCAGCAGAGAACCAAAACCATACTTGTATAGGAGCCCGCAAAACTAAAGCATCAGAGCGTTAGAAGGATGGAGAGCCGCAATGGCGAAACCAAAACATAAACCAAGTTCTACAGACTAGTCAAAATCAGAGAAAAAACCAACATGACTTTGACCAAAAACATCGGTCCCGCGGAAAATAAAATCAAACTACGTCGGAAAGACAATGCTTTTCAAAGCTGCAACGACGAACACTGAAATCTCAAGGATCAGTGAAACAAAACGGTGGGTTCGAAAAAGTTAATGCAATCATCGGGGAACTTCGTAATGCGCCATCTGCAACTGCAGAAACCATAGAGACAATACATTCCGGCGGTATTCTGACAAACCACCGATTGAGACAAATAAATAAAAGCATCAGAGAAAACAAATCTGGAATCGGACTCAGTTTCTTGTTACTTCTCCGGAATGGCGGGCGCGTAGATGACTAGACTTCCGACTTAAACATCCAAAATGCTTCCGATGGCAAGGAAAGACTAAAAAAAATAGTGAAACATCACTGACATAAAAATAATATTTTCACAAAACATCAAGCAAACCCAAAAGCTGAGCTAAAATGAGTCAAAGGAGGGTCCCAAAATTTTTTGAATTTTGGGAAAAAAGTTGCAGTTGCAACAATTGGCGACTACCTGGTGAACCCCAGATTTCTGAGTTAACTGCTTCCCAGTTAAACGACTGTTTAATCATCTAGCTCATAAGTTGAATTCTTCGAGATGCTTGTATTCCTAAGATGGCAAACACATGCATTTAAATCATCGAGAAGTAGTCCATTCTTTGGGAAATGGGAACACCCAAAATATTTGAAAGTCCGGATAACTCTTTTGAGGATTAATAGGTGAGATTTATTTTACCTCTGTCATTGGTATCTTCTAGCTTGGACACCACAGGATCGTAACATATGGTAAACAAAACTATTTCTTTGTTCCTCGTTCCCATGCCAATTGCACTTTTGTGCTGTTTGAACTTTTGTTCTTTTGAGTCCTCCATCTGCCTTTCTTTCTGAATTTTATTCAGGCTCTTCTATCCATAATGTCCTTTTGTGTGAGAGAAGAATTTTCTTTTTAGCTCACAAACAGGGAAGAACTTTTGGCAGATTGAAATTCATGTTTCTGGTACTTTGCTTTGATATGTATTGCTTCTTTAAGGAGTTTTGACTCTTAACAGCCTATAGGCTTTTTGAAATTATGGCATGGGATCATTTATATATAATAAACTGTTTACCTTGCTTCCTCTCCGTGGGCCTTTTACTATCACTCCCTAGGAAATCTTAGATGTGAAATGGATGGAGCCTCGAAATAGTATTCCATACCTCTTAATTCTGAGTTATTTACAGGGGTTAAGCAGGGCTTCAATGAATGCATGGCCAATTAGGAAAACTACCTACTAGAAGACATTTCCAAAATAAACACACAGTCTTTTACCAAATATTTCATTTAATCAAGAACCCTAATATTTTCCATGCAACGAAAATTTTACCTCTTTATTCAAAACAAAAGATAACTAGAAACAAAGCGGTAAATCAAAGCAAAACGACATCAAATTATTTACGTACAAAATCATTAAATAAAAAGAAAAGAAAATTGTGCCCACCCCTGAAAATCCTTCAATCTAGTGAGTCAAGGGGCTAGGATGGATTGCAGACATCAGATGCCTAACCATGGTATAATTGTACTATTTTTGAAACTGAAACCATGTCTGCTGATTTACACTCAATCCCATCATCCCGAGGAAGTTGAAGGAGATTAGCATGAATATCAATCATAATGCTGGATTTTTCTGAGGTATGATATCTTAGTTCAAGATCTGTTAGATAATTTCCCAGAATAGAATTAGTAGATTCATTTTCTTCTCCCAACTTAGTGATAGTGTGTTTCATGTAAGGTTCTCTCAAAATTTTGATCTGATATGGGGTACCCTTATGAGGTAACCATAAATGAGACCAGTCTGAAGTAAAATACCCATTTAACCTTGTAGACCAATCCCGGTTCAGAATAAGCCCATATCCATCTGGTATGTCAGCCACCATAATATCAATAAATTGACATATCTTGTTGTTTGCAGATAAACGAATGAGAACATTCCTCATTTCCCCCACTACTTTGACACTAGTTCTGTCTAGTTGAATAACTTCCCAGGCAGTGGGTTTTGGCTGCCCATTAATTTTCTTCCAAACTACGAGCGGCATAACATTCACTGATGATCCATTGTGTTGAGGCCTGGAAAATCGCAGGCAACAACAACAAGGGATTCTCCCCGGTCAATGTTCCCAACTAGCCTGTGACTGTTTGGTGTTCGACTACTGTAGGTCAGGTAAGAAAAATAAAAGGTTTTACTGGTTGCGGCATGGTGCACCGTATATATTTTTGTATTTTTTGACTTCAAGTATGATATGCAAGTGCCTATTTAACATGCAGATTGATAGAGAATGCAAGGAGTATTCACAATGTGATGCGCAGGTTCTTACCTCTCGTATTAAAATCTCAAGCATCTAAATCACACACACAGAAAGAAAATAAATCTAACTACCTTCCTATCCCCAGGGAGCAAGATAGTAACTTATTAATGAGTAATGTATCTTGTGCATGTATTATAAAGAGAAATTACAGATAGCCGATACTTCTTCCAAAAACACATGAACAATTAAAGATATTTAAACAACCAGATAACCAATTGCTTATGAACAACATTCATTACTCATGGTGGAATTTTCATAAAATAAACCAGAAATCATTCAAACAAGAACATAGGTCCTAAAATTCAGAACAATCTCACAGTCAGTGGACAAAAACTGAAAACGAAATAGTTCCTCTTCAACAAATCCATAGCAGAACATTTGAACATCCCACCAAACTTTCTCCAACAGGAAAACTGTAATTCTTTATTGCAAAAGAAGTAGTTCTTCTTACAATATCTCTTCACTAATCTAACTAGGAAAAGTCCTCTTCTCATCTAAATAATCTATATTTATACAAAAGAACAAGACTGTTGGGCTGCCCACGGATGACTCTTGGGATTCCCCAACTCTTCGCCTCCCAAAAAATTTACTTTCACTAAGTGTTTATAAAATTTACAAAATATTATAAAAGTGGACTAATGTTCATGATGAGGGCCCTGCTTGATTATTCAAAAATTTCTTCCATGTTGAAGCTTCAGAAGCAATACTTTCAAATTCAGAAGGTTCCAAGAATCGAATGTTTATTTCGAATTTTGCAGCCTAGTTTCTGATGACTTCTATCCTAGCTACACTCAGGCGAAGCTGGTCTTCTAACAGTTGCACACTAATCGCGGAAAGATCTACCTCGTTCCTTAGGGTCTGTTCATCTAGAGCCTTAATGTGCTATATTCGTTTTTCATCTTCATGATACCTTCTTTGTAAAATTTCCAAAAACAGGCTGTGGTCTAGAAAAGCGTCCATTCTTTGCTCAGCCTCTACCTGGAATCGATTATAAGTAATCAACAGCCTCCTGAAGAATTCTGTGTAGGATCCTCTTGTGTTTTTAACAGCCTTCTTGAACTCTTCGGCTGTGTTGATGGCAAACTCCAACAAATCGTAGTCCTACTTGAGACCTGGTTGATCTTTTGAGGGTAACTCTATAGGAGTTTCTTCATTAGCTTCTAACCTTTCCATCCTTCCTGTCAGGACTTCCAGGATGTCCTGAGATCTATCAATAAAATAAGAAGAGGTTTCCAAAATCTCTTCCAGTCGATTATCTACCTGCAATACCTTACACCGCTCTTCCTCAATAGCCATCTGTAACTGGTGCATCCTGCTTCTCTGTGCCAGGAAATGCTCCTTGAAAGGCTGTAGACTAACTTGTTGTTCCCTGGCTTCTTCTAAAGCTACTATCAATGAGGTGATCTGCTCTTTAAGTTTTTCCTTTTGCGCTTGAGATTGCCTTTCACCTTCGTCCAAGAAAGCCTTCTGCAGCTCCAAATCTCCTATCCTACCTAGCAGTTGTTCCTTTTCTGCCCTCAACTCTTGGTATTCCTTTTGTACTTTCTCCAGACATTCTTGGGCGGTCTCCACAAATCTCTTCTCTATCTGGAGGATCTAAAGTTCATCTTTTGAAGACTTTATTTCCTCTTGCATGTCTTCAAACTTTCTTTTTAACCGATTATTTTCTTCCCTTTCCTTTCTCAAGGTATCTTTGAGTTGAGAAGAAGACTTCTTCGACTGCTCAATATCCGTCATTATTTTGTCTACATTGTCCTCGAAAGCATGGATCAATGCAGCCCCCACTCTGATAGTGAAGCTGGGGTCTTTGTCTGTCCCGTACACAATAGTTGTATCATTTATCATCTTACAAGACAGCCCCCCGGTTTCAACCTTCCTCTCGGTTCTCTTTACTATCCTTTTCTTTTCTTTATCATAAAAGATAGTATTAAAATTAGGTACCTCTTCCCCTTTCTCCTGTTCAAAGGGGATTAGCCTAAGGGTGGGGACCATAGACTGTACTGGTGTGCTAGTAGTGGGTACTTAAGGATCTTGAATGTCGGGGTTTTGCAAGTCCTGAGCCTGATAGTCTGCTGTGTTAGAAGCTGATGGCTGTGTCAGCTTTATCTTCTCTGCCTCCTACTTCTTCAGCTCCTCATCTATCTTTCTTTTCCTTTCTTCTTCTTTTCTTTTGGCAGCTTCTTCTTCCTGTTTGGCTGCCTTTTGTGCAACTCTTCTTTTCTCCTCCTCCTCTCCTTTTAGCCAGCCTTAGGCTTCTAGGGCTAACCTCTGAGCTTCTTCATTTCTTTTCCTGGTTTCCTCCTCCTTGGCCTTTGTCTGCTCGTCCTGTCCCTTTCCACCTTTGGTGGTGATTTTCTTTTTAAATCTTCTCCTTAAGGCCGTCATGTTCCGTGCACTGCAAAAAATGGACTCCTCTCTGTCCCAGTCGCTAGTGTATTCAAAGTGTACATTCGCCTCTTTGCAGTGCTCTGCAACCTTGTTCCAGGAGTCATTCCCGTGGAAAGGTATTTCCCCAAAATGGAACTTCTCCAACTCCTCCATGAATTCATTGGCCTTCTTTACCCTGGTAAATTTGTAACTCCCCAATCTGAAAGGCAGAGGAGGGTATGCTGCTTTCTTAGGCTCAAATAGAAAACTTCCTATTCCATCTAGAAATACTTGTCTAACTGCCTCTTTGTGGACTACGTAGTCCGTGGCATATTTAGGCAGTATTGAGGGAGCTCTAGAGCACCCAAACATTCGAAAATATAGTCCATCCTCAGTCAAGTAATAATCAACATACTCTTCAATCACCTGCAATGCCTCCTCTGACATGCAGTCGCATTCTTTCAGGAAAATCAGGGTGTACAATGGCATAATGAAATGCTCACACACTTCCCTGTAGTGAATGTGGTATTTGTGGGCCCACAGTGGCTTGTATGCTGAGTAAACTGCTGTTCTTTCCCGATCCCAGATGCACCTCAGGTTGGGGAAAGGTTGATTGCATAGTATGCAATCAATCAATATGGAGCTCATGTAGAATTCTGATCTCCTTTGGGAAACCCCTCCTAACGCTGATGCCATGCAAGCTGAGAGGCTATTGGACACAATGTTGGCCCAGTTGAAAACGGTCCCTTGTGTTGCAACATAGAAAATTATCGGCACCCATTCCAATTTGAAGCTTTTACCGTGGGCTCTCCCGAAAATCCTATTCAGAATTAAGGTGATGAACCTGTAAGGGATTCTTAGACTTGCAGTTTCATATTCTCCAGTTGTTCTGGTTCTAAATTTTTTTCTAGGCATGAGAATCCTCTTGAGTGTCTTGACGAGGTCCATCCTGATGCTTTTCAACCAGTCTTCAATCAGATATATTTGTGCTTTTGGCAAGTGGTTGGCCAGGGCTATAAGCAACGTAACCCTGTTTATCAACATTTTCCAGAATCATGGTGGTCTCATTTTCCCTGGGCAGAATCCACCCAATCACTTCTGAGCATGGAAAGAGCTCAGGTCTCGTAGCAATCTTCATTAATGAAGACCTCTCTCTGTTGGCGGAGATTTTTTCTTCCTCAAAGCCTATGTCAGGCACCTCTCGGGCGTAATCAATTTGTAGATTTCTCGCCACTGATATTCAGGCTCCACACCAATTATGCATTTGGTGTCTTCATAATTATATTCGACTTTGGTGATGACCTTGACTTTCGGTTCTTCTTCGACTGCGGGAGCCTTCTTCTTTTGACATTTAGACATCTTAAGTTTTGAGGAATTTCCCTGTCATGTACAGAAATGTATTTTAGGTTCTGTTAGGTCATTTCTGGCCAAATTTTAAAGATAAAGAAAACAGTATGAGCGTTTACCTCATTTGCATTAAACATGATTGCAATTATAAAGAATAAGCAAAACATGTTCAAACAAATGCTCCTGCCCAAAAATAAAAACAGCTTAGTCCAACAAAGCTCGGATTGAGCAAACACGACCTTTGTCAATACAAAAACAGTCCTGAACCCTCTCTCGGTGCCATGGCCTACACATCATGCAGAAACAAAAGGCACCCAATCTAAAAAACTCAAAAGGGACGCTATTGGTGACAGTCCCCCAGAAGACTGTAAATGCTCATTTCAAGGTCCATTTTAGACAAGGTAATGCGATTCTAACCCAGACCGATTCGGGGTTTGAATTCAATGGAGAACAGGGTCGCCCTAAGTAGTGAACTGAAACAACACTGAGGACCTGAATCGCAAAAGGAGGGCGACTAGACCAGCGGAAACAATCCCTACATTCCCTAGGAAAGCCGCGAAAGACCTTCCTGGACGACCAAACACAAAATGGGGCAAACTGGTGCGGACAACGTAACGGCCGTCTGCACCAGTTTCCCCAACAATCGAGTGCAGGGTGTAAGACCATAACGGTCGCGGAAGAAAATGTCAGGTACACCACAAAGAACCCCCCCACTGATAGTCACACCAATCACCTCAGAATATATACATGTCAAGACGGGAACCTAAGTAAAACCCTCAGACTGCGGAGACAAGAAATTAGCTAGTCCAATTGAACGAAATGGGAAAATGAGCACAAGGGCCTACCTAGCACTGCTGCATGACTGGCGGGAGGAAAACCGTTGAAATTCCATGGTGGAGCCACCTAGGAGCGAGGGTATCGACAACAAGAAACCTAGTCCGCTTGATCGAAAACGACAGCGTAGAGAAAATCCAAAAAAACGATAAAATAATAAGCCCCCCGGTTCCACTATATATACACCCTAGTCAACTATAATCAGTGGGAAGAAAAATGTCATTAGGTGGTAAACAACTAAGGGATCGGTGACCAAGTAAACATTGCCTCCGTAACGGCGGATGATGAAATAGTTAGGGGAACTGCAAAGGCATCGGCAGAGAACCAAAACCATACTTGTATAGGAGCGCACAAGACTAAAGCATCAGAGCGTTAGAAGGATGGAGAGCCGCAATGGCGAAACCACAACAGAAACCAAGTTCTATAGATTGGCCAAAATCAGAGAAAAAACCAACATGACTTTGACCAAAAACATCGGCCCCGCGGAAAATAAAATCAAACTACGTCGGAAAGACAATGCTTTTCAAAGCTGCAACGACGAACGCTGAAATCTCAAGGATCAGTGAAACAAAACGGTGGGTTCGAAAAAGTTAATGCAATCATCGGGGAAATTCGTAATGCGCCATCTGCAACTGCGGAAACCATAGAGACAATACATTCCAGCGGTATTCTGACAAACCACCGATTGAGACAAATAAATAAAAGCATCAGAGAAAACAAATCTGGAATCGGACTCAGTTTCTTGTTACTTCTCCGGAATGGCGGGCGCGTAGATGACTAGACTTCCGACTTAAAAATATAAAATGCTTCCGATGGAAAGGCAAGACTGAAAAAAATAGTGAAAAATCGCTGGCATAAAAATAATATTTGCACAAAACATCAAGCAAACCCAAAAGCTGAGCTAAAATGAGTCAAAGGAGGGTCCCAAAATTTTTTAAATTTTGGGAAAAAAGTTGCAGTTGGAACAATTGGCGACTACCTGGTGAACCCCAGATTTCTGAGTTAACTGCTTGCCATTTAAAAGACTATTTAATCATCTAGCTCATAAGTTGAATTCTTCGAGATGCTTGTATTCCTAAGATGGCAAACACATGCATTTAAATCATCGAGAAGCAGTCCATTCTTTGGGAAATGGGAACACCCAAAATATTTGAAAGTCCGGATAACTCTTTTGAGGCTTAATAGGTGAGATTTATTTTACCTCTGTCATTGGTAGCTTCTAGCTTGGACACCACAGGATCGTAACATATGGTAAACAGAACTATTTCTTTGTTCCTCGTTCCCATGCCAATTGCACTTTTGTGCTGTTTGAACTTTTGTTCTTTTGAGTCCTCCATCTGCCTTTCTTTCTGAATTTTATTCAGGCTCTTCTATCCATAGTGTCCTTTTGTGTGCGAGAAGAATTTTCTTTTTAGTTCACAAACAGGGAAGAAATTTTGGCAGATTGAAATTCATGTTTCTGGTACTTTGCTTTGATATGTATTGCTTCTTTAAGGAGTTTTGACTCTTAACAGCCTGTAGGCTTTTTGAAATTATGGCATGGGATCATTTATATATAATAAACTGTTTACCTTGCTTCCTCTCCGCGGGCCTTTTACTATCACTCCCTACGAAATCTTAGATGTGAAATGGATGGAGCCTCAAAATAGTATTCCAGACCTCTCAATTCTGAGTTATTTACAGGGGTTAAGCAGGGCTTCAATGAATGCATGGCCAATTAGGAAAACTACCTACTAGAAGACATTTCCAAAATAAACACACAGTCTTTTACCAAATATTTCAGTTAGTCAAGAACCCTAATGTTTTCCATGCAACGAAAAGTTTACCTCTTTATTCAAAACAAAAGATAACTAGAAACAAAGCGGTAAATCAAAGCAAAATGACATCAAATTATTTATGTACAAAATTATTAAATAAAAAGAAAAGAAAATTGTGCCCACCCCTGAAAATCCTTCAATCTAGTGAGTCAAGGGGCTAGGCTGGATTGCAGACATGAGATGCCCAACCATGGTATAATTGTACTATTTTTGAAACTGAAACCATGTCTGCTGATTTACACTCAGTCCCATCATCCCGAGGAAGTTGAAGGAGATCAGGATGAATATCAATCATAATGCTGGCTTTTTCTGAGGTATGATATCTTAGTTCAAGATCTGTTAGATAATTTCCCAGAACAGAATTAGTAGATTCATTTTCTTCTCCCAACTTAGTGATAGTGTGTTTCATGTAAGGTTCTCTCAAAATTTTGATCTGATTTGGGGTACCCTTATGAGGTAACCATAAATGAGACTAGTCTGAAGTAAAATACCCATTTAACCTTGTAGACCAGTCCCGGTTCAGAATAAGCCCATATCCATCTGGTATGTCAGCCACCATAATATCAATAAATTGACATATCTTGTTGTTTGCAGATAAACGAATGAGAACATTCCTCATTTCCCCCACTACTTTGACACTAGTTCTGTCTAGTTGAATAACTTCCCAGGCAATGGGTTTTGGATGCCCATTAATTTTCTTGCAAACTGCGAGTGGCATAACATTCACCGACGATCCATTGTGTTGAGGCCTAGAAAATCGCAGGAAACAACAACAAGGGATTCTCCCCGGTCAATGTTCCCAACTAGCCCGTGACTGTTTGGTGTCCGACTACTGTAGGTCAGGTAACAAAAATAAAAGGTTTTACCGGTTGCGGCCTGGTGCACCGTATATATTTTTGTATTTTTTGACTTTAAGTATGATATGCAAGTGCCTATTTAACATGCAGATTGATAGAGAATGCAAGGAGTATTCACAATGTGATCCGCAGGTTCTTACCTCTCGTATTAAACTCTCAAGCATCTAAATCACACACACAGAAAAAAATAAATCTAACTACCTTCCTATCCCCAGGGAGCAAGATAGTAACTTACTAATGAGTAATGTATCTTGTGCATGTATTATAAAGAGAAATTATAGATAGCTGATACTTCTTCCAAAAACACATGAACAATTAAAGATATTTAAACAACCAGATAACCAATTGCTTATGAACAACATTCATTACTCATGGTGGAATTTTCATAAAATAAACCAGAAATCATTCAAACAAGAACATAGGTCCAAAAATTCAGAACAATCTCACAGTTAGTGGACAAAAGCTAAAAACGAAATAGTTCCTCTTCTACCAATCCATAACAGAACATTTGAACATCCCACCAAACTTTCTCCAATAGGCAAACTGTAATTATTTATTGCAAAAGGAAGTAGTTCTTCTTACAATATCTCTTCACTAATCTAACTGGGAAAAAGTCCTCTTCTCATCTAAATAATCTATATTTATACAAAAGAACAAGACTGTTGGGCTTCCCACAGATGACTCTTGGGATTCCCCAACTCTTCGCCTCCCAAAAAATTTACTTTCACTAAGTGTTTATAAAATTTACAAAATATTATAAAAGTGGACTAATGTTCATGATGAGGGCCCCGCTCAATTATTCAAAAATTTCTTCCATGTTGAAGCTTCAAAAGGAATACTTTCAAATTCAGAAGGTTCCAAGAATCGAATGTTTATTTCGAATTTTGCAGCCTAGTTTCTGATGACTTCTATCCTGGCTACACTCAGGCGAAGCTGGTCTTCTAACAGTTGCACACTAATCGCGGAAAGATCTACCTCGTTCCTTAGGGTCTATTCATCTAGAGCCTTAATGTTCTGTATTTTTTTTCATCTTCACGATACCTTCTTTGTAAAATTTCCAAAAACAGGCTGTGGTCTAGAAAAGCATCCATTCTTTGCTCAGCCTCTACCTAGAATCGATTATAAGTAATCAACAGCCTCTTGAAGAATTCTGTGCAGGATCCTCTTGTCTTTTTAACAGCCTTCTTGAACTCTTCGGCCGTGTTGATGGAAAACTCCAACAAATCGTAGTCCTACTTGAGACCTGGTTGATCTTTTGAGGGTAACTCTACAGGAGTTTCTTCATTAGCTTCTAACCTTGCCATCCTTCCTGTCAGGACTTCCAATATGTCCTGAGATCTATCAATAAAATAAGAAGAGGTTTCCAAAATCTCTTCCAGTCGATTATCTACCTGCAATACCTTACACCGCTCTTCCTCAATAGCCATCTGTAACTGGTGCATCCTGCTTCTCTATGCCAGGAAATGCTCCTTGAAAGGCTGCAGAATAACCTGCTGTTCCCTGGCTTCTTCTAAAGCTAATATCAACGAGGTGATATGCTCTTTAAGTTTTTCCTTTTGCGCTTGAGATTGCCTTTTACCTTCCTCCAAGGTAGCCTTATGCAGCTCCAAATCTCCTATCCTACCTAGAAGTTGTTCCTTTTCTGCCCTCAACTCTTGGTATTCCTGCTGTACTTTCTCCAGACATTCTTGCGCGGTCTCCACAGATCTCTTCTCTATCTGGAGGATCTGAAGTTCATCTTTTGAAGACTTTATTTCCTCTTGCATGTCTTCAAACTTTATTTTTAACCGATTATTTTCTTCCCTTTCCTTTATCAAGGTATCTTTGAGTTGAGAAGAAGACTTCTTCGACTGCTCAATATCCGTCATTATTTTGTCTACATTGTCCTCAAAAGCATGGATCAATGCAGCCCCCACTCTGATAGTGAACCTGGGGTCTTTGTCTGTCCCGTACACAATAGTTGTATCATTTATCATCTTACCAGAAATTCCCCCGGTTTCAACCTTCCTCTCGGTTCTCTTTACTATCCTTTTCTTTTCTTTATCATAAAAGATAGTATTAAAATCAGGTACCTCTTCCCCTTTATCCTGTTCAAAGGGGATTAGCCTAAGGGTGGGGACCATAGACTGTCCTGGTGTGCTAGTAGTGGGTACTTAAGGATCTTGAATGTTGGGGTTTTCCAAGTCCTGAGCCTGACAGTTTGCTGCGTCAGAAGCTGATGGCTGTGCCAGCTTTATCTTCTCTGCCTCCTGCTTCTTCAGCTCCTCATCTATCTTTCTTTTCCTTTCTTCTTCTTTGCTTTTGGCAGCTTCTTCTACCTGTTTGGCTGCCTCTTGTGCAACTCTTCTTTTCTCCTCCTCCTCTCCTTTTAGCCAGCCTTAGGATTCTTGGGCTAACCTCTGAGCTTCTTCATTTCTTTTCCTGGTTTCCTCCTCCTTGGGCTTTGTCTGCTCGTCTTGTCCCTTTCCACCTTTGGTGGTGATTTTATTTTTAAATCTTCTCCTTAAGGTCGTCATGTTCCGTGCACTGCAAAAAATGGACTCCTCTCTGTCCCAGTCGCTAGTGTATTCAAAGTGTACATTCGCCTCTTTGCAGTGCTCTAGTGCAACCTTGTTCCAGGAGTCATTCCTGTGGAAAAGGTATTTCCCCAAAATGGAACTTCTCCAACTCCTCCATGAATTCATTGGCCTTCTTTACCCTGGTAAATTTGTAACTCCCAAATCTGAAAGGCAAAGGAGGGTATGCTGCTTTCTTAGGATCAAATAGAAAACTTCCTATTCCATCTAGAAATACTTGTCTAACTGCCTCTTTGTGGACTACATAGTCCGTGGCATAATTAGGCAGTATTGAGGGAGCTCTAGAGCACCCAAACATTCGAAAATATAGTCCATCCTCAGTCAAGTAATAATCAACATACTCTTCAATCACCTGCAATGCCTCCTCTGACATGCAGTCGCATTCTTTTAGGAAAATCAGGGTGTACAATGGCATAATGAAATGCTCACACACTTCCCTGTAGTGAATGTGGTATTTGTGGGCCCATAGTGGCTTGTATGCTGAGTAATCTGGTGTTCTTTCCCGATCCCAGATGCACCTCAGGTTGGGGAAAGGTTGATTGCATAGTATGCAATCAATCAATATGGAGCTCATGTAGAATTCTGATCTCTTTTGGGAAGCCCCTCCTAATGCTGATGCCATGCAAGCTGAGAGGCTATTGGACACAATGTTGGCCCAGTTGAAAACGGTCCCTTGTGTTGCAACATAGAAAATTATCGACACCCATTCCAATTTGAAGCTTTTACCGTGGGATGTCCCGAAAATCCTATTCAGCATTAAGGTGATGAACCTGTAAGGGATTCTTAGACTTACAGTTTCATATTCTCCAGTTGTTCTGGTTCTAAAGTTTTTTTTAGGCATGAGCATCCTCTTGAGTGTCTTGACGAGGTCCATCCTGATGCTTTTCAACCAGTCTTCAATCAGATAGATTTGTGCTTTTGGCAAGTGGTAGGCCAGGGCTATAAGCAACATAACCCTGTTTATCAACATTTTCCAGAATCATGGTGGTCACATTTTCCCTGGGCAGAATCCACCCAATCACTTCTGAGCATGGAAAGAGCTCAGGTCTCGTAGCAATCTTCATTAATGAAGACCTCTCTATGTTGGCGGAGATTATTTCTTCCTCAAAGCCTATGTTAGGCACCTCCCGGCGCGTAATCAATTTGTAGATTTCTCGCCACTGATATTCAGGCTCCACACCAATTATGCATTTGGTGTCTTCGTAATTATATTTGACTTTGGTGATGACCTCGACTTTGGGTTCTTCTTCGACTGCGGGAGCCTTCTTCTTTTGACATTTAGACATCTTAAGTTTTGAGGAATTTCCCTGTCATGTACAGAAATGTATTTTAGGTTCTGTTAGGTCATTTCCGGCCAAATTTTAAAGATAAAGACAACAGTATGAGCGTTTACGTCATTTGCGTTAAACATGACTGCAGTTATAAAGAATAAGCAAAACATGTTCAAACAAATGCTCCTGCCCAAAAATAAAAACAGCTTAGTCCAACAAAGCTCGGATTGAGCAAACACGACCTTTGTCAATACAAAAACAGTCCTGAACCCTCTCTCGGTGCCATGGCCTACACATCATGCAGAAACAAAAGGCACCCAATCTAAAAAACTCAAAATGGACGCTATTGGTGACAGTCCCCTAGAAGACTGTAAATGCTCATTTCAAGGTCCATTTTAGACTAGGTAATGCGATTCTAACCCAGACTGATTCGGGGTTTGAATTCAACGGCGAACAGGGTCACCCTAAGTAGTGAACTGAAACAACACTGAGGACCTGACTCGCAAAAGGAGGGCGACTGGACCAGGGGAAACAATCCCGACATTCCCTAGGAAAGTTGCGAAAGATCTTCCTGGACGACCAAACACAAAATGGGGCAAACTGGTGCGGACAACGTAACGACTGTCTGCACCAGTTTCCCCAACAATCGAGTGTAGGGTGTAATACCATAACGGTCGCTGAAGAAAACGTCAAGTACACCAGAAAGACCCCCCCCACTGATAGTCACACCAATCACCTCAGAATATATACATGTCAAGACGGGAACCTAAGTAAAACCCTCAGACTGTGGAGACAATAAATTAGCTAGTCCAATTGAACGGAATGGGAAAACGAGCACAAGGGCCTACCTAGCACTGCTGCACGACTGGCGGGAGGAAAACTGTTGAACTTCCATGGCGGAGCCACCTAGGAGCGAGGGTACCGACAACAAGAAACCTAGTCTGCTTGATCGAAAACGGGAGCGTAGAGAAAATCCAAAAATACGATAAAATAATAAGCCCCCCAGTTCCACTATATATACACCCTGGTCAACTATAATCGGCGGGAAGAAAAATGTCATCAGGCGGTAAACAACTAAGGGATCGGTGACCAAGTCAACATTGCCTCCGTAACGGCGGATGATGAAATAGTTAGGGGAACTGCAAAGGCATCGGCAGAGAACCAAAACCATACTTGTATAGGAGCCCTCAAGACTAAAGCATCAGAACGTTAGAAGGATTGACAGCCGCAATGGGGAAACCACAACAGAAACCAAGTTCTACAGACTGGCCAAAATCAGAGAAAAAGCCAACATGACTTTGACCAAAAACATCGGTCCCGCAGAAAATAAAATCAAACTACGTCGGAAAGACAATGCTTTTCAAAGCTGCAAGGACGAACGCTGAAATCTCAAGGATCAGTGAAACAAAACGGTGGGATCGAAAAAGTTAATGCAATCATCGGGGAACTTCGTAATGCACCATCTGCAACTGTGGAAACCATAGAGACAATACATTCTGGCGGTATTCTGACAAACCACCGATTGAGACAAATAAATAAAAGCATCAGAGAAAACAAATCTGGAATCGGACTCAGTTTCTTGTTACTTCTCCGGAATGGCGGGCGCGTAGATGACTAGACTTCCGACTTAAACATCCAAAATGATTCTGATGGCAAGGAAAGACTAAAAAAAATAGTGAAACATCACTGGCATAAAAATAATATTTGCACAAAACATCAAGCAAACCCAAAAGCTGAGCTAAAATGAGTCAAAGGAGGGTCCCGAAATTTTTTGAATTTTGGGAAAAAAGTTGCAGTTGCAACAATTGGCTACTACCTGGTGAACCCCAGATTTCTGAGTTAACTGCTTCCCAGTTAAAAGACTGTTTAATCATCTAGCTCATAAGTTGAATTCTTCGAGATGCTTGTATTCCTAAGATGGCAAACACATGCATTTAAATCATCGAGAAGCAGTCCATTCTTTGGGAAATGGGAACACCCAAAATATTTGAAAGTCCGGATAACTCTTTTGAGGCTTAATAGGTGAGATTTATTTTACCTCTGTCATTGGTAGCTTCTAGCTTGGACAGCACAGGATCGTAACATATGGTAAACAGAACTATTTCTTTGTTCCTCGTTCCCATGCCAATTGCACTTTTGTGCTGTTTGAACTTTTGTTCTTTTGAGTCCTCCATCTGCCTTTCTTTCTGAATTTTATTCAGGCTCTTCTATCCATAGTGTCCTTTTGTGTGAGATAAGAATTTTCTTTTTATCTCACAAATAGGGAAGAACTTTTGGCAGATTGAAATTCATGTTTCTGGTACTTTACTTTGATATGTATTGCTTCTTTAAGGAGTTTTGACTCTTAACATCCTGTAGGCTTTTTGAAATTATGGCATGGGATCATTTATATATAATAAACTGTTTACCTTGCTTCCTCTCTGTGGGCCTTTTACTATCACTCCCTAGGAAATCTTAGATGTGAAATGGATGGAGCCTCGAAATAGTATTCCAGACCTTTTAATTCTGAGTTATTTACAGGGGTTAAGCAGGGCTTCAATGAATGCATGGCCAATTAGGAAAACTACCTACTAGAAGACATTTCCAAAATAAACACACAGTATTTTACCAAATATTTCAGTTAATCAAGAACCCTAATGTTTTCCATGCAACGAAAAGTTTACCTCTTTATTCAAAACAAAAGATAACTAGAAACAAAGCGGTAAATCAAAGCAAAATGACATCAAATTATTTATGTACAAAATCATTAAATAAAAAGAAAAGAAAATTGTGCCCACCCCTGAAAATCCTTCAATCAAGTGAGTCAAGGGGCTAGGCTGGATTGCAGACATGAGATGCCTAACCATGGTATAATTGTACTATTTTTGAAACTGAAACCATGTCTACTGATTTACACTCAATCCCATCATCCCGAGGAAGTTGAAGGCGATCAGGATGAATATCAATCATAATGCTGGCTTTTTCTGAGGTATGATATCTTAGTTCAAGATCTGTTAGATAATTTCCCAGAACAGAAATAGTAGATTCATTTTCTTCTCCCAAATTAGTGATAGTGTGTTTCATGTAAGTTTCTCTCAAAATTTTGATCTGATTTGGGGTACCCTTATGAGGTAACCATAAATGAGACCAGTCTGAAGTAAAATACCCATTTAACCTTGTAGACCAGTCCCGGTTCAGAATAAGCCCATCTCCATCTGGTATGTCAGCCACCATAATATCAATAAATTGACATATCTTATTGTTTGCAGATAAACGAATGAGAACATTCCTCATTTCCCCCACTACTTTGACACTAGTTCTGTCTAGTTGAATAACTTCCCAGGCAGTGGGTCTTGGCTGCCCATTAATTTTCTTGCAAACTGCGAGCGGCATAACATTCACCGATGATCCATTGTGTTGAGGCCTGGAAAATCGCAGGCAACAACAACAAGGGATTCTCCCCGGTCAATGTTCCCAACTAGCCCGTGACTGTTTGGTGTCCGACTACTATAGGTTAGGTAACAAAAATGAAAGGTTTTACCGGTTGCGGCCTGGTGCACCATATATATTTTTGTATTTTTTGACTTTAAGTATGATATGCAAGTGCCTATTTAACATGCAGATTGATAGAGAATGCAAGGAGTATTCACAATGTGATGCACAGGTTCTTACCTCTCGTATTAAACTCTCAAGCATCTAAATCACACACACAGAAAGAAAATAAATCTAACCACCTTCCTATCCCCAGGGAGCAAGATAGTAATTTATTAATGAGTAATGTATCTTGTGCATGTATTATAAAGAGAAATTACAGATAGCCGATACTTCTTCCAAAAACACATGAACAATTAAAGATATTTAAACAACCAGATAACCAATTGCTTATGAACAACATTCATTACTCATGGTGGAATTTTCATAAAATAAACCAGAAATCATTCAAACAAGAATATAGGTCCTAAAATTCAGAACAATCTCACAGTTAGTGGACAAAAGCTGAAAACGAAATAGTTCCTCTTCAACAAATCCATAGCAGAACATTTGAACATCCCACTAAACTTTCTCCAATAGGCAAACTGTAATTCTTTATTGCAAAAGGAAGTAGTTCTTCTTACAATATCTCTTCACTAATCTAACTGGGAAAAAGTCCTCTTCTCATCTAAATAATCTATATTTATACAAAAGAACAAGACTGTTGGGCTGCCCACGGATGACTCTTGGGATTCCCCAACTCTTCACCTCCCAAAAAATTTACTTTCACTAAGTGTTTATAAAATTTACAAAATATTATAAAAGTGGACTAATGTTCATGATGAGGGTCCCGCTTGATTATTCAAAAATTTCTTCCATGTTGAAGCTTCAGAAGCAATACTTTCAAATTCAGAAGGTTCCAATAATCGAATGTTTATTTCGAATTTTGCAGCCTAGTTTCTGATGACTTCTATCCTGGCTACACTCAAGAGAAGCTGGTCTTCTAACAGTTGCACACTAATCGCGGAAAGATCTACCTCGTTCCTTAGGCTCTGTTCATCTAGAGCCTTAATGTGCTGTATTCGTTTTTCATCTTCATGATACCTTCTTTGTAAAATTTCCAAAAACAGGCTGTGGTCTAGAAAAGCATCCATTCTTTGCTCAGCCTCTACCTGGAATCGATTATAAGTAATCAACAGCCTCCTGAAGAATTCTGTGCACGATCTTCTTGTCTTTTTAACAACCTTCTTGAACTCTTCGGCTGTGTTGATGGCAAACTCCAACAAATCGTAGTCCTACTTGAGACCTGGTTGATCTTTTGAGGGTAACTCTACAGGAGTTTCTTCATTAGCTTCTAACCTTGCCATCCTTCCTATCAGGACTTCCAGGATGTCCTGAGATCTATCAATAAAATAAGAAGAGGTTTCCAAAATCTCTTCCAGTTGATTATCTACCTGCAATACCTTACACTGCTCTTCCTCAATAGCCATCTGTAACTGGTGCATCCTGCTTCTCTGTGCCAGGAAATGCTCCTTGAAAGGCTGCAGACTAACCTGCTGTTCCCTGGCTTCTTCTAAAGCTACTATCAACGAGGTGATCTGCTCTTTAAGTTTTGCCTTTTGTGCTTGAGATTGCCTTTCACCTTCCTCCAAGGTAGCCTTCTGCAGCTCTAAATCTCCTATCCTACCTAGCAGTTGTTCCTTTTCTACCCTCAACTCTTGGTATTCCTGCTGTACTTTCTCCAGACATTCTTGGGCGGTCTCCACAGATCTCTTCTCTATCTGGAGGATCTGAAGTTCATCTTTTGAAGACTTTATTTCCTCTTTCATGTCTTCAAACTTTCTTTTTAACCGATTATTTTCTTCCCTTTCCTTTCTCAAGGTATCTTTGAGTTGAGAAGAAGACTTCTTCGACTGCTCAATATCCGTCATTATTTTGTCTACATTATCCTCGGAAGCATGGATCAATGCAGCCCCCACTCTGATAGTGAACCTGGGGTCTTTGTCTGTCCCATACACAATAGTTGTATCATTTATCATCTTACCAGACAGCCCCCCGGTTTCAACCTTCCTCTCGGTTCTCTTTACTATCCTTTTCTTTTCTTTATCATAAAAGATAGTATTAAAATCAGGTACCTCTTCCCCTTTCTCCTGTTCAAAGGGGATTAGCCTAAGGGTGGGGACCATAGACTATCTTGGTGTGCTAGTAGTGGGTACTTAAGGATCTTGAATGTCGGGGTTTTCCAAGTCCTTAGCCTGACAGTTTGCTGCGTCAGAAGCTGATGGCTGTGTTAGCTTTATCTTCTCTGCCTCTTGCTTCTTCAGCTCCTCATCTATCTTTATTTTCCTTTCTTCTTCTTTGCTTTTGGCAGCTTCTTCTGCCTGTTTGGCTGCCTCTTGTGCAACTCTTCTTTTCTCCCCCTCCTCTCCTTTTAGCCATCCTTAAGCTTCTTGGGCTAACCTCTGAGCTTCTTCATTTCTTTTCCTGGTTTCCTCCTCCTTGGCCTTTGTCTGCTCGTCCTGTCCCTTTCCACCTTTGGTGGTGATTTTCTTTTTAAATCTTCTCCTTAAGGCCATCATGTTCCGTGCACTGCAAAAAATGGACTCCTCTCTGTCCCAGTCGCTAGTGTATTCAAAGTGTACATTCGCCTCTTTGCAGTGCTCTGCAACCTTGTTCCAGGAGTCATTCCTGTGGAAAGGTATTTCCCCAAAATGGAACGTCTCCAAATCCTCCATGAATTCATTGGCTTTCTTTACCCTGGTAAATTTGTAACTCCCCAATCTGAAAGGCAAAGGAGGGTATGCTGCTTTCTTAGGCTCAAATAGAAAACTTCCTATTCCATCTAGAAATACTTGTCTAACTGCCTCTTTGTGGACTACATAGTCCGTGGCATATTTAGGCAGTATTGAGGGAGCTCTAGAGCACCCAAACATTCGAAAATATAGTCCATCCTCAGTCAAGTAATAATCAACATACTCTTCAATCACCTGCAATGCCTCCTCTGACATGCAGTCGCATTCTTTCAGGAAAATCAGGGTGTACAATGGCATAATGAAATGCTCACACACTTCCCTGTAGTGAATGTGGTATTTGTGGGCCCACAGTGGCTTGTATGCTGAGTAAACTGGTGTTGTTTCCCGATCCCAAATGCACCTCAGGTTGGGGAAAGGTTGATTGCATAGTATGCAATCAATCAATATGGAGCTCATGTAGAATTCTGATCTCTTTTGGGAAACCCCTCCTAACGCTGACGCCATGCAAGCTGAGAGGCTATTGGACACAATGTTGGCCCAGTTGAAAACGGTCCCTTGTGTTGCAACATAGAAAATTATCGGCACCCATTCCAATTTGAAGCTTTTACCGTGGGCTCTCCCGAAAATCCTATTCAGCATTAAGGTGATGAACCTGTAAGGGATTCTTAGACTTGCAGTTTCATATTCTCCAGTTGTTCTGGTTCTAAAGTTTTTTCTAGGCATGAGCATCCTCTTGAGTGTCTTGACGAGGTCCATCTTGATGCTTTTCAACCAGTCTTCAATCAGATATATTTGTGCTTTTGGCAAGTGGTAGGCCAGGGCTATAAGCAACATAACCCTGTTTATCAACATTTTCCAGAATCATGGTGGTCACATTTTCCCTGGGCAGAATCCACCCAATCACTTCTGAGCATGGAAAGAGCTCAGGTCTCGTAGCAATATTCATTAATGAATACCTCTCTATGTTGGCGGAGATTTTTTCTTCCTCAAAGCCTATGTTAGGCACCTCTCGGCGCGTAATCAATTTGTAGATTTCTCGCCACTGATATTCAGGCTCCACACCAATTATGCATTTTGTGTCTTCGTAATTATATTCGACTTTGGTGATGACCTCGACTTTGGGTTCTTCTTCGACTGCGGGAGCCTTCTTCTTTTGACATTTAGACATCTTAAGTTTTGAGGAATTTCCCTGTCATGTACAGAAATGTATTTTAGGTTCTGTTAGGTCATTTCCGGCCAAATTTTAAAGATAAAGACAATAGTATGAGCGTTTACCTCATTTGTGTTAAACATGACTGCAGTTATAAAGAATAAGCAAAACATGTTCAAACAAATGCTCCTGCCCAAAAATAAAAACAGCTTAGTCCAACAAAGCTCGGATTGAGCAAACACGACCTTTGTCAATACAAAAACAGTCCTGAACCCTCTCTCGGTGCCATGGCCTACACATCATGCAGAAACAAAAGGCACCCAATCTAAAAAACTCAAAAGGGACGTTATTGGTGACAGTCCCCCAGAAGACTGTAAATGCTCATTTCAAGGTCCATTTTAGACCAGGTAATGCGATTCTAACCCAGATCGATTCGGGGTTTGAATTCAACGAAGAACAGGGTCGCCCTAAGTAGGGAACTGAAACAACACTGATGACCTGACTCGCAAAAGGAGGGCGACTGGACCAGCGGAAACAATCCCGACATTCCCTAGGAAAGTCGCGAAAGACCTTCCTGGACGACCAAACACAAAATGGGGCAAACTGGTGCGGACAATGTAACGGCCGTCTGCACCAGTTTCCCCAACAATCGAGTGTAGGGTGTAAGACCATAACGGTCGCGGAAGAAAATGTCAAGTACACCACAAAGACCCCCCCCACTGATAGTCACACCAATCACCTCAGAATATATAAATGTCAAGACGGGAACCTAAGTAAAACCCTCAGACTGTGGAGACAAGAAATTATCTAGTCCAATTGAATGGAATGGGAAAACGAGCACAAGGGCCTACCTAGCACTGCTGCACGACTGGCTGGAGGAAAACCGTTGAACTTCCATGGCGGAGCCACCTATGAGCGAGGGTACCGACAACAAGAAACCTAGTCCGCTTGATAAAAAACGACAGCGTAGAAAAAATCCAAAAATACGATAAAATAATAAGCCCCCCGGTTCCACTATATATACACCCTAGTCAACTATAATCGGCAGGAAGAAAAATGTCATCAGGCGGTAAACAACTAAGGGATCGGTGACCAAGTCAACATTGCCTCCGTAACGGTGGATGATGAAATAGTTAGGGGAACTGCAAAGGCATCGACAGAGAACCAAAACCATACTTGTATAGGAGCCCGCAAGACTAAAGCATCAGAGCGTTAGAAGGATGGAGAGCCGCAATGGCGAAACCACAACAGAAACCAAGTTCTACAGACTGGCCAAAATTAGAGAAAAAACCAACATGAATTTGACGAAAAACATCGGTTCCACGGAAAATAAAATCAAACTACATCGGAAAGACAATGCTTTTCAAAGCTGCAACGACGAACACTGAAATCTCAAGGATCAGTGAAACAAAACAGTGGGTTCGAAAAAGTTAATGCAATCATCGGGGAACTTCGTAATGCGACATCTGCAACTGCGGAAACCATAGAGACAATACGTTCCGAAAGTATTCTGACAAACCACCGATTGATACAAATAAATAAAAGCATCAGAGAAAACAAATCTGGAATCGGACTCAGTTTCTTGTTACTTCTCCGTAATGGCGTGCGCGTAAATGACTAGACTTCTGACTTAAACATCCAAAATGCTTCCGATGGCAAGGCAAGACTAAAAACAATAGTGAAACATCACTGGCATAAAAATAATATTGGCACAAAACATCAAGCAAACCCAAAAGCTGAGCTAAAATGAGTCAAAGGAGGGTCCCGAAATTTTTGAATTTTGGGAAAAAAGTTGCAGTTGCAACAATTGGCGACTACCTGGTGAACCCTAGATTTCTGAGTTAACTGCTTCCCAGTTAAAAGACTGTTTAATCATCTAGCTCATAAGTTGAATTCTTCGAGATGCTTGTATTCCTAAGATGGCAAACACATGCATTTAAATCATCGAGAAGCAGTCCATTCTTTGGGAAATGGGAACACCCAAAATATTTGAAAGTCCGGATAACTCTTTTGAGGCTTAATAGGTGAGATTTATTTTACCTCTGTCATTGGTAGCTTCTAGCTTGGACACCACAGGATCGTAACATATGGTAAACATAACTATTTCTTTGTTCCTCGTTCCCATGCCAATTGCACTTTTGTGTTGTTTGAACTTTTGTTCTTTTGAGTCCTCCATCTGCCTTTCTTTCTGAATTTTATTCAGGCTCTTCTATCCATAGTGTCCTTTTGTGTGCGAGAAGAATTTTCTTTTTAGCTCACAAACAGGGAAGAAATTTTGGCAGATTGAAATTCATGTTTCTGGTACTTTGCTTTGATATGTATTGCTTCTTTAAGGAGTTTTGACTCTTAACAGCCTGAAGGCTTTTTGAAATTATGGCATGGGATCATTTATATATAATAAACTGTTTACCTTGCTTCCTCTCCGTGGGCCTTTTACTATCACTCCCTAGGAAATCTTAGATGTGAAATGGATGGATCCTCGAAATAGTATTCCAGACCTCTTAATTCTGAGTTATTTATAGGGTTAAGCAGGGCTTCAATGAATGCATGGCCAATTAGGAAAAATACCTACTAGAAGACATTTCCAAAATAAACACACAGTCTTTTACCAAATATTTCAGTTAATCAAGAACCCTAATGTTTTCCATGCAACGAAAAGTTTACCTCTTTATTCAAAACAAAAGATAACTAGAAACAAAGCGGTAAATCAAAGCAAAACGACATCAAATTATTTATGTACAAAATCATTAAATAAAAAGAAAAGAAAATTGTGCCCACCCCTGAAAATCCTTCAATCTAGTGAGTCAAGGGGCTAGGATGGATTGCAGACATGAGATGCCTAACCATGGTATAATTGTACTATTTTTGAAACTGAAACCATGTCTATTGATTTACACTCAATCCCATCATCCCGAGGAAGTTGAAGGAGATCAGGATGAATATCAATCATAATGCTGGCTTTTTCTGAGGTATGATATCTTAGTTCAAGATCTGTTAGATAATTTCCCAGAACAGAATTAGTAGATTCATTTTCTTCTCCAAACTTAGTGATAGTGTGTTTCATGTAAGTTTCTCTCAAAATTTTGATCTGATTTGGGGTACCCTTATGAGGTAACCATAAATGAGACTAGTCTGAAGTAAAATACCCATTTAACCTTGTAGACCAGTCTCGGTTTAGAATAAGCCCATATCCATCTGGTATGTCAGCCACCATAATATCAATAAATTGACATATCTTGTTGTTTGCAGATAAACGAATGAGAACATTCCTCATTTCCCCCACTACTTTGACACTAGTTCTGTCTAGTTGAATAACTTCCCAGGCAGTGGGTTTTGGCTGCCCATTAATTTTCTTGCAAACTGCGAGTGTCATAACATTCACCGACAATCCAAAGTTTACGAAACAATTATGTACCTTATGGTTAAATATTTCTAGAGTCAACAAGAAAGGTGGGGTTTTAGCCTCCTCTTCCCCAATTAATTATACGTCCTCCTCCACAGATTGATTTTCAGTGGGCATTTATATTTCTGTCTCTTTAGTCTTTTTAGTGTTTCCTTTGTTAACATCTACTTGTCCTCCCATAAGCTTGATTGGCTTGTTGATTTGTTCCGTCTCCCGGCTGAAAATGGTAACTTTGGGTAGTTCATCTTCAGTATCGTTCTTTGACTGTCCCCTGACATTCTTTTGCAACTTCTTAATCTTTGAGACTATTGTGTTATCTTTAGTTACCAAATTAGGGTATTTTGTTATCGTGGATACACTTTCATGTTTAAGAGTGCTTTTTCCTGTATTGAAAAGTGAGAGACAGTCCCATAAAAACATGGTATCATTTTCTTGTTTCTCTAAAGTCTTATTACTCTTTTCATCTTCATCACTGTCCTCGGTCAATTTAGAGTCCAAGAGTTGGTTCATTACCAATGTCATCGAATTTAACCATTGAGGACAATTCTTTTCAGAATCAGGTTGTTGGTGAAAAGTGCAGAAATTATCCTTGCCCACCTCTATCAAATTCATCGATGCTGACTCATGTGGAGGGGTTTTGCATTGATTTTTATCCTCCCTTTTTTTGTAGTAAGGTTTATAAGCTTTCTGAGCTTATTTTTCCCTCTCCAATTCTATTATCCTGTTGGAAAGATTTTGCATCATCTTTAACATTCCCTCAAAATCACGTGACTGCTCCTCTTTAGGTTTAGACAGCAATAAGGTTCTTTTCCCGGGCGTTTTTTCTCCAGACTGCTCAGGGTAATCTTCTATACTTTCCTTTTTAGCCTCTACTCTTTATACTTCTTCGTAAGTCTCTGCTAACGTAGGTTTGGCCTTAATTTTGGAAAACATGACCAACTTGGGTCCCAGAGCTGAGGTATAATATTCAATTAGGAACTTGTCTGAGGGTTTGTCAGTTTCAGAAAAATTATTAAGATAGGCTGCGAATATTTGGGTAAAACTATGCACCTTCTCTTTTCTTTCCTTATTTAAAGAGCATAGTCCTTTCATGAGTGCTGCATGCGTCTTTTGGGTTGCATACTCACTTCTAAAAATTCTTTCGAAGGTATCCCAATCTGGGATAGAGTTTGCAGGCAAACCAAAATACCATGATGCTACTGCGCCTTTAAGAGTGCATGGGAAAAGTCTACACACGACATCTTCATGCTCCCCAGCTCTTAATCCTTCTATTGCCAAAAAAAAACTTTGTAAATGGTCATCAACCAACATCTTCTCATTTGGATCAAACTTAGGTAGCGTCTTCTCAAAGGCTTGAGGCAAGTCATGCAATGGAGGTGTTAAGTTCAAAGGCGACCTGGTTTTCCAAGCAAGTGGAGGATTAGGTGGGTTGGGTGGTTGATTTTCGTTTATGCATGCCATGAGTCTGGGTGGAGAGTGAGGTGGTGAATGAACAGGAGAACTGTGAGGAGTATCCGGTCCTACTTGATTTAAAGGCTGTATGACTTCCTGTAAGGCTGCTTCTACAAGTTCCTCCAAATCTCCAACCAACACTGAGTTTTCCAATATGGGACGGTCTCTCCTTTTATATTCTCTTCTGGGAAAATCAGGGATAATTGGTAATCCTCTAATATTCTTCACATATGCCCTAGTGTGTCTTCTCAGATCATTTATCACTTGGTTTTCCACAGCAAACAGATATTCCCTATTCTCCTAAGTAATTGGATCAGGACAGAAACTGCTTCCAAAATTCTCACTGGTGGGGTTATTTTGAGAAAACGGGTTTCCTTGGCCAGCCATGCAGTGGAGACCCTCCTTCTAGCACCAAAAACTGTTGAGGCCTAGAAAATCGCAGGTAACAACAGCAAGGGATTCTCCCCAGTCAATGTTCCCAACTAGCCCATGACTGTTTGGTGCAGGGAATCCATCTAGTTTGTGGTCCGGCTACCGTAGGTCAGGTAGAAAAAATAAAAGGTTTTACCAGTTGCGGCCCGGTCCACCGTATATATTTTTGTATTTTTTGACTTTAAGTATGATATGCAAGTGCCTGTTTAACATGCATATTGATAGAGAATGCAAGGAGTATTCACAATGTGATGCGCAGGTTCTTACCTCTGGTCTTAAACTCTCAAGAATCTAAATCACACACACAACAAGAAAATAAATCTAACTACCTACCTATCCCCATGGAGCAAGATAGTAACTTATTAATGAGTAATGTATCTTGTGCATGTATTATAAAGAGAAATTACAGATAGCTTATACTTCTTCCAAAAACACATGAACAATTAAAGATATTTAAACAACCAGATAGCCAATTGCTTATGAACAAAATTCATTACTCATGGTGGCATTTTCATAAAATAAACCAGAAATCATTCAAACAAGAACATAGGTCCTAAAAGTCAGAACGATCTCATAGTTAGTGGACAAAAGATGAAAATGAAATAGTTCCTCTTCAACAAATCCATAGCAGAACATTTGAACATCCCACCAAACTTTCTCTGATAGGAAAACTGTAATTCTTTATTCCAAAAGGAAGTAGTTCTTCTTACAATATCTCTTCACTAATCTAACTGGGAAAAAGTCCTCTTCTCATCTAAATAATCTATATTTATACAAAAGAACAAGACTGTTGGGCTGCCCACAGATGACTCTTGGGCTTCCCCAACTCTTCGCCTCCCAAAAAATTTACTTTCACTAAGTGTTTATAAAATTTAAAAAATATTATAAAAGTGGACTAATGTTCATGATGAGGGCCCCGCTTGATTATTCAAAAATTTCTTCCATGCTGAAGCTTCGGAAGCAATACTTTCAAATTCAGAAGGTTCCAAGAATCGAATGTTTATTTCAAATTTTGTAGCCTAGTTTTTGATGACTTCTATCCTGGCTGCACTCAGGTGAAGTTAGTCTTCTAACAGCTACACAATAATCATGGAAAGATCTACCTCATTCATTAGGGTCTGTTCATCTAGAGCCTTAATGTGCTGTAATATTTTTTCATCTTCATGATACCTTCTTTGTAAAATTTCCAAAAACAGGCTGTGGTCTGGAAAAGCATCCATTCTTTGCTTAGCCTCTACCTGGCATCGATTATAAGTAATCAGTAGCCTCCTAAAGAATTATGTGTAGGCTCCTCTTGTCTTTTTAACAGCCTTCTTGAACTCTTCGGCCGTGTTGATGGAAAACTCCAACAAATCGTAGTCCTACTTGAGAGCTGGTTGATGTTTTGAGGGTAACTTTGCAGGAGTTTCTTCATTAGCTTCTAACCTTGCCATCCTTCCTATCAGGCCTTCCAAGATGTCCTGAGATCTATCAATAAAATAAGAAGAGGTTTCCAAAATCTCTTCCAGCCGATTATCTACCTGCAACACCTTACACCGCTCTTCCTCAATAGCCATCTGTAACTGGTGCATCCTGCTTCTCTGTGTCAGGAAATGCTCCTTGAAAGGCTGCAGACTAACCTGCTATTCCCCGTCTTCTTCTAAATCTACTGTCAATGAGGTGATCTGCTCTTTAAGTTCTGCCTTCTGTGCTTAAGATTGCCTTTCACCTTCCTCCAAGTTAGCCTTCTGCAGCTCCCAATCTCCTATCCTACCTAGCAGTTGTTCCTTTTCTGCCCTCAACTCCTGGTATTCCTACTGTACTTTCTCCAGACATTCTTGGGTGGTGTCCACAATTCTCTTCTCTATCTAGAGGATCTAAAGTTCAGCTTTTGAAGACTTGATTTCCTCTTGCATGTCTTCAAACTTTCTTTTTAACCGATTATTTTCTTCCCTTTCCTTTCTCAAGGTATCTTTGAGTTGAGAAGAAGACTTCTTCGACTGCTCAAGATCTGTCATTATTTTGTCTACATTATCCTTGGAAGCATGGATCAATCTAGCCCCCACTCTGATAGTGAACCTAGGGTCTTTGTCTGTCCCATACATAATAGTTGTATCATTTATCATCTTACTAGACAACTGCCCGGTTTCAACCTTCCTCTCATTTCTCTTTACTATCCTTTTCTTTTCTTTATCATAAAAGATAGTATTAAAATTAGGTACCTCTTCCCCTTTCTTCTGTTCAAAGGGGATTAGCCTAAGGGTGGGGATGATAGACTGTCATGGTGTGCTAGTAGCGGGTACTTTAGGATCTTGAATGTCAGGGTTTTCCAAGTCCTGAGCGTGACAGTTTGCTGCATCAGAAGTTGATGGCTATGTCAGCTTTATCTTTTCTGCTCCTGCTTCTTCAGCTCCTCATCTATCTTTATTTTCCTTTCTTCTTCTTCTCTTTTGGCAGCCTCTTATGCCTTTCTAGATGCCTCTTATGTAGCTCTTCTTTTCTCCTCCTCCTCTCCTTTTAGTCAGCCTTCAGCTTCTTGGGCTAACCTCTGAGCTTCTTCATTTCTTTTCCTGTTTTCCTCCTCCTCGGCCTTTGCCTGCTCGTCCTGTCCCTTTCCACCTTTGGTGGTGATTTTATTTTTAAATATTCTCCTTAAGGCCGTCATGTTCTATGCACTGTGAAAAATGGACTCCTCTCTGTCCCAGTGGCTAGTGTATTCAAAGTGTACATTCACCTCTTTGCAGTGCTCTGCAACCTTGTTCCGGGAGTCATTCCCATGGAAAGGTATTTCCCCAAAATGGAACTTCTCCAACTCCATGAATTCATCGTCCTTCTTTACCCTGGTAAATTTGTAACTCCCCAATCTGAAAGGCAAAGGAGGGTATGCTGCTTTCTTATGCTCAAATAGAAAACTTCCTATGCCATCTAGAAATACTTGTCTAACTACCTCTTTGTGGACTACATAGTCCATGGCATATTTAGGCAGTAGTTAGGGAGCTCTAGAGCACCCAAACATTCAGAAATATAGTCCATCCTCAATCAAGTAATAATCAACATACTCTTCAATCACTTGCAATGCCTCCTCCGACATGCAGTCGCATTCTTTTAGGAAAATTAGGGTGTACAATGGCATAATGAAATGATCACACATTTCCCTGTAGTGACTGTGGTATTTGTGGGCCCACAGTGGCTTGTATGCTGAGTAAACTGGTGTTCTTTCTCGGTCCTAGATGCACCTCAGGTTGGGGAAAGGTTGAATGCATAGTATGCAATCAATCAGTATGGAGATCATGTAGAATTCTGATCTCTTTTGGGAAACCCCTCCTAACGTTGATGCCATGCAGGATGAGAGGCTATTGGACACAATGTTGGCCCAGTTGAAAATGGTCCCCTGTGTTGCAACATAGAAAATTATCGACACCCATTCCAATTTGAAGCTTTTATCGTGGGCTCTCCCGAAAATCCTATTCAGCATTAAGGCGATGAACCTGTAAGGGGTTCTTAGACTTGTAGTGTCATATTCTCCAGTTGGCCTGGTTCTAAAGTTTTTTCGAGGCATGGGAATCCTCTTGAGTGTCTTGACGAGGTCCATCCTGATTCTTTTCAGCCAGTCTTCAGTCATATATATTTGCGCTTCCGGTAAGTGGTAGGCCAGGGCTACATATCTAGGGCTATAAGCAGCATAACCCTATTTATCAGCATTTTCCAGAATCATGGTTGTCACATCTGCCCTGTTGAGAATCCACCCAATCTCCTCTGAGCATGGAAAGAGCTCAGGTCTCGTAGAAATCTTCATTAATGAAGACCTCTCTATGTTGGCGTAGATGTTTTCTTCCTCAAAACCTATGTTAGGCACCTCTCGACGCGTAATCAATCTGTAGATTTCTCCCCATTGATATTCGGGCTCCACACCAATTATGCATTTGGTGTCTTTGTAAGTATATTTGACTCTAGTGATGACCTCAACTTTGGGTTCTTCTTTGACTGTGGGAGGATTCTTCTTTTGACGTTTAGACATCTTAAGTTCCGAGGAATTTCCTTGTCATGTACAGAAATGTATTTTAGGTTCTGTTAGGTCATTTTCGGCCAACTTTTAAAGATAAAGACAACAATATGAGCGTTTGACTCATCTGTGTTAAACATGACTGCAGTTATAAAGAATATGCAAAACATGTTCAAACAAATGCTCCTGCCCAAAAATAAAAACATCTTAGTCCAACAAAGCTCGGATTGAGCAAACACAGCCTTTGTCAATACAAAAACAGTCCTGAACCCTCTCTCGGTGCCACGACCTACACATTGTGCGGACAGTCAAACTTGTTCTTCACTTGCACGGACACCTAGAACACAAGCCAAATATTACCTAATAAGAGGAAAAATACTCTAGAAATAAATTCCGCGTATGGGAAAATATTTCCTGCTACAGGGTGGAGGCCAAACCAACAATAACCTACTCTTGTGTCCTCTCTAGTAAAAAATGATAATCAGTAGCAAGAAAAAACATTTGCTCAACCGTAACCTAGGACATCTTTTCCAACTCAATCAACTCCAAATACCAATAACAGGTAGGTTCAACTAGTGTATAAAAATTAGAAAGAAAACTATCCAGCATATTCTATGAATATTGTAGAAGCAAACAAACTAAAACTACATTCTCAAAACATTGTGACACATCCTACTCCATTTGCTACTACTGGATAGTAAAAAAATCCTATTTCCTTTAAAATAAATCACCCTCCTAAATAATATCTTGTAGAAGAGGAAAGGGATATAGGAGAACCACCATCTCATGTTCCCCCATTTCCCTATAGATTGCAATTGGAAGAGATAGAGAAGTTTGAAAACCCTCTTTTAGAGGAGCTCAAAAATTTGTGTCAAAATACGACTCTTGTAGGCCATTAAATATATCCCAATCTATAATTAATTCATTAAGGAGACATGCATAAAAATACCGAGGAGAAAAAAAAAACTTGCCACTATCAATGTAGTATGGAAGCTAGCAGATATGATGTTAGGAAAAATTCCCAATCCTAAGTATGCTGATCCAGGAAGTCCCATAGTGTATGTACACATTGGAGAGAATTTGATCCAAAAATATCTCATTGATCTAGGTGTAGAAATAAACATTCTGATCAAGGACACCATGCTAAAATATAATATTCACAACCTTCTGAGGCATACCACTATAGTATTGTAGCTAGTTGACGCCTCTATTGTATTTCCTGAAGGCGTACTGCAAGACATAATGGTCTCTATAGATTCATGGAAATACCATACTGATTTTATTGTTCTCAAAACAAAATCTAAGATCAGTGGATATCCCCTTATTCTTGGAAGGAATTATCTTGCAACAATTGATGCACATATCAGATTTAGGTAAGGGGACATGACCATTGTGAATGGTTCAAAGAAGAAAACAATGAATCTTTACCCTTAACCAAACCTTATCTAGATGATAGAGAACCTATATAAAAAGGTGGAGAAGATGATTTTGACCATATTATTCATGATGTGCTCACCATTAATACTTCCTTAGCACTGAAATATCCCCGGGAAGACGTAATAATTTCCAATTTCTTTCAAAACCTTTACAACAACCATGTTATTCTAGGAGAGTAGTTCACAATTTAGGACTCAAAAATTGTAGGAGTGGAAGAGCCAATGTATAAAAAACTCTACCTTGTAGAAGAAAAATAGGTCTCAACTAAAACAATAGAAGTTTCTCCTAGAAAAAAACTAAAAATCAACAACCATTTACTCCTTAAACAAGAGGAAAATTTGACTCAACTCCTTATCAAGTACAATTTTTTTTTGTATGGGACTATTCTTACATAAAGGGAGTATCTTCGACCATTTTCCAATGTCATATATATTAAGAAGGATGAAACTCTTGTTAGAAAACACTATAGAATAATGAACCCAACACTAAGAGACATTGCTAACGTTGAACTACAAAAAATATTTGATGTTGGATTTATATACCCCATCTTAGACATAGAATGGGTGTCACCATTGGTGATTGTCCCAAAGAAATGGTGATATAGAGAGTCTAAATAGAATACAAATAAATAAACAAAGATACCACATAGGATCACTTCCCATTACCCTTCAATGACCAAGTGTTAGACAACCTAGCAGGAAAGAAGTTTTTTATCGTTCCTAGATGGCTTTAGCGGTTACAATCAGGTCTAGATTCTTTTAGGGGACGAAGACAAGAATACCTTCACTTTCCCTTAGGGAACCTTTTCCTACAAATTCCTTCCTTTGGAATATTTAATTCATAAACCACATTTCATAGGGAAAGTATTGAGCATTTTTGTTGATTTTATCCATGACAACGTGGAGATATATATGGATGACTTGACTATTGAACATGTATTGTCATTGATGTCTAATATGAAAGTTTTCAAGATATTTTTAACCATGTAAATTGCATGTGAAATTTTTATGTTAAATCTCATAAAAATGCTTCTAAATGACAATTTTTTAATGCTTAAATAAATCACATATGCAAATAAATAGTATGCAAACCATTAAATTTATAGACAACATATGATAATGGAGTTCACCCCTCATGGGATACATATCTGAGCCACTTCCAATGAGAAGGTCGATCTTAGTAATTCTTCAAAATCTTACATACATGAGTTATAGAAACACTTCTGAGTTTTTTTAGTAAAAAAAAACAGACTACACCACTGTGATCCTCTCAAAATTTCGAGAGAAATGAATATAAACTTGACTATATTTTCTTGAGGCCTCCTCTGGCATGCAAATCAAGTAACACCCTGGTTGCAATGTACAGATTTGTACGGAATCCCACCTCGAGATATGTGCATGTAAACTACCTTGGGAATTGTTCATATACCCTACCTCAGGAACTTTGCATAAAAAGGCACTTTGTACATACCTTTTTGTGGTTTGAAAAGGGGTTTAAATAAGATTTTTGGGTGTCGAAATGAAGAGCCACACGCCCTATTTCTACCTTCAATTCTTAAATTAAAAATTTCAAAATACACCCAATGAGTGGTCTTTGGCCCAATGGTAAAGCGGTGTGATATGGGGGTACATGTCTCGGGGTTAGACTCGTAGGCCTCTCCCCTTTTAATGTAAATCTTGTTTAGTTTGTTTAGTGGAATTTGTTGAATGGAGTGGTGTTGTTGGCATGTGGCTTGTTGGTTGGTTTAATCTACTAGTTCTATGTTGTTAGTTGGCATGTGACTTGGCTCCACGGTATTTTTTTTTGTCTCTACCACATGGATTTGGGGTTGGCCCAGGGGTCAAGGGATAATCCCTTAATCCTGCCTATTTTTTCATTCAAACAACCCATCAACTTTAATTAGTAGTTCTAACCTATATGGTTAAGAACCATCATGTCGGTATCATGAATAGCTGAGTGGTCTGGAGTCTTTGGTGAAATTAGAGGTCACATGCTTGATCCCCTTGACCGCCATATTTTTTTATAAACAATGCAACCAAATACCAACAGGGATACCACATGGAAGTCCCTGAGTGGTCCATCTCAACTGCCATGTCACCAAACCTTGTCGATGTGTCAACCTGTGGTGCTGCTACATCACCACGTATGCTGACCATGCATGCCATGTGCACCCTTTTTTTCCATTTTTACATCATTTTAAGCTCTTTTGTCGAAATTTCCAAACCCGATAACTTTCACGTCTAGAGGTCATTTCACACGAAATGAATGTTGTCGAAAATCTATTGACATTCTCTACGCATTTGTAAGATTTTATTCACCTTTTAAAGACTTTAATTTTGATCGATATTTGAGATCCTCTTGGAACAAACCTTCCCACTGGGAAGCTTTTGGGTCATTAAAAGTATGGAATCATTCAGGAAACCTATGAGGGTACAACTCCCTCACTCTTCTGATCTATATCCACCATGCTATACTTGGGTGCGTTCCTTTAATCCCCGCATGAAGAAATTCCATGTCACCCCTTCCTAAATATCTAACGTTCCTATCAACTATAACATCTTCATGGAGTTCATTGATATATTCAAGAGAAAACTCATCAACAGAAGGTACTTGAACCTATACATCTTGGTCCACAATCATAGGAGGCTCATACAATTTTATTTTTCCACATTAACAACATAATATATTTGCATATAAGGAGGCAAATCTAACTGAAAATAATTGTTACCAACTTGATCCAAAATTGTAACAGTTCCATACCTGATTGGTTTCAACTTTCTACCTTCACCTTGGAGTTTGTTTTTTCTTATATGAAGCCAAATTTGATCACCAAATTGAAAGTGATGTTCCACATGATGCTTTTCATGTATTTCTTTATACTTGGCCTAACATGATTCCAACTTCTCTTGTACTACTTAATGCATTAACTAGATCTGTTGAATAAAATTCAAATCTTTATCCGTGTAACCTTGTCCATATTCTACTAAATATATCCCAAAAACAAAGTCTAAGGGAGACTTTTGTGTTGAAGAGTGTATGGGTTTGTTGTGGGCATTTTGAACATAATGCAACTGCATATCCCAAAGCTTAGGATGCTTGGCACAATACCCTCTAAGAATATGTACGACGGTCCGATTGACCACTTCAATTTTTCCGTTATATTGTGGATGGAATGTTGTGGTTTTATTCAACTTTGTGTCCATAATTTCCCATAAAGATGACAAAAAATTTCCAAGAAAGAGAGAATCGCAATCATATATAATAGAAGTAGGTAGTCCAAAATGGACCCATACATTTTGGAAGAACACATGAGTAGTCAAATTAGTTGTGATCTTATTTTTACAAGGAATTAGAATGCACATTTTACTTAATATATCCAAAAAACATATAAGTAATCATCTCCCTTTCTAGACATTGGTAACCCTCCTACAAAGTCCATTGAAACACTTTCCCATGGATGGGAAGGAACAAGGAGTGGAGTGTACAACCCTAAATTTTTGTTAATTGTCTTACTTGTTGCACACATAACACATCCTCTTACATACTTGGACACAACATCATTCATTCAAGGACAATAACAAAACTTTTTTCATTTTGCTATAGTTTTTTGAGTATAGTTTTTCCTACTCAAAAATGTCCTGAAATGAGACAAATACCATCTTTTCCTATCACATGCACTCTTTCACTTTGTGGAATACAGATTTTTCTAGGATGATACAACAAATTGTCATGAATATGATAATCAATTCTTCATTTTGATAGGCATGCATTACTAATTCATGTACTTCTTTAAAGTCTTCATCCTTAGTATATTGTTCAACATAACTTGAATGTACCGAAGGACTCTGTTCAATGACAATAAAAACACTTATTAGAGGTCTAGATAACATATCCGTAACTTTGTTCTGAATTACATTCTTATACTCAATAACCCAATGAAATTGTTGTAGAAAACCTATCCACCTGAAATGCCTAAATTGTTGTAGCTTAGTTTGTTATTGAATATATCGTAGTGGTTGATGATCAATATGTATGATTGTTTATTTACCCATTAGGTAATGTTTCCACTTCTTTACACTTTGTACTAATGCATACAATTCTTTTTCATAGGCTAGGATAGTTTATTATTTATTTAGATAAGGTTTCAGAGTGATATCATATTGGTTTTTTATGTTTGATTATGAATTCCCCCATGGAATAACCACTAGCATCAGTTTCTATCTCAAATGGTTGGTGTAGATCCGGCAATGCAAGTAATGGACCTATGCTGATCTTTTTTTTCATAGTGTTGAAGAATTTTTGTTCTTTTCCTTCCCACTAAAATAATTTTTTCATGCTTTTCAAAGGATGTAATGGAGAATCTATTGAGGAGAAGTTTGCAATGAAATTCCTCCAGTATTGGAATTCTCCCAAAAAAATTATTACATCGGTTACATTATTTGGCTTAGGACAATTCACAATGACCTCCACTTTAGAGGGATCAATTCTCAAGTCACCACCCCCTACAATGAAACCTAGATAAACTAAAGATGTATTTCAAAACTCACATTTGGACATATTTAAGTATAATTTATCCCTTACAAGTACATCCAAAACTTGTTTTTCATGCTTGATATCTTCTTCCCAAGTATGACTAAAAAGCATAGTGTAATCTAAGTAGACTACAATGAAATCACCAATAAAGGGCCTAAACACATCATTCATCACCCTCATAAATGTTTTGGGTGCATTACAAAGCCTAAAGGGAATTACCATCCATTCATACAATCCCTATTTAGTTTTGAAAGCAGTCTTCCAAATATCATTGTCATGAATATGAATTTGATGATAGTCACTTCACAAGTCTAACTTAGTGAAAAAAATGCATTCTTAAGCCGATCCAAGAGATCATCAATTCGAGGAAGAGGATACATGTTCTTAATTTTGATTCTATTTAGTGCCATGTAATCAACACACATACACCATGTTTCATCCTTCTTTAGCACGAAAATAATTGGTGAACCAGAAGGAGAGGAAATTAGTTGAATGTCCCCTCTCTCAAGCAATTCCTGAACCTGTTTCTTTGTTTCTGCATTCTCAATTATTGAATGCTTGTACATGTCAATATTAGGAAGAGGTACATCCCGTTGTAAGTCAATTTCATGTTGAATTTATTTTTTATGAGGTAGCCCTTTAGGTTCTTGAAACAAAATATCATAATCAAATACCACTTTAATCAAGTATTTTTTAAGTTTTGGATCACGTCCCTTAAAAGATTCAATTTTTTCAACATCGTTTTCTTTAACTTACATAAGGGGAAAATTCTTACTAGCATTTACTAACCTCTTCATTTGATTTGCAGAAACCAAAGAAAGATTAGTTTTCATGCGATGTGCATGAACAATGTATTCAACGCCATCTTTGGTGAGATGATACCTATTATCCTCCCTATAAAGATAGCCCTTCTATCATAAAGATAAGGAATACCCAACACAATACCACAAATATCCAATAGGACCACATCTAGATCAACTTCATCAACAAATACAAAAGTAATGGAAAATCTAATCCTACATTGTTTTGTAACTTGCAATTGTGCATTATCACATACACATCCAAGTGGATATGGTTTAGGGTGTAGCTTAGTTTCCAAACGTAGTTTCTTAACTATCTATTATAAAATGAGATTTGCTTTTGATCCACTATAAAAAAGAGTATCAATTTTGGTGTGTTTAGAGATTACCCTAATATGAAATAACTCCCTTCTCTTTCTTTCATCAACTACAAGTTCATGCTTTGAAATATAAATAGAAGGGTTTTTACCTTGAATGCTTGTACAAACAAACTTAGTTTCATCCCCATAGTTAGATACCAAATCATGTTGGATTGTTGCAGCAATAGTATTTTTGTATTCCTTATTCTGAAACTTCTTAGGCTTGAGCTCTAGATGAATTTTCCAACATTTGGATGCATCATGCCCTTTTTTCTGGAAATGAGTGCATGCCATTTTTTCTCCTTGTTTCTTCACAGTAGCTGTATATTTACCTTTCCCTTTACATTTGAACTTGTTTCCATCTAATTTAAAAGGTTTCTTGGAAAAATTTTCTTTTGTATTCTTTCCCTTGGACTCCATAGGAGTTGCTTGAACACATACCTCATTAAGGTTAGTAGGATTACATAAGTATCATATGACGTAAATAACTATGTAATTCTCTTATATAATTGAGAAGTGTTTCTTGAGTGTAGAGAGGTATAACAAGTATCAAATCTATTTTTATGAACTCTTGTGTGTATTCCTGTACAATTTGTCCCTTACCTTGCCTCAAGTTCTGCCAATCCATCATAGCTTGTTGCATATACCCCAATGGATAAAACTGATTTTTTAATGCAAAAGTAAACTCATACCAAGAGGATATAATTTTACCTTTTGTGGAAATATACTCTTGAGATCTACTCTCCCACCATTTGAAAGCGACCCCTCCAAGTTGAAGAGAAGCCAACTGAATTTTGATACTATCTTTAGTGAAGTTTTGAATCCTCCAATAAAACTCTATTTGACAGATCCAATTATCTAATTTTTTAGCATTAAGTTATCCATTGTAAATAGGTAATTCAAACTTAATATCAAGCTTTAATTGAGGCACATTAAAGTACATTTTTCATTGAAATTTCTTTTGTTTTTCAGATGGAGAATGTAAAGAACCATCAAGATAAGACAGTGAAGATGATTGAGTTTTAGGAGGGTCCTCACCACCTCCTCATGAAAGCTTTAGGAAATTCTCCTTCATATGGAATTGAAGCAGTTGTATCTTCTCCTTTTGGTGAAGCCATTCTACCTCTTCTTGAACCAGTTTTTGGGTAATATTATTCAAGTTCTCATTCATCACACTGAATCCTTGGTATTTTTAACATTAACAAACTCACAATGCAATGGTTAAGCTGCTTTGATACCAAACTTGATTTGAAAATTTTCAGGATCATTTTAACTATATAAATTGCATGTGAAATTTTCAACTTAAATCTCATAAAAAGGCTTGTAAATGATAATTTTTGAATGCTTAAATAAATCACATAAGCAAATAAATAGTATGAAAACCATTAAATTTATATACAACATATGATAACAGATTTCATCCCTCTTGGGACATGTCTCTGGGTCACTTCCAATGAGAAGGTCGATCTTATTAAGTATTCAAAAGCTTACATACATGAGTTCTAGAAACAATTCTAAGTTCTGTCAGTCAAAAACAAAAATAGACTCCACCACTATGATCCTCTCAAAATTTTGATAAAAATGAGTATAAACTCACCTATCTTTTCGTGATGCCTTTTCTGGCACACAAATCAAGAAACACTCTCCCGTGCTGTACAGATTTGTATGGAATCCCACCTTGAGATATGTGCATGTAATCTATCTCAAGAATCATGCATGTACCCTTCCTTGGGAACTGTGCATAAAGAACTTTATCTATACATACCTTTCATGGTTTGAAAAAGGGGTTTAAATAAGCATTTTGGGTGTCGAATTGGAGATCCACACACCCTTTTTTGGCCCCATTTTATTCCTTCAATTCTTAAATTTAAACCACCAAAATCCACCCAACTAATGGGATTTGTCCCAATTGTAAATGTTAGAACATCATACCACCTAGTACCATAGTCATCATACCACCTAGGACCATAGCCTCATTCGTTTACACTTATGATAGATAGTCCAAACTTGGTTTATGGTGTCTCCCTAAGGTTGATGGGTGTTTTGAACCATTAACTGTACACAACTCCATCATTTTGGTCAACCATGAGGTAAGGCACCCTCATTAATGACCTTTTGGTCCCTTGGGGAGCTCCCACTCCTTGAAACATGGATTTGGGTTGACTACGGGATCCTATGCATGGTATTTGGGTTTTTTTGCTCTTTTGGCCCATTTATGACTACCTAGAGCCACTCCCACTCCACCATGCACTCCACCATGCCTACTCCAACTTAATTTATGATCACCCAGGCCTTTCCAACGTTCAAATGAGTATTCATGATTGTTTGATGTGGTTCGGGAGCCTATTGGTCCATCTAGGGGGGTTTTCAGGTCCAATGTAAGTCTTCCACTTGTATGCCACCAATGTGCTTCCACATGTTAATGATTTTATCCTAAAGTAATATAATCATGATCCATACATGTTTACATGTTGGATTGTAATACAAACTTTAGTTATTGGCATCATTCGTTCCTATAATGTTTTCCTCGTTTCACTATTTTTCTTATGCATTGTCAACTTATGTTTTTGTGAGATTTAACTTAGGTTCTAGATCCCGCTATCAAAATTTCACACAGTATCACAGCTCGAGGAGCTTCGAATCGAATTCATAGGGTTTGAATTAGCAACATAGGGTCTCTTCTAGAATTTTGAGAGTTTGCATTGCAGGTTGTTTAGTATATCTTTGTCACTCAGTGTGCAATTCCAAATGGAGTAGTATAATGTCACCTTTACCACTCCATTCAATTAATTTTAGTGGAAGGTTGAGATGGTAATATATATGAGATATAGAGGTCTCTATAGAGTTACCATGGGGATATAAAATGAGCCAAACTCGGTTGTTTAGAAGTCCAAGTTTTTTAACAGAATGGATGAAGAGTTTGCGATGCTATGTATCAACATTTCAAGAGACCTCCTATTTCATGTTAACAGTCTCACAACTCCAAATTAAGTGTGTTTCAATCTCGATTCTTTGTTTGGGAAGACTGATGAACTGAGAGTCCATCAACTTGAAAATGAGTTGATTGCCTTGAACCCAACTCATTTTGAGATCATCCAAGACTTCTTCACCAAAGTAAAATCCATGGTTCTTCAACTGAAGCAATGTGGCATTGAAAAGAAGGAAGAGCATTTGATTATGTCCATACTTTTGAAGCTAGGTCCTGAATATTCAGTGTTTGTTTTGACGTTTCACTCGGGCAAGCTGACAATTCAAAACTGGAGAATGCCATATTTGGCAAAATTCATGGAATATTTGACTCAAGAACAATACAAGTTGCTTCAAATGGGTACAATAAAATATATGAAGGAAAAATGTATTGTTGAAGGAGATTCGAAGCTAGAAAAGGGAAATAAGAATCCTAGATATTTGAAGTAGTAAGCGAAGAAGAAAGACAAAGAGAAGCCCAAATATTTTGATGTGGGTTCAAATCCTAACAAGGACAAAGGGAAGAAGAAAGAGAAGACCAAATGAAATTATTGTCACAAGGGTTGGAACCCTGAGAGTGCATGCATGAAGAAAAACATTGACATGATGGTGCAACTCCTTGAGAAGAACAACATTCCCCTTCCATATGGATCAAAGAATAAGAATGGAGGTTCGAATTCTAAAAACAAGGAGAGATGTCATGCATTGGTGGCTGGATCTTCCAGATATTTATCCTTCATAATAAATTTAGGTGCCTTAAGGAACATGGATTATGAAGAAGAATCCTTATCATCCCTACATCCATACAGTGGTCCATTCATCCTCATGGGTGATGACTTAGAGATCCCAGCCAAAGGTATTGGTAGGATCAATCTTGAAAATGGCTACTTCAACAATGTGTTGTTTGTGCCCAATCTTATAGAAAACCTACTCTCTATCTATCAAATGAATAACACAAGTTTGGATAAGAGAGTGACATTCACTCAAGATGATGTGGAAATTTGAGAAGTTTGCACAGGAAAAGTGGTTGGAGTGGGTATTGCAGACCGTGAGTCAAGGATTTACAAGTTTTCACACTTTCTTTCATACTCCTCATCAAATTTGTTCCTGTCACATGCCAATGATATGAGAAAGATAAGGTGTGAGAGGTTTTGATACATCAACTACAGATATGTTCAATATTTGAGCAAATAAAATATGGTTGAAGGACTTACAAGCATCAAATTTTCAAAAGGAACATTCAAGGGATGCATTGTTGGAAAGCATGCAGAGCGCAAGTATGATAAGGGGAAGGAAAGAATGGTTATTAAAGTGCTTGAATTGATCCATTATATATGATAGTACCTATTTTGAAACCCTGCTATGTTAACTCAAGGTATGTCTTGACATTCATTGATGATTTTTCAAGATATTGCTGGGTGTTTTTTTTCAAGCAAAAATTTGAAGTGCATGAGATCTTCAAAGCTTTCAAAGCTTATGTTGAGAAATTCAGTGGGAATGAGATAAAGGTCTTAAGGAATTATAATGACAAGGAATATTTAAATAATAACCTACAATACCTATTTTAATAGAATGGAATTCAAGTGCAACATTTAGTTCCTTATACACCACAACAAAATGGTGTGGAAGAGCACAAGAATAGGGCATTGAAGGAGATGGCCACTTGCATGTTGGAGTGCCAAGAATTTCTCTAATAAGACATGGGATAAGGAAATAAATTGTTCTACATATCTTTAGGAAATATTTCCACACAAATAATTGGAAAACAAGAATCCATTTGAGGCTTGGAGAGGAGACAAGCCTGATGTGTCTCATCTTAGGGTTTTTGGCTGAAAGGCATGAGATAGAATTCCTCCAAAGAAAAGAAAAGACTTGGAGCCACAAATAAATGAGTCCATAATCATTGGATATGATTAATATGAAAATGGATACAATATCTTTTATCCCTCATCTCAAAAAACATTCATTGAGAGAAGTTTTCAGTTTCAAGAAGATCCTATACAAGAGGTCGAACTAGTGGAGGGGGATTGCTCACTCCCTCCACTCAATGATGATGTAAGTGATGTTTCCATTTCTATTTTTTCTGGTTCTGATATGGAAGATGATGATTATTACATGCATGCAGGTCATGAATCTACAAAAAGTCCAAAATGGGTTGAGAAAACCATACAAGAGGTTGGTGATCTTGTAGGAGATCCATTAGACACTAGGAAGACTAGATCTCATTTTTGCAATGCTTTCTCCACTTGTGATTTGAATCATACAGAGAGTTGTTTTCTGATGGTTGGTTCTGATCCAATTTCATATTAAGAAGCATCACATGAACCAAGATGGAAATAAACTATGCAAGAAGAGTTCAAGTCTTTGCAAGACAATGAAACCTGGGAGTTGGTTCCTGATCTACCCTCCAAGAGGAAACTAGTGCAATGTAAGTGGGTTTATAGGACCAAGATGGATGATGATGGTTTATATTTGAAGTATAATTCTATATTGTTTTCCAAATTTCTTATATCATGTCTATGGAGTGGACTATACAGAGACATTTTCACCGGTGACAAAGATGGACTCAATCATGCTAGTTTTTTCCATCGTTGCATCCAAACGATGGGAGGTGCACCATATGGATGCGAAGAGTGATTTTGTTCTTGGTGAAATCCATGAGGATATTTATATGCATCAAACTGAATGTTTCATTCATTATCCTTCACTTTTTTGCAGGTTGAATAATTCTCTCTATGGCCTCAAGCAATCTCCCAGAGCTTGGTATGCCAAGATAGACAACTTTCTTCTCTCATGAGGTTTTGAAATATGAATATCTTATCCTAATGTGAATTTCCAAAATTTAGATTAATATATTCATATAATTTTACTTTATGTTGATGATATTTTTATCACTAGAAGTTCCATTGTTGATATAGGTTCAATTAAGTCTTCACTACACAATGCATTTTCTATGACTGACCTAGGATTGTTGAAACAATTTCTTGGCTTGGGGATTGAGCAATATGATGTAGATACCAAGGTAATCCAATCAAAGTATGATTCAAACCTGTTATTAAAGTTAAAAATGGATGAATGTAAAGTTTCTAAGTGTCCCTTCCTTTCAAGAGTAAAAATAGGTGATTTTGGTTCATCTCCATTGGTGGAGATCTTGTTTTCTAGACAACTAGTTGGGAGATTTTTATATATCACACACTCTCGACCTGATTTGGATTATGAAATGGGTGTTATTTTAAGGTATATGCAAGAGCCTAATGAGATCCACTGGAAGGATGCTAAAATGATATTGTATTATGTGCAAGGAACCAAACACTTCAGGATACACTATGCAACTAGTTCTCCACTAGAACTACTAATATTTACTGATTCTAATTAGGATGGAAATTCCACTGACACAAAGTCCACTTCAGGTTATGTATTCATGCTTGCACATGGTACTATTTTCTGGTCAAGTAAGAAACAACACATTATTTCCTTATCTTCATCTGAGTCAGAGTACAGAGGAGAAGTGAATGCAACTACACAATGTATGTAGTTGCAACGCATTCTTGAAGAAATTTATTTTTCTTTTGATTCACCCACTACCATTTGGTGTGACAATCAAAGTGAAATAAATATATACATAGATCTAATACAGAGACAAAGGACTAAGAACATTGAGATCCACATGCACTACATCAAGAGCTTGGTTCATGACCAGGTGATATCATTGTAGTATTGTCCATCTGCAGAGCAAACTGTTGACATGTTCACCAAGAAATTCGCTGAGAATACTTTCACCTATATTAAATCACTACTTAGGGTGGGTGACACATGGTGATGACTCATATTAACTTTCATATTTTTCTCCATATCCACTTTATACGGGAGGTTTTATTCGCATGTGGTTTTCCTTCTTACCTTGGTTATATGGGCTAATAAAATTTAGTAAGAGGTGACTTGAGCCTTAGTTTTCAAGGCCTCAATTTTGATTTGGCTACACTAAGTAAGGATTAAGGGGGGCTGTTAGAAAATCATACCAACTAGTACCATAGTCATCATGTTAGTTTTTCAACATTAAGCTAGTATTATGTTAGAATATTTACTGAGAGAATAACAAGTACAACAATCAAACACAAGAGACAATGAACACAATGTTTTTTATCGGGGAAACCATAAATGGAGAAAACCCCACAACTTCCTCAGAGATAGAATCAACACAAGATGTAAAAACCCCAAAATAGTAAGATGCACTCCTGACAGCAGTAGTCTTCTTCTTGTCTAGTCCCAGTGTATTTCCTTCCTCACTAATGCGCCACACTTGAGTGAGTGAGTGATGTGTGTGATAAATAGAGAGACTCACTCTCTATTTATATTCTTCCATTCAATTGAAGTGCACTCAATCATGTCGGCCTCACTTTACAATTACTTACTAGAGCCGACATCTCTATGAGTGTCTAAAAACCCTAGTGCCCCGAAACTGTTGGGACTTTAACAATGACTTGACAAGACTTGTTTACATTATTAATCCTCCTGATCGGAACATCGGGGCATGGCAACATGACTCAAATACATAATAGAAACATCCCAGAATAAACATCGGGTTACAATATATAAGATACATAGATGAATACATTCCGAAGTTACAAATACATCAACACTCCCTCTTAACTAGGAATGTATTCTTTCGACACAATTTTCAGCACTGGTATTCTTCTCTGTATCAACTAGATCATCTTCGTCTTCAAGTCATATTCATATTCAAGTCATCTTAATTATTGGATCTGGATCATCTCTCAATCTGGATCATCATAGAACATCATCACTGGATCTGGATCATCACTCGATCTAGATCATCATCACTGGACTGGATCTAGATCATCACTCGATCTGGATCTGGATCTAGATCATCTCTCGATCTGGATCATCACTGCTGGATCTGGATCATCACTCGATCTGGATATCTCGGAGTCATCATAATTGGATCTGGATCATAGCTCGATTTGGATCATCTCTGGTCATCATCATGTGTGTACTATCTCGTCATAGGAAGTTCTACAGAGCTAGCCCTTTTTCATGCTGGTTGTAGGCCCAGCCAATAGGTAGGTCTTCTCCCAGCACTTACATCTGACCTACTCGTCAGAAAGGCACCCCAAACACTCACATCTGATCATGTAGTAAACTACAATCACATCAGAAAGGCCCAGCAATCACATTCACCATCATGGTAGGCACATCGACTACCATTTGTGAAATGGATCTACACTTACATATGACCTACTCGTCAGAAGGGCACAATACTCACATCCATCCAGGCTGGAACACATCCTTCTCACAATGATGGAGGAGTTCTGCACTTCCATCTAGGCTGGAACCACATCTGATCACAATGATGAAAGAACTTTGTTCTTTTCACCCAGGCTGGAACCACATCCGCTCACAATGATGGAATATTTCCTCACTTTCATCCAGGCTGGAACCACATACGCTCACAATGATGAAAGATTTATGCACTTACATCTGACCTACTCGTCAGAAGGGCATGCACTCACATATGACCTGGTAGGAACTGAATCCTACACCCTCGTCAGAATGGCCCCTAGTCCCAGACTGAGCTACCTGGTAACGGACCAGCTGCCTCCACTCTCCCGGAGAGTGGCAGTTGCCCTTACATCTATCCTACTTGATAGAATGGCCAACACTCACATATGACATGGGAGGAACCTAATCCTTTAGCCATGACAGAATGGTTTAGCCCTTACATCTGACCTGCTCGTCAGAATGGCTCTCTCAGTCCCGGACTGAGTGTTCCTGGTAACTGACCAGGTACCTCCATTCCCAGAATGGAAATCAACACTCATATCTGACATGGAAGGAATTGAATCCTCTCACCATGATAGAATGGCTCAGCCCTTACATCTGAACTTCTCGTCAGAATGGATTTGGGACACATCACTTTCCCTTGGAGGAAACCTCGATCTGGAGAACACCAAGCCTCTCCCTGAAGTACTCAAACTTTAGCCGAGCCAATGGCTTCATCAATACATCAGCTATCTGTTCCTCCACCGCAACATACTGGAGCTTCACTGCTCCTCTCTGCACCATATCCTTGATATAGTGATACTTGATCTTGATATGCTTCGACTTGTCATGGAACACTGGATTCTCTGACAACTTAAACAACTCTGGTTGTCACAATGTATACAAGTAGCATCCAGCTGGAGATCAAATATATTATACAGTAGCTTCCGTATCCATACTGCCTCACAACTAGTTGAACAAGCTGTGACATACTTTGCTTCAGCTGTACTCAGTGCCACACAGGATTGCTTCCTACTAAACCAAGAGATCACACGTGATCCCATACTGAAGCAACATCCTGTCAATGGCACTTCCTGCCCAATCTGAATCAACATAACCCTCAAGGTTAATCTTTTGATTCACATCGTACCTGATCCCATAATCAATTGTACCCTTCAGGTACCTCAGAAGATGCTTTGCAACAATCAAGTGAACACTTCTCGGATCTGTTAGGTACTGGCTCAAGGTGTTCACAGCAAAGCAAATATCTGGTCTCGTGTTCATCAGGTACCTCAATGAACCAATCATCTGACGATACATCGTAGCATCAACCGATTCTGATGAAGCATCACTCAATAGCTTCAGGTTCGATGCCATAGGTGTGGCCATAGCCTTACATTCCATCATCCCAAACCTCTTCAGGATCTCTACTGCATACTTCCCTTGTCCAAGGAAGATTCCATCTGTACTTTGCCACACCTCCATACCTAGAAAGTAATGCATCATCCCCAAGTCCTTCATCTCGTACTCAGCAGCAAGCTTTCTCTTCGTATCAGCAATCAACCCATCCGTACCTGTCACAAATAGATCATCTACATATAGTATAAGCATCACTGGGTTGTCATCTTCAACCTTGTAGTAAAGGTTGGAATCTGCTTTACTCTTGGTAAAGCCCAAACTAGATAGAAGGCTATAAATTCTTCCGTACCAGGTCCTGGGTGCCTATTTCAAACCATACAGGGATTTCTTCTATCTGCATACATGAGACTCTCTGTCATGTGTCTCAAAACTGAGTGGCTGTTCTACATACACTTCCTCTTCTACTACACCATTCAAGAAGGCAGTCTTGACATCCATGTGGTGTATCTTCCATTTCATCACTACAGCCAGAGAAAGTACTGATCTAATGGAAGTGTATCTGTCTACAGGTGAAAATGTCTCTTCGTAGTCTACTCCCTCTTTCTGAGAGAATCCTCGAGCTACAAATCTTGCCTTATACTTTTCAATGCTTTTGTCTGCAGCATGCTTGATCTTGTAGATCCATTTGGAAGTGACAACTGACTTCCCTTTTGGTCTTGGGACAACATCCCAAACATCATTCTTCATGATTGATTGATATTCTTCGATCATAGAATCCTTCCATTCTTTCTGTTCGGCCGCTTCTTCATAACTGGAAGGTTCTTTATCAATGAAATCACATCGTAAAGCTACATACCTGGAATTTGATCTGGTTCTCTTTCTTTCTCTGTGATTCTCTTCTGGAGCCCCATATCTTTCCGCACCTTGGATAAGTTCTCGTACCCAAGCAGGTTTCCTCTTATGAGGATTCTTCTCCAGAGGTGGATCTACAGGTCTTTGTGGTTCCTCGAACTCTCGATGTTTTTCTTGAGCTTCTTCATCCATGATTGTATCATGAATTTTGGGTACTTTTGCTTCTTCAGGTTCTTCAGCAGGTCTCTTTCTAGATTTGATGTAAGCTGTGGATTCATCAAATGTCACATCCCTGCTGATGTCGATCTTCTTGTATCCTGGGAAGTAGATTCTGTAAGCCTTCGAGCTTTCAAAGTATCCCACAAATATGCCCTTCTTTCCTGAAGGATCTAATTTTGTTCTCTTCTCTTTTGGAATGTGTATGTACACAGGATAGCCAAATATTCTGAGATGGCTGACTTCTGGTTTCTTACCGGAGAAGACTTCTTCAGGAGTCTTGTTCTCGAGTACTCTATGGGGAGTACGGTTCTATACATACACCGTTGTTCTGGAAGCTTCAGCCCAAATATGCATAGGAAGGTCTTGATCATGAAGAATTGCTCTTGCATCTTCCATGATGGTTCTATTCTTCCATTCTGCAACCCCATTCTGTTGTGGATTATAAGGAGTGGAAAACTCCCTCTTAATCCCTGATTCCTTGCATAGCTCTTTGAATTCATTCGAAGTGAATTCTCCACCATTATCTGATCGAATGGTCTTTAGCTTCTTTTCAGTATGGTTTTCGATCAAGGCTTTGAATTCTTTAAACTTGCTGAATACTTCATCTTTGTTCTTCATAAAGTAAACCCATGTCTTCCTAGAAAAATCATCAATAGAAACATAATATGCATACCCGCTTAGAGAGTTTGATGACATAGGACCACGTACATCGGAGTGGATGATTTCCAATATTCCTTTTGCTTTACTTTCACTGCTTGGAAATGTCTTCTTTGTATTCTTTCCTTTCGCACATCCTTTGCAGACCCCATCATGTTTAGCTTGAATTTCTAGAAGACCTTCGACAACTTTACTTGCAATAGGTAGTACTCTGTAATGCACATGTGAAAGCCTTCTAGGCCAAAGCTCATTTAGCTCTACTGTGTCATGGATCAAGGCTTGTTCTGGATGGCCCTTCAATTTTTACAAGCCTCCTTCTTGTTCTCCAATCACTACTGCATCATTGATAGTCTTTCCTTTTGGCCACATGATGACTTGACCATCTATGAATGCCACCTGCATTCCTTTTTCATCCAATGCTGAAATGGATAGAAGGTTCTTCTTCAGTCCTGGTACAAACAATACTTCTTTCATTGTTAGACACTTACCAGAGTCTAGCTTGTATGAAGATTCCCCACTACCTTTTATTGGATATTGGTAGTCATCTCCTAGTTTCACCTTGTGAGGTGATTCATGTTCTGACAGTCTTACAAAAGATTCCTTGAATCCCGTCATATGTTTGGAAGCCCCACTGTCTATAAGCCAATCATCACTTCCATGAGTAATGTTACCTGTGAGAGCTGATATCAGAACATATTCATCTTCGCTTGAAGAATCTTCAATTTCATATCTGAATCTCTTTCTGGATGGTTCATCATCCTCTGCAGCATGAGCATGATGTATTCTTTTGTTGCTCTTCTTTACTATCTTCTGTTTGTTAGGACAATCCTTTGCAAAGTGTCCTGCTTCATCACAAGCATAGCATATGACCCTAGACATATCTCTTCTAGTATTATCTTTGTGAGAATGCTTACCTCTGGAGCGATGAATTTTATTTCTTGTTGACTTGGAGTGAGTCTTGGAGTGTACCGTGAGAGCTTGGTCTTCACTTCCCATCTTCTCTTCTCGAGATGCTATCCGAGCTTCTTCTTGAGAGAATTCTTTCCATAGTCTGCTGAAATTGACTAACTTCTTCCTAGCACAGATTCCTTGGATGAAAGCATCCCATGACCTAGGGAGGCCATTCAAAGTAGTCATCACAATCTCTGCATTTTCCACTTCTTCATCAATAGCTTCTAATTGTTCCTTGATCTGATAAACCCTTGTGAAGTAAGACTGGATAGTTTCTGGATTCAGAATCTTCACATTCTTCAGTTGGTTACTCAGGGTCATTTTCCGATTGATGTTCTTTCCTTCAAACAATTTGGTTAGGGCATCAAACATAGCTTTAGGTGTCTTGAGAGAGGAAACCTGTGGGATAAGTTGATGCTTAATAGAATCAACAATGATCCTCTTTTCCATAACCATATTCTTCTTATGTAAGGCCTTTGCTTCATCTCCCTCTGGAACTGGAACCTCCTCATGAATGTAGGAGTCTAATTCATTCTCTTCCAGGACCAGGGAGATCCTATACTTCCAAGCTCGGAAGTTATCAACTCCCTCAAGCTTTTCATCAAGCTTGGCATGATGAGACATCTTAAATGAGAACCTCAAATGGAAATACAAAATATTTTAGATCTTACCAGGTTCAAGATGTCGGATCTGAAACTTGAGCTGAAATCCTGCAGAGTTGGTTCAGGAGCAAACTAGGATTTTGCTTTTCTGGAGTTTTGTTCACCCAAATGCCTTGAAATTTGTCCCTAACTTTGATTTTTGGGAGGAGATCAATCCAGGCTTGGGCTCATTGAAAAATTCCTCTTCTGTAAAAATCCCTAATTTTCGACCCCAGTGACAGGTCCAAAACTGAAAAACCTCAGAATTGGATTTTGTTTCGACAGAAAGATGCGCCCTAAGGAGGATAGTTGTTCCACCTTACTTTTGCTGAAAATATGTGGAGGAAGGTCCACAAACTAGGAATCCCTAGTTCCCATATCTGCACAATGTCTTCTTCTCAGGTTAGCTCTGATACCATGTTAGTTTTTCAACATTAAGCTAGCATTATGTTAGGATCTTTACTGAGAGAATAACAAGTACAGCAATCAAACACAAGAGAAACTGAACACAATGTTTTTATTGGGGAAACCATAAATGGAGAAAACCCCGCAACTTCCTCAGAGATAGAATCTGTACAAGATGTAAAAACCCCAAAACAGTAAGATGCACTCCCGACAGCAGTAGTCTTCTTCTTGTCTAGTCCCAATGTATTTCCTTCCTCACTAATGCGCCACACTTGAGTGAGTGAGTGATGTGTGTGATAAATATAGAGACTCACTCTCTATTTATATTGTTTCGTTCACTTGAAGTGCACTCAATCATGTTGGCCTCACTTTACAATTACTTACTAGAGCCGGCATCTCTATGAGTGTCTAATAACCCTAGTGCCCCGAAACTGTGGGGACATTAACAATGACTTGACAAGACTTGTTTACATTATTAATCCTCCCGATCGAAACATCGAGGCATGACAACATGACTCAAATACATAATAGAAACATCTCGGAATAAACATCGGGTTACAATATATAATATACATAGATGAATACATTCCGAAGTTACAAATACATCAACACATCATACCACCTGGACCATAGTCTCATTCATTTTCACTTATGATATATAGTCCAAACTTGGTTTATGGAGTCTCCCTAAGGTTGATGGGGTTTTTGGACCATTAATTGCACCCAACGCCCTAATTTGGGTCAATTAGGATTTAAGGAAGCCTCATTATTGAACTTTTGGTCCATTGGTGTTCTCCACTCCTTAAAACATAGATTTGGGTTCACTAGGGGCATCTATGCACTGTGTTTGGGTGTTTTTGTCTCTTTTGGCCCATTTATGACTTCCTAGAGCCACCCCCGCCCCACCATGCACTACACTACACCTAATCCACCCTCATTTATGATCACCCATGCCTCTCCAACATGCAACATGAGAATTCATGATTGTTTGAGGTGGCATGAGAGACTATAGGTCCACCTAGAGGGGTTTTGATGTCCAATGTAATCCTACCATTTGTATGCCACCAATGTGCCACCAAAGGATAACACGTTTCTCCCAATGTAATATAATCATGATCCGGACATGTTTACATGTTGGAATGTAAAAGAAACTTCAATTATTGGCATCATCTGTTGGTGTAATTTTTTCCTCTCATTGTTTCTTTTATGCATTATCGAATTATTTCATTGTGAGAGTTATATTAGGTTCTATATCCCGCTGTAAATCAAATTTCCATAGTCGCGGTGTGATATGAGGGCATAGGTATTGGGGTCAAACCCGCAAGACTCTCCCCTTATAATGTAAATCTTGTTGTGGCTTTCTCGGTCACGTGTTTGTTGAATGCGGTGGCTTAGTTGGCATGTGGCATGTTGGTTGGTTGAATCCATTGGTTCTATTTTTTTGGTTAGAATGTGACTTGGATGCATGGTATAATTTGTTTGGTATAACACATGGCCTCATTGTTGGCCTAGGGGTCGAGGGCTAATCCCTTGATCTCGCCAATTTTTCGTTCAAACAATCCGTCAACTTCAAATAGAAGTTCTAACATATATGGTTAAGAACTATTATGTGGTTATCATGGATAGTTGAGTGGTATTGAGTCTTTGGTGAAAGTAGAGGTTGTGGGTTTAATCCCCTCAACCGCCATATTTTTTTAAAAACAATGCAATTGACTACCAGCAGGGCTACCACATGGCAGTCCCGGATTGGTCCATCTCAACTACCATGTCACCAAACCTTGTCCACGTGGAACCATATGGTTCTTCCAAGTCACCATGTATGTTAACCATACATGCCACATGTCACAATTGGGGTGTGCCGCATGCCCCCTCTTTTTTTTACCAAAATTTCCAATCTCAATAACTTTCATGTTCGGAGGTCATTTCACATGAAAGGAATGTTGTCGAAAATATCTTGATGACATCTACACATTTGTAAGCTTTTATTCACCTTTTGAAGAATTTCATTTTGATCAATCTTTTCGGTCCTCCTAGATCAATGTTAAAGGATCGAATTATTTTGCATTGAACATGATGGGTAAGGATCAAATTATTATGTTTTGAACATGATGTCAAAGGACCAAAATGTCAAAGGTGTTGAATTTCCATTGATGTCAAAGGTATTGAACATGAATTATCATTAATGACAAAGGAGAGTGTTAAGGAGATTGTTGAACACGTTGCAATTGATGACAAAGAATAAACTAATTCCAAAAGAAGCTGAATACTTCCTCACATAAATCCATATTGAAGAAATACATATGGAAGGATGTGGAAGTCACAAGTGTGCAAATATTTATCCACAAAGAAGAACATTAAAAATGGAGGATATGTGCAAATACCATTTGTGTGATACTTATGAATGAAGAACACAAAACACAAACTTGTGTGTAAAAGTACCTTAAAGAAAATGGTATGTGCAATGAATACTTGTGAAGAAAAATATAAGCTATGAACCTATGTGAAAAATTCCCACAAGGACGTTGTCATATGTGCAGTAAATCCCACAAATATGAATTGCAATAAGTGGCACACCAACGCATATCTTATCTTAAATAAAACACAAACAAGTGGGGTGTTATCCAAGGATAAGGAACTTCACCAAGTGGGCATATCTCTTGAGCCAATAAGACTATAAAAAAGAAAGAGACAAATGTGATTAGGTAAGCTTGTAAGATGGATATTTGAGATAATATAGTTATAAAAGCTTTAGTTATTTGGGGTATCAATGGTTTGTTGATTGCAGAAAGAGTTTTTATGCAATAGAGCTAAAGTGAGCAAAACAACATATGTTGAATAGAAATAAGTATGCTAGCTGAAAATGATACATGTATTCAGTATTTGCAAAGTTGTTGTGGAAATTGAACCCAAGTGATAGAACAATTACAATCACAAAATTGTTAATCAAACATGCAAAATTCACACCAAAGGAGACTAAAATTGGAGCATAACACTAATCTATATTGAGTAAGTGTACAATATCCAACCTTATGAAGTAATATTTTTCTCAAATATATAATTACATTATTTTTTTGAAAGCATAAGGATGCTATTCGAATTGGTCAAAAAGCAGGCTTACCAAAAATAGTCAAATCCCCCATAGGTGCATAAAGTTGTTTCCAAATATATGAATATGCTCATGAATTTGCTAAAAAAAGTGGGAAAGATAAATAGTGATGGAAATACAACTCATTCATGATTTTTTTTGGAGAAAAGGAGGGAGGATGACATGGGGAAAAAAAGGGCAGTTACACCTAGACTAGCTTTTCCTTTTGCCTTAAAACTGCTGTAAAGCAAGGCAACTTTCAGAAAAAGCAGAACTGCGCTTTAGTAACCAGGAATAAAATTAGACTTGCTAAAATTGTTTTCCAGGATGTTTCCCAAGTGCTCCATGACCCATTTTTAGCATGTGTTTACTTCTAGGACATGTGGAAGACAACTAGCATAGAATGGAATCTAGGAATCTAGGTAATAAGACAAAAATGATTAGTTAATGTCAAATGTGGGTAAATATGGGTTGATTATTCTAACACCTCCCCTTAAGCCTAAATTTATGAGTAAATATCATAAAACTATAGGGCCTAGCAACAAATCTTAGTCACCCTTTACATACTTCTTGTCCATACAACCAAGGAAAGAGGCAAAAACCTAGTGGGAAAAATCCTCCCTTGAACATTGACATGAAACAAAATTTGGAAATATTGTCATCAATCATGCTTCACAGCATGATCAGAAATCCCCAACAGTGATTTGATATTGTTGAAGGTCTTCTCACAAAAAATTTGGTGAAGATGTTTGCTACTTGTTCTGAAGATGCACATAAGAGTAGAATAATGGTACCATCATGCACAAGCTTTTTGATGTAGTGCATATGGATCTCAATGTGCTTGGTTCGCTATCTCTGAATTGGATCATTGTAGATTCGAATGGTTATTTGATTATCACAGTATATAATAGTTGAAAACTATGATTCGAAGCCACATTCTCCAAGTATCCCCTGCAACCATAAACATTGAGTTTTTGCATTTACAACTCCTCTATACTCTGCTTCTGTAGACGAGAGTGCTATGGTACTCTACTTCTTGCTTGACCAGTTGATTGGTCCTTCTACAAGAATGAACACATATCCTGATGTAGAATTTCTATCTGTGTTGTCACTTTCCCAATCACTGTCAGTAAATCCAATCAAATCAAGATCAGATTTTGCTTTGTAGAATATCCCATGAGTTCTTATTCCTTAAACAAATTTTAGGATCCTCTTGGATGCGCTCTCTAATGGATCTCATGAGGTTGAAACATGTAACTCGAAGCCACACTAACTGCATAAGATAAATCATGTTGAGTGTGTGTAAGATAAAGCAAACACCCAATCAACTGCCTATACAGTGTAGTATTTACCATAGGAGAAGAACCTGCTTCTTCAAGCTTAACTCCCGAAAGGAGTGGAGTCTTGCTTGGCTTGCAATATTTCATGTTGAACTTGATGAGAAAATATGAAGCATACTTGGATTGATGAAATTTGATTTCGTGTTAGGATTGAGAAATTTCGAGACCCAAGAATTGGCTCAACAATCCCAAATCTGTCATGGAAAATGGATGGTTCATTGCATCCTTCAAGGAGGAAATCTCTTTCTTTGAACTTCCTGTAATTAATAGGTCATCCACATATAAAACAATAATCATCAAATAACCATGAATCAACTTCAAATAAACATTCATACTAGACTTGCATCGAAAAAAACTCAATGACAACAGAAATCCATCAACTTTGGCATACCAAGCCCTGGGGGCTTGCTTGAGCCCATACAACGATTTCTTTAACCTGCACACTAAAGATGGATTAGAAAAAAACATTTCAGGTTGCTGCATGTAAATCTCTTCAGTGACATATCCATTTAGGAAAGCACACTTCACATCCATGTGAGGTGTAATTTCCCAAATTTCACATTGGGTCACAATGTCCAAATCACATTTTCCATATTCATGAAATTTGTCAAAGGGATGCTAAAAGTCAAATAATTTCCAAGGAGGAAAATCACTAGTTTCCTAGGTTGGGGGTGGAAGCTTTGAGATTTGGAATAAGGGGGATAATAAATGATGTTTAGAAATTATAAGAGGATAAATATTTAATAATGTATCTTATTAAATAAATACAAGAGAAAATTGAAATGGCTATGGAGAATGGAGACACATGGAGACTATGGGGCCCACTCAAGCTAGAATTCCTATGTTAAATGGCATACTCCTCTTGCGATTTCAAATATATGGGAAGCCTAATGTTTTGGGATGGATTATTAGGTTAATATATTTGTCAATATACTTCATAGGTCAAATTTTTGATGAATTTTAACTTACATTGGAGAGGAAGAGACAAATGGGAGTTTCATGGACACTTGGCTAGATTCCCCTTACATTTATGACATCTATGACACCAATGATGGAGATTATATGATAGTTATGAAACAAGTAATATATTAAGGCTGAAATAATTACATATTGACATGTCATTACTGAATATAGAATCTCAGAGGTCGAATTTTGGAGTTGGAGAAGGCCAAGAGGCTCGTACTCAAATTTGGGAGAAGAGGGAAGGTGAAGAGAGAGGCCACATGGCATAGCATGAGAAGCCACACCAATTCGACTTGGATTTGGTTTATGGATGGATTTGTAACCTTAGAAGACCTATAATTTTTATAAAATATAGGGATCATCCATGAGAAGGAGCTTTTTCTCATTTTTGAAATTGTCATTTGTGAATTGTGAGAGCTAGTGGATGACTAGTTTTCTTGCTTAAGCCAATTTCGAGGGTGAAAGATTCCCATCCTAGTTGGTGTTTGGAAAGGAAAATCAGGTATTTCATGGAGATTCAATGGATTATTATTATCATGTGCAATATACATAAATTTTATGGACATATCAATATCAGCTTGTTCTTCCATTCATCTCAAGTTTTCTCACCATATTTCAGCTCTATGGAGTGAGACACACTTGGTGAGCTATTCATCTCTTTGAGGGAGATTATATTGCTACATTATTTTGTATTATGATTTAAATTATATTTTATTTAATTTTATAATTATCTCATTTCAAAAATCCAATATATCTCATGTATTATTGTCCAATATTGAAGAAACAGTGCCATTTCCCCAATACCTTGTTGTAAACTCTTGCAATCTTTATGGAATCGAATATATGTGTGCACCATTGATGTTTTATGAATGAATGAAATTTAATTAATTTATAATTTTTTTTAATGTTCATTAACTAATAATTTTTTTCCATTGGGTCTAATTTCATATCATTTGGAGCAAACTACATCTCGTTTCCCCAAGGGTCCAAAACTAGTTTTTTATATTTGATTGAATGAAGTGATAAAAGCCATGGGAGTTTTATTGGTTATGAATATGAGTCTATTATAATGTATTATACACATCCCATTATTCAATTTAATAATTTTATTGGTTTTCTACACATTTGGGAAGCCATTTCTACCAATTACCCCGGGGGGATTTGAGCCCAAATTTGCCATGTAAAATCATCCATCTTGTTCACAATTCAGTACAAACTTGCAGAAGTGTTTGGAGGGCCATAATACAACCCTAAAAATTATAATTAATTTATTATATCATTCATACACCTTCTCTGAATATTTGGGAGCAATTGGGCTGATTTGGAGACCAAGACACTAAAACTAGTCAAGAGCCAAAATTGTGAAAAAATTGGAAAATTGGGCATTTTAATAAAATTTCCTAAAAGGGGACATTATAGTGGTATCATATAATGATATTGGCACCTGATGTGGTCTGATATTTATTAGGACAATAATTAAGGTACCACCATTATATATTGAAACCCAAAAGTGCTTTTAATGAAGGAAAAAGAAAAAAGGGCAGGAGAAGAAGGCAATTGTTTTTGAGGAAACTATGACTAGGGATAAAAAGGGAACCTCATATGATGGTAAGGAGCTTATAAAAATTATGGAACCTATATTTTAAGACATTAAAAATAATATTATCAAAGGATTTGAATTTTTGGCTATCCAAAGTTGGGAAAAATATATTGATTTTAAGAAAACCAAGGGGAAAAATGCATCAGCTTGCTTGAAGGAGAAAAAAGAGGAGACCCATGAGCCACCTAGTTTTGAAATAGGTCAAGTAGAAGAAGTAGTACATGAATAGGATATAAATTCACTCCCAAATGAATTTGAAAAATATGAGGAAACATCACATGATAAGGAATAAGATTACCTTGAAACTATTGAATATCATGCTGAAACAAATTCTACTATGGATATGGACCAAAGGGAATCTACTAATGGATGCTTGAACTATGAAGGAGTACCTACTGTTGGGTTCTCACACCTCTATGTTGGTGACATAGAGATAACTTTTAAAAGTTTTTCTGCAATCCAAACTTTCATTAACATGAAAATGAAGATCTTGTAGCAATTGAATAAGAAACAAGATCAACTTCCCCATCACCACTCGAGATTCATGAAGTTGGTCCAAGAAAGAAGGAAGAATATGAGGAGGTTCATTTGCAGGAGCCTCATTTTCTTGAAGGGTCCTTAAATATGAATGAAAAGAGTATCCAAGAGGCCCTTAGAATACTCCTTGACACTCTAGCATTGGTATCAAATTCTTGTTGGAGAGCTACTTCCTTGGAGGAGCCATCATTCCTTGAAGACATGGAGAAGATTCAAAGAGAAATGTGCAACATCAAAGGTTATTTCATGTATTTTATTTTTTATAGAGAAAAATTCATTGAGCTTAGTGAATGGTTACATGAATCCTATGAATAATAATGAATTTATTGATAAGCTCACAATTCAAAATGAGCAACTTCTTGAAAAGTTGCAAGACACTTGTTTTTCCTCCAATGTTTCAGATTTTCATAAGGTAGATTGCTAGGAGGATTCTCATGACATGATGGATCATGAGAAACATGAAAAATTGCAGGTTCTTGATGTGCTTAAGGATGATACGGATGATATCCAATCACTAGTAATGGTGGAAGAGGAACTTGATTTTCCTCTTGAAAATGGTTACACAATTTTTGAAGAAGTGCATAATTCCACCACCTTGGAACCAACCCATGAGGAAATTTTTGCATTTTTTAGGGAGGTTCATAATCCTACCCCTATGGATCCTTTACATTATGACAATTTTGCACTTACTGATCATTTGGGTGAGTTGGTTCTTTCTCCTACATCCTGCACTTCTAAATTTTGTAGCAGTCATCCTAATGAAGTATGGGTGAAAGGTTTCTTTTTGATGATGCCACATGAAGAGCATGGACATTATATTTCTTCTTTTGATGATGGAATTATTAAAGCACCATCTTATTTAAATTTTCACCAGCATCCTTTTTTACATTATGATTATACACATCTACATGGGTACACCTATGATGTTCACTTGAGTCACTTGGAGACTCATGATTTTCCTTGCTCCTTTCCTAGTCTACTTGAAGTTGGAGGAACTTAATCCCACACTTGGGTGAAGAGTTATATGATTAAAGAACATTATTATTAGTATAAACATCCTCTGAGGTTACATGATGATATACATATTCATGAGTGTATTGATGAGACTTCTTTGAGCCACTTGAATTCTTCATGTTTTCCTTGCTCCTTATTTTGTTTAGATTTTGGTGGAGGTTCTCCCTTCAGTTATTGGATGAAACAACACATGGATGATTATATTGATGCACATTACGTATCATTTGTAGCACATTATTATTCACATTTGCAGCAGCATTCCTTTTTAATTTATGATGATGCACATCTACATGGATGCACCTATGATATGCATTTGAGTCACTTGAATACTCATGGTTTTTATTGCTCAACACTTGGTTCATTTGATGTTGGAGGAACTTCATCCAACACTAGGGTGAATAGACTTATCATAGGAGAACATTTTTTTACCAGCCACATACATTGTTATATATTTATGATTCACTCATTCATGGATGTATGGGTAAGACTTATTTGAGTCATTTGAAGTCTCCTTGTTTCTGTTTCTCACTATTTGGTTCAAATTTGAGTGGAGATTCTTCATTCCCTTCTTGGATGAAAGAATACATGGAAGAATATTTTTATTCATATCACTTCCTTTTGGAGCAACATTATAGGACATGGGATACTCATCTATGTGATTGGTCACTTGAATCATGTATGTACTTGGAAAATGGTAGTCTACTCATTGGGAGGTATAAGCACTTCCATGATTTCTTGGTGAGGCACCTCCTTGATGTACATTATTATTATGTTTTTATATACTTTGATGATATATATATTATGCACTCCTAATGTTTGTAAGAATGCATACAAGAAAATGGGATCCAGGAATTCTCTTTCCAAATGGTATGGGTTGGAGAAAACTCTTAATTGTTGGAGTGCAATGCAAGCAATGGGACCCTGGGATAGTTTAGTCCCATTGATTTCAAATTCTTTGGGAAACAAGCATTATGGGAGATGTATTCCCCACTTAATAAGGTGATGTTAATCAGAGTAGTGCAGCAGCAAGCATGGTGGTTTCTCTCTGAAAGCTTCATGGAATCTCAAAGACTCAAGGTGGGAAGCTCAGTGGCAACTTCAAAGAATCATACAGAAAGCAGCTTCTTCAACAACCATGTTTGAAATTGCTTGAGGAGAAGCAATATTGGGAAGGGAGGATTTGTAATGTCCCAAATTTTGCATTGGTCCACAATGTCCAAATCACATTTTCCATGTTCATGAAAGTTGTCAAAGGGATTCTAAAAGTCAAATAATTGCCAAGGAGGAAAATCACTAGTTTTCTAGGTTGGGGGTGGAAGCTTTGAGATTTGGAATAAGGGGGATAATAAATGATGTTTAGACATTAGAAGAGGATAAATATTTAATAATGTAGATTATTAAATAAATATAATAGAAAATTGAAATGGCTATGGAGAATGGAGACACATGGAGACTATGGGGCCCACTGAAGCTATAATTCCTATGTTAAATGGCATCCTCCTCTTGCAATTTCGAATCTATGGGAAGAATAATGTTTTGGGATGGATCATGAGGTTGATATATTTGTAAATATACTTCATAGGTATAATTTTGGATTAATTTTAACTTACATGGGAGAGGAAGAGCCAAATGGGAGTTTCATGGACACTTGGCTAGATTCCCCTTACATTTATGACATCTATGACACCGATGATGGAGATTCTATGATAGTTATGACACAAGTTAGATATGAAGGCTGAAATACTGACATATTGACATGTATAGACTTAATATAACATCTTATAGGTATAATTTGGGAGTTGGAGAATGCCAAGAGGCTCCTACTCAAATTTGGGAGAAGAGGGAAGGTGAAGAGAGAGGCCACATGGCATAACATGAGCAGCCACACCAATTCGACTTGGATTTGGTTTATGGATGGATTTGGAACCTTAAAAGACCAATGATTTTTATAAAATACAGATATCATCCATGATAAGGAGATTTTTCTCATTTTTGAAATTGTCATTTGTGAATTGTGAGAGCTAGTGGATGACTAGTTTTCTTGCTTAAGCCAATTTCGAGGGTGAAAGATTCCCATCCTAGTTGGTGTTTGGAAATGACAATCAGGTATTTCATGAAGATTTAATGGAGTATTATTTTCAGGTACAAGATACAGGAATTTCATGGACATCTCAATATCAGCTTGTTCTTCCATTCATCTCAATTTTTCTCACCATCTTTCAGCTCTATGAAGTGAGGCGTATTTGGTGAGCTATTCATATCTTTGAGGGAGCTTCTATTTCTCTAGTATTTTGTATTATGATTTAAATTATCTGTTATTTAATTTCATAAATATATCAGGTTGAAAATACAATATATATCATGTATTATTGTCCAATATTGAAGAAACAATGCCATTCTCCAGTACCTTGTTGTAAACTCTTGCAATATTGATGGAATCGAATACATGTGTGCACCATTGATGATTTATGAATTAATGAACTATAATTAATGTATAATATATGTTTCATGTTCAGTAAATGATAATTTGTGGCCATTGGTTCGAATTTCATATCATTTGGAAGAAACTACATCATGTTTCCCCAAGGGTCCAAAACTAGTTTTTTATATCTAACTGAATGAAGTGATAAAAGCCATGGAAGTTAGATTGGTTATGCATTTCAGTCTATGATAATGTATTATACAAATACACTGATTCAATTTAATAATTTTATTGGGTTTATGCATATTTGGGAAGCTATTTCTACCACTTACCCCGGGGGGATTTGAGCCCAAAATTGCCATGTAAAATCATCCATCTTGTTCAGAATTTAGTACAAAATTGAAGAAGTGTTTGGAGGGACATAATACACCCATAAAAATTATAATTAAGTTATTATATCATTCATACACCTTCTCTAAATATTTGAGAGCAATTGGGCTGATTTGGAGACCAAGACACTAAAACTAGTCAAGAGCCAAAATTGTGAAAAAATTGGAAAATTGGGCATTTTAATAAAAATTCCTAAAAGGAGACATTACATGATGTAATTACATCTGATTAGAAGATGTAATGGATAGATCTAGACTTATGGAGTCCATCTTTTCCACTGGTGCAAAGGTTTCATTGTAGTCAATACCATGTACTTGTGAGTAGCCCTTGGATACCAATATTTCCTTATATTTCAAAGGTGAACCATCAGCAGTAAAATTAGTCTTGAAGACTCAATTACACTGAACTAGCTTCCTCCCTGGGGGAAGATCAACCAGTTGCCAAGTGTTTTTCTTCTGGAGCGAGCTGAATTATTCTTGCATGGTTTTTTTCCATCTTGGATCATCTAAGGCATCTTCATATGCCTGTGGATCTGATTCAACCATCAGATATCTCTTCTCGAAAAATAGAGGATCTTTCACACAAAGGGAACTCTTAAATTGATATGTATTCCTCCTAGTGTCATCATGATTTTCAGCTAGTTCCCCATCTACATGAATGGTATTTGATTCCCATTTTGGTCTTGTAGGATTGTTAGGATCTGCAATTAAATCATCATTATCAGACATATCAGAATCATCAAACTCATTAGTCTCTTCACTTACAGTCAATGGTTTTGGTGATGAAGAGGACTCTCCAACTTCAACTGCTGCTAAAGGCTCTTCTTCAAATTGAACACTTATTTCAATGAAATATTTGTTAGTGCTCAAGTTGATCAGCTTGTACCCTTTTGAATCTTCAAAATACCCAAAAAATAGGCACTCTTGGCTTTGGAGTCACAAAGGCTTCCTCTTTTTAGTTGGAATTCTAGCCCAAGCCTTTGAGCCAAAAATCCTGAAATGGGTCACATCTGGCTTGTGCCCACTCCAAGATTCGAAAGGAGTAATACCATAAATATTCTTATGAGGTACCCTGTTTTAGATGTAGGATGCACATTTTATATCCTTGGCCCAAAAATTTGGTGAAAAAGTCTTAGCCTCCATCATGCAAGTTTCCATCTCTTTCAGTGATCTGTTCTTTCTCTCGGCAACACCATTTTGTTGTGGTGTGTAAGGGATCGAATGCTGCATCTGGATAATTGCATCTTTGCAATATTGAATGAAATCAAAATTGACATATTCACCACCATTGTCAGATCTGAGGATCTTGAGTCTCCTCCCAGATTGGTTCTCAACCAATGCTCTATAGACTCTGAAAAGGTCAAAAAATTCAGACTTATGCTTTAGGAAGTAAACCCAACAATACATGGAAAAGTCATCTATGAAAGTGAGTGCATATTCTGCTTGAATCATGGAAATATGAGGGAATGGACCAGCAATGTCACTGTGGATCAACTCAAGGGGTGCATAGGTTCTCTCATTACTATCTCTCTCATACTTGTGCTCTGGGTGTTTTCCTATGATATAACCTTGACAGACTCCTTTAGAAAACTCGATCTTTGGTAACCCTATGACCATATCTTTATCACTCAAATCAGAAATATACTTGTAGTTAATATGGACAAATATTCATGCCAAATATTTCTTGCTTCATTAGCATGAATGAGAAGAGAAGAGGGGTTTGAGTAGGGTAGAAAATGGGAAAACTTGTATACCTTCGAAGTGTGATCAACAACACCTTTTGCTATGACTTTACCATTCGAAATCTCCATGATTTCAACTTCATCAGGGGAGAAGATGGCATTATTTGGAGCCACAGTGTGAGTCATCTGATACACTGATAAGAGATTAGAGGAAAGACCTGGAACATAAAACACATTATTGAAATTACCATGGTTAAGATCAATCCTACCCTTCCCCAAACTATTAGTGAGAGAGTAATCTCCCAAAACTATTGGTGGACATTTCGAAATTTCAAGAAAGGAGAATGTATCCCTTGTCAAAACCATATGTCTTGAAGCTCCAGAATCAATGATGAAGCTAGGTGAGCTTGATGTGCCAACAAATAAGGAAAGTACTCTCTCTCTGTCTTCTGAATTTGATCCTCCTTCCCTCTTCTTTGAGCAATCAGGAAGGGAGATGTTATTCTTCTCCAAGATTTGGTTCAACATGTCAATTTGATTCTTCATACAAGAGCTCTTAGGATGATAGCCCTTACTGCAGTATGTGCACTTGCTCATTTCTCCTTTATTCTTCTTCTTCTTCGAGTTATTCTTGGAGACTTGGGGCTCCTCCTGAGACTTTGACTTGTCTCTCTTTTGCCCAGGTGGATTCTTACCTTTTTTTTTACCTTTTGAATCCACCCTTGAATCTCCAGAAACCAAATATTGGTCTTTGGAAGGTTTGATGGTGCCCACCATCACCAATTTATCTTGCTCCTGGGTGAGGGATTCCATGAACTCTGCAAGCTTAGGCATCTTCCAGGATCATGCTGTCAACTTGGTGGCATGGAAGGTCGAAAAAAACACTGATTAGTCAATATCAAGCTTAGAGAGTATGGCCAATACTAGTTTCTCTTCCTTCTTTTTGATCCCACACTGTTTTAGCTGCAAAACGAGGGCCTTAAACTTGGAAAAGTAGAGTCGCAATGATTTGAAGCTACTGGGACTCAAGGAGATCAATTCATTCTTGATTTGATGTCCTCTCATATCATATGTCTTTCCAAAAATATCTACAAGCTTCTCCCAAACCTCATTAGGTGATTTCAATCCATCAAGATAAAAGAGGAGGTCTCTTGAAATGCTCAGGCACAAAAGACCATAGGCCTCATCCCTCCTGTTGTGTCATTTAATTTTCTCTGCAGCTACATTAGGCTCTGCCTCAGTTGCCATGGTAAACTTGTAGAGACATTTTTTCTCTCAAAAATATCTCCATCTCAGCTTTCCACTCAAATAAATTGAATGGAGTCAAGATGATCTTTTGAGATTGGTCCATAGCTCAGCAACTGTGCCCTCCAATCAACAGAATAAGGTCCCAGTCAAGTTGTCGAACCTGAAATAGCAATATGGAAGGAGAGAAATAGATATACAAAGGCTTTGATACCATGTGGAAATTGAACCCAATTGATAGAACAATTGCACTCACAAAATTGCTAATCAAACATGCCAAATTCATACCAAAGGAGATTGAAATTAGAGCATAACACTAATATGTATTGAGTAAGTGTACAATAGAAAACCTTATGAAGTAATAGGCTGCTCAAATATATAATTACATGAATGGTTTGAAAGCATAAGGATTCTATTAGAATTGGTCAAAAAGAAGGATTACCAAAAATAATCAAATCCCCCATAGGTGCATAAAGTTGTTTCCAAATCTACGAAGATGCTCAAGAATTTGCTAAAACAAGTGGGAAATCTAAAGAGTGATGGAAAGACAACTCATTCATGTTTTTTTTTTGAGAAAAGGAGGGAGGATGATGTGGGAAAAAAACAAGGCACTTACACCTATACTAGCTTTTCCTTTTGCCTTAAAACTGTTGTAAAGGAAGGCATCTTTCAGAAAAATCAGAATGGCGCTTTAGTAACCAGGAATAAAATCAGACTTTCTAAAATTGGTTTCCAAGATGTTTCCCAAGCACTCCATGACCCATTTTTAGCATGTGTTGACTTCTAGGACATGTGGGAGACAACTAACATAGAATAGAATCTAGGAATCTACGTAATAAGACAAAAATGATTAATTAATGTCAAATGTGGGTAACTAAGGGTTGATTGTTCTAACAGTTATTACTCAGTAAAAGACATAGATCGCAGAACAATAGAAATGACCGAGTTAGGAACTATGTTCAGTATAAAGACACAGATCGTAAAACCACAAAAGAGATGTATATCATAATGATTATTGCACACCATAGGTTTGGAAACTGACTAGCTTGAATCGGATATTCAGAAGAAAGACATAGACAGAAGGATCACAATAATTGTAGCTTGTGAAGACACACATTGAAGAAAAATTATTTTGTATTTTCAAGTTATTCAATACTATGTTATATCATATCAGGAAGGTTGGACGAGGCAAGGAATAGGGAGTCGTATCATCCCTCTAGTTGGTGCTGGAAAATAACCTTAGGGTTTTGTAGAATCCTTTCTATTGGTGCATATAAAACCTAGGGGGTTGGAGGCTCCTTATAGTTGAATATGGTAAATATAATCATGGAGTTGGAGCCTCCTTCCAGTTGGAGATGAAGAATATAATTCATAATTTGGTGCTTCCATAATCCAAGATTGTGGTTATCCACAGGTCAGAGCTTTATTCCTACAAGTCGCAGTTTGCGCAGTCAGTTAGACATTTGTTTAGGTCGATGCTTGAAGTTCCTGAGTCAGTGCTCACACAAATCGAAGTCGTTGCTGGTTAGTGCCAACAACCAACAAATTTCTACTTGAGAATCAAGTCAACACCTGAAATGAGTGGGTGCTCATATTTGGAGATTTCATTCTCCCACTGATGTAATAATTCTTATATATTTATAGATATACAATTATTCTCAGATATTTGTGTGTTGTTGTATTTGTTACTATTACTGCTAAAATTTTTTAATTGGTAAAAATATGTGAAAGTGAAATAATATATATATTTGCGCAATTACCGATTCATCCCCTCTCTGTAGTAAGATAAATCCAACAATTGGTATCAAAATGGGTGTCTTCAGTAACATGTTAACATCTAGAAGAAATATCCATCACATATATGGAAAAATAGATGTTTGTGTACCAACCAAGAACCAAGGTTTGGCATCTCTAATTATGGTTTTTGGAAAATACGCATGGAGGTTTATGTGTAGTCTCTTAGTATGGGAATTTGTAAATCAGTGGAGGATGGATACAGGTTTCCAAAATAAACCATATATGAATAAGAATAAACCAATGAGCGCACAACTTCTAGAATAGTGACAGATGACCCTGAAAATATAAGACAATATGAATGGAATGAAAGAGAAAAGAGTGCATTACTATGTGTTATAGATGATGCTGAATTTACTGAAGTGATGCAATGTACAACAATGAAAGAAGTTTGGGACAAATCAAAGAGAATTTATGAAGGAGATGAAAAAGTAAAAGAGGGCAAGATTCAAACCTTCTTTGCACAATTTGAAATGCTTAAGATGAAGGAGGAGGAAGACATTGCAACATACTTTCTCAGAGTGGATGAGATAGTAAATTTTATATATTGGGACTTGGAGAAACAATTGAAGAAAAATTAGTTGTACAAAAAATCATGAGAACCGTTCATTCATGGTTCAATTCAAAAGTGTCACCCTTAGAAGACAAATATGACTTAGACAACCTGACAAAAGATGAACTTTATGGAATTCTCATTGTGTGTGAGATGAGGACGGGACCTAGGAATGTATCTAGAAAGGAAACAACTTTTTGAGCCACAAGGAATCCAAAATCCAAAAAGAATGAGTGCATGAACATAGATGACATCGAATGAAGAAAAGGCTAATTTTGTGAGAAAGTTAAAGAGAGGTCAAGGAAAATACAAAGGAAAGTTACTCTTTAAGTTCTTTAAATGTGGCAGGATTGGACACTTCGCTAAAAATGCACATATGAAAAAAACAAATATAGTGAAAGCGAAGAGGATCGAGACTATCAAGAATGAAGAAGTAAGCACCAACAAAACATAGTTGTGGACATAAAGAAATTTCGAAGGTGGAGTAAAAGTTTGTACAGTGAAGAGGATAACATTTCAGAGGAATAATATAACAGTGACAGTCCAAGGGATGTATTGTTCATGGAACTTATCCAAGATGAAAACTCAACAGGAGGAAATTAATTATTTGAATTAGCTCCATCCAACACAAAGAATTGGACCTACGATGGAATTCACCTTCCCTCTCCAAAGTCTGAAGAAAAGAAAAAATCAAGAAGAAAAAAAATTATTCAAATTGGAGAAGAATATTGAAAATAAACATACCTCTAATGGAATCACTCTACCATTCTTGATGTCCGAAGTGAGGGAAAAGGTCAGTAGCGTCGAAGACATTTCAAAATATGAAGACGAGGATAGTATTGAAGCCGACTGGGAAGGTGAACTGATTAGTGCAGTGGAATATTTGAAGAAATCAAGAAAAGACAATAAGGTGTTAAAGGAACAGTTGGAAAAGGAAGTAGAACAGGTCAAGCAAATTAATTAAAGACGTGCATGAAGCATTGGAGAATCAAATGAAGGTCAAAGAAAAGGAATTGTTTTGTGCAAAAGAAAGAATCAAGGAACTAGAAGAAATCAAGTGTGCACTTGAAAAATATTGGAAGGGGTTATAATCAATGAATGATCTAATCTAAGAACAAATTTTGCTAAAAGAGTCAGAAATTTCATACTTGAAAGTTGAGACGGTTTGCACAATACAAGAAAAAATTGAAACATGCATAGACGCAGATACTCAAACCATGTTCAACAATAGCTCAACAATCCTAGATGAAATATTGAGTTTCCAACAATCTCTAGAAGATAAAAATGGCATTGGATATAAACAGCGAGTGATGATGTGTGAGATAAAGGAGGACTTGGTTCTAACCAACAGGTCACATTCCACAAAATATATGAACAACTTACAAGGCATAAGAAAACTAGGTATGATAAACCCTTCAGTTATAAAAATAGATTCAGATCATTAAAGTGTTGGATATGTATATATGTTGGGCATATATAAAAATATTTCCACGCCATTAGATTCTATGTGTGTGATGAATATGGGAACAAGGATTCACATTGTTCCATGAGAAAAGAAAAACCAAAAATACATGTCTGGCATAATTTTGTGAAAAAGCATCTGCCACATAAGTAGATGTTGATTGTGCACTAGAATATATGGGTGAAGAATGTATATAAAAAATGCGCATAAGATGTAAACAACACCAGAACAGTTCAACTGATTTTGCACAAGAAGATTTGGGTGAAGAAGATATCTCAGGAGTGTGCAAAAGATATAAAGAATGCGAGCACAATTCAAGTAGCAAGAAATTGCTTCATTCATTGCTAACCAAAAGGGGTTATGAAATATCCTTGATTTCAAATAGGTACATCACGAATTCAAGGACTAAGATAGTAGATTTTTGCATATAGAATTCATTTGAAGATTTATATTGTATATTATGAAATGTATAGTTTTTATTATCAAAAGTGTGATTACAAAATTTGGATCTTTGAATATCGTATTACATCAGGCCATGAAGGCGTACACAGCTAAATTTATAAGCAGTCAAACAAGGATGGAACAGAACTAGATCTAGGATATACAAAATTGAAGTTGATAGAAGATGAAGATGAGCCATAGATGTAGTTTGAGATTGAATTCTTTAACTTGTTCGGTAGGAAGCAATGATAGGTGTAGGTCCAGATTCATTGGAGTTAGCTCTGTAGACTCTAGTGATTACAACAAAGGAAGAAGGTCCAATGCCAAAAATGATGAATCAAAGTAAGTATGCTCAACCCTAATTAGATTTATAATATCGATTATTTGTTGTTGTTGTTGTTGTTCCGAGAGATCAACCTGCCTACTCAAGTTAGACAGTGACTCATAAGTGCTCGTATTAAAACTGTGATTAATGGTACCATGGCATTAAATTTGACTCCTGTATCTATTTTTTTCAAGCACCCATATCAACCCTTAGTCATCCCAAATCCGCCTGTTGTGATTGGACCACCAAATGGAGGTTGTCAAGGGAATTTTTTAATCTCTGGAAGAAAGACATAATGTCAAAGGAAAGGTGAATAATGATAACTCAAGTCAAAAACACTGGAGCAAGGATTGACATAGTATGAACTAGGGTGGTGAGTTAAGTGAAAACAATACCAACTTATAGAATTGGGAGACACTTCTCTTCATGTGCTTAGACATAAATTGAAGGGCATCGAGGTTGATGAATTCATGCATTGTGCAATACAAGGGAGATCACGACGATGTCAAAATTTAATGCATCGATCAATAAAGGAAAAAAAGTGATTTGGAAGAATGATGTCAAAATAAAATCTCGTGTACAAATACAAGACATGGACAAGGTATTGACTCTTACCACGCATGTGAATGGTTGGAAATATGTGTGAAAACATGCTAATTTAGTGACATTCATAAAAGGACCTTGTGTCTGAAATCCAAGATAAGATCACTTGAAAGATACATTAAATAATACAAATACGATGATGATGAGGCATAACATATCAATTCTATGTACCTAACACAAAGATGGGTTATCTATGACCTGGAATACCCGAAGCAAGCCAAAAAATAAGAAATGAGCACAAATCCAAGGGGATTCAACAAAGAAGAGAGTCCCTTTACCATTGATGTAAAAGGGGGATAGAAAGATAAATACTAGTGGAAAGGGGAGAAATGATAGAATGGAATAATATAGAAGGTAAGTATGTGCAAAATAATAAAGAACATGATTACAAAGGGAACCTTTGACATACAGAAGAAGAGCTTGACTTCATGGGAAGCTTATGACAAAATTATGTTAAAGTAGTGTTGACATCAATGACAAAGGGGGATATTGTTGAACATGTATTGTCATTGATGTAAAATGATCAAATTATTATGTAATAAACATGATCGCAAAGGATTGAATGATTATGTGTTGATCATGACGTCAAAGGATCTAAATGTCGAAGGTGTTGAATTTCCATTGATGCCAAAGGTATTGAACATGAATTGTCATTGATGACAAAGGGGAGTGTTAAGGATATTGTCGAACAAGTTGTAATTTATGACAAATAATATAATAATGACAAAATAAGTTTAAAACTCCATGACACAAAACCAGCTTGAGAAAATACATATGGAAGAATGTGGAAGTCCCATGAGACCAAAGTTCCCACCATGACATTGGTCACAAGTGCACAAATAGTAATCTACAAAGAAGAACATTGGAAATGGAAGATATGCACAATACCATTTGTGTGAAACATATGAATGAAGACCACAAAACAAAAACATGTGTGTAAAAGTACCACAAAGAAAATGGTATGTGGCACAAACACTTGTAAGAAAAAACATAAGTTATGAAACTATGTGCAAAAGTACCATAAGGATGTTGTCATATGTGTTCTAAACCCCACAAAGATGAATTGTGATAAGTGGCATGCCAATGCAGATATTAACTTGAAGAAAATGAAAACAAGTAGTGTGTTATCTAAGGATAAGGAACTTCACCAAGTCAACACATCTCTTGAGCCAATAATACTTTAAATAATCAAGAGACAGATGTGGTGAAGTAATCTTGTAAGATTAAGATCTGAGATAATCTGGTTAGTCAAGATTCAGAATTATTTGGGGTATCAATGGCTCGTTGATCACAAAAAGAGTTTCTATGCAGCGGAGTTGAAGTGCAGAAAACAACATATGTTGAAAAGAAAGAAATACACTAGATAAAGAGGATACTCATATTCAAGATGTGTGAGGTTTTTACTCAGTAAAAGATGCAGACCAGAGAATAGCAGAAGAGATTGAATTAGGAGCTTTGTTCAATATAAATACATATATCGCAGAACAATAGAAGAGACATAGATCACAATGATTATCACACGTCGTATTTTTGGCAATTTACTATCTTGACACATATATTCAGAAGAAAGACACAGATAGAAGGATCACAATAGTTGTGGGTTGTGAAGACACATAACGAATAAAAGGTATTATGTATATTACAGTTATTTAAGAAATTCTTATTTCATATCAGGGAGGTTGTACGGGGTAAGGAATAGGGGATCGTAGCCTCCTTCCATTTGGTGATGGAAAATGACTTCATGGTGTTGTAGCATCATTTATATTAGAGAAGATAAAACCTAGGGGGTTTGATCCTCCTTCTAAGTGAAGTTAGAGAATATAATTTATAGGTTGGTTATTCCACAATCGAAGATCGCAGTTATCCATAGGTCAAAGCTTGATTTCTATAATTCATAGTTTTGTAGTTAGACAAACATCTATTCATGTCAATGCATAAATTTCGTGAGTCAGTGATCACGTAGATCAAAGTCATTGCAGGTCAGTGCCAGTACCTAATAGATTGTTGCTTGAGAATCAGGCCCACAGCTGTAATGAGTGGGTGCTCATGTTTGGATATTGAATTCTCCAACTAACATAATAATTCTTATATATTTATATATATACAGTTATTCTCAGATATTTGTGTGTTGTTGTATTTATTACTGTTATCGCCGAAAAGTTTTAATTGGAGAAAATATATCAAAGTGAAATTATATATATATATATATATATATATATATATATATATATATATGCGTGATTAATGATTCACCTCCCACCTCCCACCATCAGTATTATGTATGTTTTGATTTGATGTAAATGTTTGAACTTGAACATGAAATCTTTTGATGATTGTTTCTTTGTATTATTTGCGAATTGAACTTGATGTATTTACATATTTATGTAGTGATATAAAAAGGGACAATGATACAGGAACACAAATAGTGATACAAGAAAAAGGATAATGATATAGGTGCAGGGACAAATATATAGGTATAAGTTGTCAGAGACAATGATATTGTGATTATTATAGACTGTTTCTTTTATTCATATAAGGGCGACAAGACAAGGAAAGGATAGGATATTGTATTCTCCTTCAAGTTGGTGCCTATGAGTTATGAGTTGGTGCTCACTGAGGATTGGATTCCTCCCTATAAGATGGACCATGTGACCATAGGGGGTTGTAGCCTCCTTTTAGTTAGATTTGATAAACTAGGGGTTTGAAGCCTCCTTTTGGTTAGTGCTTTAAAATCAGGGAGTTGCAGCTTCCTTCCAATTTGTCCTAGCAAACATGTTGAATGTAATATTTATATTATAAACAACATATTTTTTAGTTTTCTCCCATTTGGGTTTCCACATTAAATCTCTTGTGCACTATGTATTATTTTTATGTGACGGTGAATGATATTGTTAATTGTTAATGTTACAAGTTAAAATTGGTAAAAATTTCCCAATACTAATTCACCTCCCTCTCAGTATTGCTGAATATTTCAACAGTATATATTCACAGAAGAATTGATTGCACATTGTACGGATATTAATAGAAACACCTTTATCTAATAGTTAAATCTAAAGAAAAAAAGTCCAGTTACAAATCACACCAAGAACTTTCAAAAGCTAAGTATTAGAGTGAAGAACATTTCAGAAGATAATTTGTTGGATCTCTTTGTTGGAACCTTAAAGGATAACATTCAACATGAGGTGAGTCTGTTCGAATCACCATTATTGGAGGAGGATTTATGAAGGAAAGGAAGGTTGAAGGTAAAAATATGGCAATGGACACTAGAAATACTACTTCCAACACATACACAGAGAATTATCTTCCTTCTTCGAGCCCAACTTAGAGGATGACACCTCAACAACTGGAGGAAATAAGAGAAATTTTTTTATGCTTTAATTGTGACAACAAGTAAAATAAGGGACATAATTGTGGAGAAAACAAATTGTTCTACATGGATTGTGAAGAGGAAGAACCAAAAGAATAGGAACCACTGCAAGGGGATGAATTATAAGGGATTACTTCCACCATGTATTTTCATGTTTTGGATGAAATTAGCACTCCTAAACTCTCAAGATAAAAGGATATATCAAAAATAAAAAGGTAACAATGTTGGTTGATTCTGGTAGAACTCATAATTTCATTCATTGCAAAGTAGCCAAATATCTCAATTGATTTGTATATCCAACACCAAAATTTCAAGTAATGATTGTAGATGGAGGAACTATCAAGTGTTCGGGGAAATGCCATAATATTGATCTTACTATTGGGAAATATGTATTTAATAATTCCATGATTTCTATCCCAATGGGTGGTTTTTATGTTGTAATAGGGGTTCAATGGTTAGAATCATTGGGAACAATGGATTTTCATTTTCAGAAGCCTATCATGAAATTTTCCTAGGAAGGGAAACAATTTGTGTTAAATGGTATCACAGTGAAACCAAACAAGTTGATAAACTCTAATGGTAGAAACAAATTTGTTAAATAAAGGACAATAAGGTGTAACTACACAGTTAGGCTCATTAGATGTTCAAACATCTGAAGATTTTATTTCCTCGTATTTCCAAAGGGTCCTTAATAATCCTTCCAAGTTAATTGAAGCTATTCCAATAGGTATTCCACCAGTTTTACATTTGTACCATGCTATTCACTTCAATACAAGAAGTGTTCCTTTTAGCATCAGACCTAATATATACCCCTATGGCCAGAAGAATGAAATGGAGCACATGGTTGAAGAAATGTTAGAGGATGGCATAGTTAGGCCTAGCCAAAGTTCTTAGTTGACACCATTGGTAATGGTACACACAAATCCTGGCTCATATTACATAGATATTTCTAACCCTTTTAATGTAAGTACAATAATTGTATTCTTCAAAGAAACAGTGCAGAAGTTACATGGAAGCCCGAAGATTATTGTAATAAATATAGATCCTATTTTCACTGGAAAATGATGGACTTAATTATCTTCTTGTTTGGGTACAAATTTGGGTCGTGGTTCAACATATCATCCTCAATCTAATGATAAAATTGAGATAGTGAACAAATGGTTGAAAGGCTATCTTCGTTGCTTTATATTTGATAAACAAATACAGTGGAAAAAATGGTTGTACAATAATTATTTCCATACGTCATAAAAATGTGTCAATTTATGGCACTTTATGAGTACCAGCGTCCATCTATGGCATCTCCCTTAAAAGGAAAATATATTGTTCATGTAGTGGAAGATCTCATAGAGAACCAACAAGTAGTTCTCCAAATACTGAATATGCCAAATAATAGGATGCAACAACCTGAAGCTCAACATCACGTTCAAAGGATCTTTGAAGAAGGAAAAATAATATGGGAGCATGGACAAATCATCGAAACAAGAACCAAATAGCTACAAAATCAGGCTATTACTGAGTACCTCATCAAGTGGAATAATGTTCGACATGGGAAGATGAGTGTCTCATTAAATGGAAGAACCTAACCACAAAATATTCAACATGGGAAGATGAGTCCTTTATACAAAAACATACAGAAATACTTCAATGTTGAGGACAACACTTTTGGAAGGGGAGGGGAATCATAATCCCTCAATGATGGCACATTACCCCCTATATTGTGGTTTATTACATATTATTGATGTTGGCTTGGGTCTATTAGTGGGTCTTTTAGTTTTTATTGTACACCTTCATTTCCTATATATAGGAAGGAGATATTTTCATTTTAGTCATCATTGTATATTATATTGTATTATGTACTTAGTAAATTGTGTAAGGAGGCTTCCCCCTCAAAGAGGCTTTATATTCATCTTTGTTCTTCATTATTAAGGCGCGAATTACTTTCTTGTAGTTTATTTATGCTCTTTTTATGCTATTTTTGGGACTTGGTTTCATAACATTCTTGTTGTTTGAACATCTAATGAGCATAATTGTGAAACTACACATTGATATCCCTTTTTCAAAAATGTTGTCATAGAATTAGAGCTTATCACCTTGATTGGTTTCCCTTTGATACCATTTAACTCAAATTGTTTTCTTTCCATGAAAATTAAAATCCACAATTCCCAATGATTGTAACCATTGGACCCCTAGGACACCATTAGCACCACCCATTGGGATAGAAATCATTGGACTATCCAATACATATCCCCCCATAGTAAGATTGATATTACGTAATTTTCTTGAGCAATTTATATTTCCTCCATTTGCAACCATTACTTGAAACTATGGTGTTGGATATACAAAGAAATTGAGAACTTTGGCTAATTTATAGTGAATGAAATTATGAGTACCTTGGGGATACCAACCCAAGGACCTATATATACAAGGGGAGCCTTGTAATTTCCCTTTCATTGGATATATTGGTGCTTCCTTGATGGCCCATTTTAATCTTGTTGGATTCACCATTAGTATATAGGTTTGGTTGTTTTCCACTCTGAATGTAATGAATACTCTCGGTGCTTCTCAAGTAGGAATTTTATGTAAATATCATCAAAACCCTTTTCCTTCTCCACCATTTACATATTATCCTCCTCCATATACCTCATTTGGTTATTGTGTAATTACTCGTAACCAAAAGTATAAACGAAACATAAAGAGGAAGACTAATAATAAGATGCAAAGATAACGGGTTAATTCCTTAGCCAATGCAAGTCATGTTCGGGGAAAGTGACACTAGAAATAGGTCACCAATCACTACAAGAAATACTAGAGGAATCCAACTAGATGTTATAATTCATGATAGGAGCAAGAAACTAGATACTACAAGCCATGTAATGGGAAACAAACCAATCATTGTAATTCATATTGAGTGAAAACAAAACAGTACAAGCCATACCAGAGACAAGTCATAATTCAGTGCAAATCATACTAAAGACAAGGAACCAACTTCTAAGTCGTGGTGGGGGAAAGCAACCAACCACTGCAATTCATGTTGGCAACATCGATATTATTGAGAAAACTAGAAGAATAGGACACAAGCCTAAGTTTCCATGTAATCTTTGCAAATTATATCACATTACTCATATATGCCTTGTTATTCTCAAGGTACAAAGAGTGTTGTCCCTATCTTGAGGATCTTTTTCTCCTAAGAAACCTATGGTTTCCTAGAATTTTATTCAAAATTTGGTTAATGAAGTGGTTGAACCAATGCAATATCTAGCCAATACCACTCTTCCCATGGAGAGTGGAAATATTAAAGTGGTTGAGTCGATAAAATGTTTATTCGATCCCACTCTCCCCTCATAGAGTTCCAATATTGAAGTAATTGAACTAATGGAATATTTGGTTGATCCCACTCTTCCTTGAAGGAGTGACAAGATTGAAGTGGTTGAACCAATGTAATATTTAGTCAATCCCACTATTCCCTTGAATATTGACAAGATTGAAGTGGTCAAACTGCTGCAATATTTGGCAAATCCCACTCTTCCTTTGGAGAGTAATGTTACTACCACGTATTTATTCCTTACTAACAAGTAAGAATCTTCTATAAAATGGGGCATTCGATTCACCTTGAATGATCCCCCACGAGCTCTAATATTTCTTCCTTTCATTGGAATAATTAATCTAGGTCTTGTCTTCCCTCTTGTTGACACACTTAAGTCGATAGTGGTTCACGCCACAAATTTATCGACAACCTTTAACATAATCTCCCTAAACACCATCCTGGACAGGTTTTACCCTATCCAGCAACATTTGCAGAGCAGATGTAGTCTCACTCGATATGTATGAGGGAAGGCTATAGGAACCATGCTTTTGTGGAAGGAAGAGGACTTGCACACTATCTCTTATCCTATCACATCATTACTTCAAAGATCCAGATGGTTAAAAACATCATTCATGAGATCCACTTATCATCATTCACAGTAAATTCAGTTAAAGCAACATCATAACTTAGATAAAAAAAGACATCGAGATATATGAACCCAATAGATCCAACAAGATTTTGCATCATTCATACATGAAAAAACATAGATCGCGCCATTCCATATTCAACAGACATGCATAATAAGAAAGTAATTTCATCATCAATATCCTCTTTATATTAGATTCAAAACATCTCATGACAAACAAGTATTCTTGGTCAAAATGTCCCAGACCAGAAAGTACATTCATAGATCACATCATACTTCTTGTCTTCATCGATAGAACCATTGATAAAACATCATTGATTCCTAATGATTATATTCCTAATTCTATTTATAGGCTTAAGACGTTACAAAAAGGTCCACATGGGATGACTCTCTAACTACTATGGACCAAAACTTCTAACTAATGTGACCAAACTGACCACACTTGGTGGAATCTTATTCCATGTAGTTTAGTCTTCTACTTGTGGATGTCCTCTTTATCGCACCTTAGACATCTGATCCCCTTTCCAACATGACCCCAATAAAAACTTGTGGCTCTTCCTCGATCCACCTCACCTAGACATATATGGTGCATTCAATTTGGTATTGAAAATATCATGCTCCATCTGAAGTTATTCAACCACTTCTTTGATATTTTCGTTGAGTGTTGCGCACTCCTCCATGTCTTTTTTAGTCGGGTGCTCATCAGATACCTGCACCACTTTGGCTTGTGCATCCTTGGTGTTTGCGAGTCCCTCCATAGATTTGAGCATTAGCTTCTCTGCAGTATCTTGGAATTCATCTAACTGAGTCATTTGACATTGGTGTTGTTCATGTGCCTTGTTGATGCATTATTGCAGTGCTTTCAGTTTGGCTTCCTTGGTCACCTACATAATTGGGGGCATATTCTTGAGCAATTCCCTCAATTATTTCAGCTACGATTCTACCTCGCTAATATTTGTACCCAACTATTGCAGCTACTCGTCCTCGACCATGGTCATCCAATATTGTTTTGTTTCCTCTGCCTTTGATTGGGAATATTTTTCTAGCTCTTCTAGCTATGTTGTTGCTTCTTCTATTGCGCTCCTTCACTCTTCTAGTTGTTCAGGCGGTTTACTCGATATTATGCATGCTTGAAGTTCCTCATTTTCCTTCTTCAAATCAGTGATTATATGTCTTAGTCATAACACTTTAGCATGGTCAAACATCTCCAGGGTAATGTCTAGGATATCTTCATAAGAAACTAAGATTGCATTCTCTAGTTGTTTTTGATCATCAAATGCCTTGGTTCTTTTAATTACAACTAATTCCTGGTCCATTTTCATTCGCACTATCCCTGCTTCTTCCTTTTCTACCTATTCTCATAGCTTGAACAATTGGTCATGCACTATCGCCTCACAATCTTGAATCTTGTGGCTTGCTTCATTTTGGATTTTGGACAACATATGCATTGGAAGCTCATTGATTTTAAGGTTGATTAAGTCAAATTTATGTAGGGTGGCATCAACATCTTCATCCTGTGTCACCAGTACTTGTGATGGAATCTCGATCATTCACAATTTCTTGTTGATACTTATTTCACTTGCCATTTTCAGCAAATATGTTTGTGGTACCCTTGTCTCTAATACCGCATTTGTTAGGAATTGCAACAATACCTTCACCTGGTGAAAATACTCTATTGCATGTTGCTTTACCTATGCTTAAATCTCACTAGATGTTGTAGTAATTGAGGCCAGTATCCTTCTTACCTGATCATCTAGAAGCTTCGTTGTACTGCTCCCTTCTCCTTGTTCAAATTTGCGCTTGGTCTACCCCACTTCTTATTGCCTCACTAGATTCGAATCCATTGGGGTCACAGATGATTCCTCCTATGACTTGCCCTCAAACTCTTTGTTTGAAAACTTGTACTATGTCTCTAGCTATTGGTTCTATGCGTCATGCCTTTCCTGATTGTGAATCACATGTGGGTCGATTTCAAATTGTGCCACCTTTCTATACTTGGTTGTGCCCTCATCTATGAGACGTGGGACCTTCCCTGCAACTTCCTAGAGTCCATCCAAATAGTAATAGAACATGACATTGCAATCTCTATATCATGCCTTATCTTTGAGTGCCCATAGATTTTGATATCATGATCCTCTGCATGTTTTTACTACTTCAATGTCCATCCACTGAAAATACTTGAGTTCCATCTAACCCACAAGTGCGATCAATATCATTATCCATGAATAAGTTAATGGTATTCTTCCCTCCTGCGGCAATACAATGTTTTCCATCAGTTGGTTTAACAGAAATAGAGACCAATTCATTTGAAATCCTTTGCACACTTATTCACACATATGATCACTCTCAACGTGCACTGGTTCAGTCTGTTCTTATGCACAGTTTTCATGGCCAAAAGATTCGCTACAACTCAAACTTCCTTGTCATTAATAGTTCAAATAATGTATGCTCTCTTGTGGTGAACTACATTGTACTTCTTCTTTAGTTTTGCAGCCAAAATTTTATCATTGTCATTCCCTCTGAAATACTTGGATGGATCAACGCCCGCCTTGGGAAATCTAGAGATATGTGAGATCAAGTTGACCACGATAGGTATTTTCATATCCAGCCATAGGTATCCTCCATGGAAGCATGCCAACAACTTCTTCATGCATGCATTAAATTCCCTCAAATGCCCAAAATGTGGCATGTGGGTAATGGCCAACAACCCCAACCGCTGCAATCCAAATTCCCAATTCGCCAGTTCTCTAGTGACAAGAACTCTGTCACCGTGCGCTTGATGTTCAAAAGTCTCCTCGATGCATTTTGGGTACACGAGAATGTCTTGGTCACTATACGGTAGCTTCTGCATATGCGGAACAATGTTCAGTGTAACATGCATGCCCTTTGGTGTTGTTGACATCTTGATGCTAAATCTCCAATTCTTGCTGATGCAAACTGACAATACATCAGGATTCTATGGTGGTACATAGCCCATTATATCAGCAACTGTTGGTCCTTTCCTCAATGTGGAGTCCTCTCCCCCTGTCATTGATGGGTCAGTTTTGGATTATGCCACCCTGGTTACACTACGGGTTGATTTGGTTCATCGTTGTAGAGAAGTTGGTAAATTCTCAACCCTCTTATTTTTGGGTGGTTGTGATAACACATCTTAAATTTTTGGCCTCTCCTTTACCTTCGACATGTCGTGGAATGACGATCCTTATGTGCTACCAATCGAAATGATTTAGGCAATAACTATCTATCTATCTCTCTTCTACTCTTCGTTGTTCTCCTAAAGTTTCCTCTACTTAGTTTCATTGTCACAATATTCACAATGGTTCATTGCATACCCCCCTAATCAATTCTTATAGGCTTTGTTGCAACCATGCGAATGATTTCCATCATCATATCTGAATCCTTCGAAGATTGAACCAATCCGCCATCAATTCTGTAAATCCAATGGTCTAATTTCTCCATTAATTCCCATATTTTCCACTTGTGTCGTCACCCGTCAGGTTGAAATGCTGCATTTATTTTCCAATGTGACTATAGCACACCTCATCTAGTATCACCATGCTCCATTCTTTCCGTGATTTGAGTTTTTTTTCTTTTCTTCCGACCCCTTTTTGTTGTGTTTTCTTTTCCCTTTTCTCTCTTGTTTTTTTAACTACGCAGCTTATTAGTTATGGTGCCTCACCTGGCTATCCCAATAGGGATTTATATTGTTAGAATAATCAAACCCATAGTATTACCCACTTAGACATTAATTCATTTATTTTTGTCTTATTTGCCTAGTTCATGAGTCCCACCATGTGCAAGTTGCTAATTGCCTATCCATAGAGGTCAAACTTGCCATGTTTGACTCATGTAGTGCTTGGGAAAGCCTTAGGACTCAAATATGCTTTATTCCTGGCCTCCTAGGTGCCTATCTACTTTTTCTGCTTTACTGCCTGCTTTTTCAGTGTTTTAAGGCACATAGGAAAGCAAGACTAGGTGAGGTGAACTTGTTTTTTGCCCCTTTCATCCTCCACTCTTTCCTCCATGAAAAAGCATGTATGAGCTTCCATTCCACCACTCATTAGCTTTCCCATGTGCCCTTTCTAATTCGTGAGCCTCACGACAGATTTGGGATCAACTTTTTACACCTATGGGGGATTTGCCTATTTTGGGTAAGCCTGCTTTTTGCTAGTTTTGGATGCCTCCTTATGCATTCGATCTCTTGATGTATTCTATATATTCAGAAACCTATGTTATTATAGGGTTGGCTATTGTACACTTAGTTAATATAATTTTGTGTTACAGCTCCATATTCAGTCTCCATTGTTAGCAATTTTGCATGATCAATTGATAATTGTTGTGAGTGAAATCAATCTATTGCTGGCCTGAATTTCTACATGGTATCAGAGCCATTGTAAGTTGTTACTCTCCTTCAAAATTGTTTTGCAGGTTTGACATCAAGACTAGGAGCCTTCTACTAACAGCTGGGACAGATTTTCTAAAGCTATGGATTCACAGAAAACTATCTTGACTCCCTTCAACTATTTTGAATGGAAAGCAGAGATGGAGATCTTGTTGAGAGATAAAGGCCTCTACAGGGTGACTATGGCTATAGAAGCAGAGCCCAATGCTGCTACAGAGAAGATCAAATGGCACAATCGGAGAGATGAGGCCTATGGCCTCCTATGTCTTAGTATTTCCCGAGACCTCCTTTTCCATCTCGATGGATTAACTTCACCGGATCAAGTATGGGAGAATATTTCTGATCTTTTTGGAAAGACAGATGAGATGAGGGGACATCAGATGGAAAATGAGATGATTTCTCTGAATCCCAGTAGCTTTGAATCCCTGCAGCTATATTTCTCCAAGTTCAAAGCACTAGTTTTGCAGCTGAAGCAGTGTGGTATCGAAAAGAAAGATGATCAGCTTGTATTTTCCATCCTCTCGAAGCTAGGACCTAACTACTCAGTCTTTTTTTAGACCTTCTATGCCACAAAACTCACAGCTCGAACCTGGAAGATGCCTAGCCTCGCAGATTTCATGGAATCTCTCACACAAGAACAAGACAAGCTGGTGATGATGGGCACCATCAAACCATCCAAATATCAAGCTTTGATTGTTGGAGATTCGAAGGTGGATAAAATAAAAAAGAAAGCTAAAAATCCACCTGAACAAAAGAGAGACAAGAAGCAGTCTCCAGAGGATCAACAAGGTCCCAAGAAAAATACCCAGAAGAAGAAAAACAAAGGTGAAATGAACAAGTGCTCATACTGTTCGAAGGGCAATCATACTGAAAGCTCTTGTATGAAAAATTAGATAGACATGCTAACTCAACTGCTGGAGAAGAATGGCATCTCCCTTCCAGAAGGCTCAAAGAAGAGAGAAGGAGGATCAAGTTCAGATGACAGAGAGAGAGTTCATGCTCTAGTTGCTGGCACATCAAGCTCACCCAATTTTATCATTGATTCTGGAGCTTCAAGACACATGGTTTTGACTAAGGAGGCCTTCTCCTCACTGGACAAGTCGAAAGGACCATCTATTGTACTGGGAGATGACTCTCTCACTGAAAGTATGGGCAAAGGAAGAATAGATCTTGATCATGGTAAGTTCAACAATGTGTTGTATGTCCTTGGTCTCACCTCCAACCTTCTGTCAGTGTACCAGATGACCCACACTGGGTCTCCTAAGAAAGTCATATTCTCCCCCGATGAAGTTGAGATCACAAAAATCTCAAGTGGTAGAGTCATTA
>LPNX011132249.1:193910-248366 GCA_001517045.1 Pseudotsuga menziesii | reverse complement strand
TTCCTAGTTCATGAGTCCCACCATGTGCAAGTTGCTAATTGCCTATCCATAGAGGTCAAACTTGCCATCTTTGACTCATGTAGCGCTTGGGAAAGCCTTAGGACTCAAATATGCTTTATTCCTGGCCTCCTAGGCGCCTATCTACTTTTTCTGCTTTACTGCCTGCTTTTCCAGTGTTTTAAGGCACATAGGAAAGCAAGACTAGGTGAGGTGAACTTTTTTTTTGCCCCTTTCATCCTCCACTCTTTCCTCCATGCAAAAGCATGTATGAGCTACCATTCCACCACTCATTAGCTTTCCCATGCGCCCTTTCCAATTCATGAGCCTCATGACAGATTTGGGATCAGCTTTTTACACCTATGGGGGATTTGCCTATTTTGGGTAAGCCTACTTTATGCTAGTTTTGGATGCCTCCTTATGCATTTGATCTCTTGATGTATTCTATATATTCAGCAACCTATGTTATTACAGGTTTGGCTATTGTACACTCAGTTAATATAATTTTGTGTTACAACTCCTGTTGTAAAGGAAAGTGTCCTATGGCTAGGGTTTAAGAGGCCATCAACGTACTGGGGTTGAAATAGAGATGCACAATGTTCAGCAAGCATATATAAACAATATGAGAGATGAGAAATGTCCACACCTGATAAACCGAAGGCTGGTCCAAGCTTTCTCTTCAATCCTCTTCCTGCTCCTCTCGCTCCAAGAGACCTGCAAAACAAGTTATACCTTCCTCATACCATTATGACCACATATAAAACAATGATAATCAAATAAACAGAACAAACATCATCATATGATCATAAACAGAGATTCAATCACACATTGAACAATGATTTGGGAAGAAGAAGGACATCACATCTTTATTAATCTTGAAAACAAGTACAAATATACCTTCTCTTCAAGTCGGCACCTCACGAAACCTTGACCTAGATCTGCTGCTTCTCTTCTCCAAAGAACTCAGCCTCCAAGCTCTGCAACACAAGGGAAAGACCTCTAGGGAAAAGTGTGGGCAAAGAGAGTCCCGATTCCTCCAGCATAACAATGCATAAAACCCAAGTCCCTCTCATGGCCTTCCCTACCTCTATTTATATGGGTGAAATAAGGTAGTTCGAAGGTTAGAGAAGTTATAGCAGTTAAGGAAATTAAGTTAAAAGAAAAAACTAATATCCAGTTAACGCGTGTTTTAAAGTTTAAATGTTAAGATACATATGTGCGAGTCTGCAGTAGAGCAACCCATGAATGATGCGCGACTATATAGAAGAGAAACCCGTGCATACAAGGATGCGTGACTTGATATAAGGGAGACTCGCGAATGATGCGCGAGTTGTCAATAGAGAGAGTCGCGCATACATCCTAACATAGCTAAATGGCAAAGTAACTGGCTGGATGAAGGCAGAAATGTATTCCATAATAAGCCAAGCTATAGTATTCTAGGCAAACCTCAATCCATAAGTGTCCTTTTGCGTGCCGACATAAGGAAAGTCGGCACTCGGACGGAGAGGTGCCACTCTGGTGTATAACAAATGCCCCCTAATGTGTGAGGTTAGAGGGGAAGACGATAGCCGAAATACATTATAAAGGAAAAAGCTGAGTATGGAGAGAGCAGAGAATCCAAGATCAAAAGGCTCGAGTGAAGGTACCTATAAGAGAGATAAATGTCAAAAAAACTGATCTCTGGTACATACAAGTCCATATACAAAACATCGCCATAAAGATACAGGCGGATCCAACATATGTATAACTGATGAAACTATAATGGTCGCTCAATATGCAAAAAGGCACCATATCAAATCTAGAGGAGTCATGGCCACAAATGAACAAGGTGGATCCATGCTCAACAATCGATCATAGCCACAAAAATACAAGGTGGATCTATGTCTCAGCAAAATGTCATATAAAGCATAACATGGTCTTGCGCAACTTGGGAAATAGCAAAAGATGACAATGCTACTGTCGGCCCAAGGTCTTCAATCCAAACCGCCCAAAAAAGGTACGAATCCTAACCATGCGAATAAAGGAGCTGAAGTCGAACATGGAGGAAGCCGTTTGATTACAGGTCAATAATGAAAACCGTTAACAAACGCGAGGAAAACCACCATTAATGAAAATGGTTCCCAAGGTGCCTAGTACATTCTAACAAGTGTGATTACAAGGACTTGAAGTCGAACACTTGAAGAATCCATCGATTAGGAGACAATAAAGGTATCCCAACTACCCAATAGCAAGGGAAATTGCCATTGAGGACAACAATTCCCAAGGTACTGTCATAAAACTGTAAATCTCGTCCCTAGAGCAAGATGTGTTGCAGTCGATAGGAAGAGATCCGTTGGAAGGAAGGCATTAAGGCATCCTTCATCATCCAACACGAGGTAACTCCAAGACTAATTGGATCTGGAATTGGTACTGAAAGTTCACAAAAAGGACCACTGAAGACACGATGTAATGAAATGATACCAGGGAATGGCCGACACAAAATGTCAAGGCAACTGCAGAATGGAGGACAAAGGTTTAATCCTTCAACAGTGAGCATGACACAAAAGTGACTTAGGCATCTTTTGACACAAAATAGGACCAACGAAACAAATCTACAATGTAGGAGACATTGACAGATTCCCCAAAGAATTGGAAAGAAGACCAACTGGAGGAGTAAGAAACTCTGAATCATGATAAGGTCAAAATACTAGGACCCAACTATTGAGAGACTCAAAACTGGTGCTTTGTTCAAGGAAACAAGACTTGCTGCCATAATATAAAAAGATATGGAAATAAACCTTCCCCTTCCCTTCTTTCTTGTAAAGGTTTAACGAGTCCAACAAAGCAAACTCGGGACCATCTTCATTTTTTAACAAGCTCGAAGAAAAGAGAGAAGAATGCTTGATAAGGAACTAATTCGTGGATTTTACGAGCCCGAACTAGTTCATGCTCGACGGTGTTTTCATAGTTTAGAGAGTCTGAAAACTCCAAAGAAGACTCCAGGGGGGTCCTTTTTCGTACAATTTAGTCTCCTGAGGCCAAAAAAGTATAAAACAAACCAAAGAAGAACTCTCTTAACTTCCGAAGAAGAAAAGGCGCACCTTTTTCGTAATTAGTCGGGAAGGTCTGAAAAAGGTTAAGTTACCACCTACCCAACGCTCCTTCAAAAGAAGCATATAAATCCTGAGTTTTACGAGTGTGAAGGAAGGCAAGATCACTCGGAAAGATCCATTTGATTACGAGAAACGAAGCTTAAAACAACAAACTCGATGCTTTGTTCTTTAGAGTTTAACGAGCATGACAAAGACATAAAGTACACTCAGAATCTTTTTCATGTTTTGGTCCAGAGCACGAAAAAGAGAAAACTAAGCTCATACCGGGGGTTCCTTTTCGGTAAGTTTAGTCCCTCAGGTCCGGAAAAGAGATAAACCTATGCCTGAGAATACTCTTCTCAATTCAGTAGAAAAGAGAGGGATCCTTTCTCGTATTATTCCACATGGTCCGAGAAAGAGATAACCTACCACCAATGTGGATTCCCATTCACATATTCTTAACGAGCCTGAACGGACAAGTTTACTCGGCAGTCAAGTCTATTTTAAGGAGTCAGACTTGGGCCTAAAGAAACTCATAATCTTTCCCGTGAAGTTTTAACGAGTCCAAAAAAGTCAACTCGTAGCCTCCTTACTGTTTTTAACGAGCTCGAAGGAGAGCTAAAAGAATGCTCTAAGGGCGTGAGTCATAACTAGAAAAGAAGATCAGACTGTATCAAAGACTCCAGGAAGACTTCATCTAAAGAGAGGAAATCATCCGAGATAGGACACATATCTGGACTTTCAACAGGATGGACAGAGTGGAGAGAAGGCTCTACAATCTGTATAGGATGACTCACCAGTTTGGCTGCTGGGACCAAGTCCCGAGAAGGTAAGCATGGAAACAGAGGCTGCCTCTCAGTAGCAATTGAACACAAATGAGCAGAAGCCACATAGTTCACCTGTGGTGGGGTGGTGTCTACAGAAACACTGGGAATTAACAAAGGAAAGACTTGGTCTCTAGTCGGGTCAGGAGACGAATCAAGAAAATCCAACTGATCGATAGTGACAATATATTCGCCATGAGTAAAGTACATCACACAGAAGAATGTTGACACCACAGCTTGCATGGCATAGACATAATCACGTCCAAGGAGCATATTAAAGTCCAAGGGGTCTTCTATTACCATGAAGTCAACTAAGACGGTCTTCCCACCCAAAGTAACAGGAGTCTGAGCGAGAATTCCCAAGGAAACACAAGTTCTTCTATCAAAAGCCAGTAATTGACTAGCAGTCGACACAAGGTTGGGAGATGCCATACCTCGCCAAGCACGAGCAGCCAAAATACTAACTGAGGCTCCTTCATCAACAATGCAACGAGCAATTGTATAGGGTTCAACTTTGACCTTTATCTGGAAAGGTGCATGGGAAGGAAAGCGCGGCTCAACTAGGCTATCCCAATCAAAGGAAGCAATCCGAGGGCTTGGTGGGGGTTGATCCGAAACAAGTTCAGTGCCCCCTTGTTCAGTAAGATCTGAACTGGCAGTAAAGAAAATGTGACTAGTAGACACGTCACTCTCCAAAGGAAGAGTGGGATTGATCGATACTGGAATCGATTCAACCGCTTGGTGGAAGTCACTCTCCGAAGGGAGAGTGGTCTTGACCAAAGATGACATTGGTGCAATCACATTAGGATCACTCTCCGAAAGGAGAGTGGGATTGACCAAAGATGACATTGGTTCAATCACATGAGGAACACTCTCCGAAAGAAGAGTGGGATCAACCAAATATGAGATTTGTTCGACCACTTGATCAACCGAAGGTTGAATAGGCTGCTGAGAAACTATAGGGTGTTCCTGAGAAGAAAATCCATGAGTCTTGGACCACACTCTTCACACCTTTGGGATGGCAGGGCACAGATGAGTAAGGTGATCTCCCTTGCATAGCACACAAGGGAACTTAAGATGATGCTTCGAACGACCAGTTTTCTCAACGGTGTCAACATGACTAGCAGTGGCTGACAATTTGCTCTTAGCATGGCCTGCAGAGGCTAAGAGTTTTCCCCCAGCGTGAACAATAGAGGCTGGGTGACTGGGTCCAACCTCATTAAGAGAGGCTGGCTGTTGAGAGACTCCAGAATGTTAAAAAATGGGATGACCATGAATCCAAACTTTTTGCACCTCCTCAATAGAAGGGCATTTATAAGTAAGGTGGTCTCCCTCACAAAGCTTGCAAGGAAACCTGAGCTTGTGTTTTGAACGGGTAGACTTGTCAACAGCGTCAACATGACTCGCAGTGGTTGATGGGTTGTCTTCAGCTTGAACCACAGAGGCTGAAAGACTGCCCCCAGCGTGACTTGCAGAGGCTGAGAGACTGGGTCCAACTTGACTAGCAGAGGTAGGACGGGTACCATCATTAACGTGAACAACAGAGGTTGAATGGTTAGGGTCAACATGCTTTGCAACAGTTGAGTGTGTGCCCCTAGCGTGAACACCAGAGGCTGGGCAGACGAATCCAACTTGAGCAACAGAGGTTGGATGGGGAGGTTCAACTTGAAAACTAGAGGTTGAACATATGCACTCAGCTTGAACACCAGAGGCTAAGTGACTGGATCCAACTTGAAAACCAGAGGTTGGAAGGATCCCACCAGCGTGAACACCAGAGGCTAGTTAGGAAGGTTCAACTTGAAAACCAGAGGTTGAACGGGTGCACTCAGCATGAAAACCAGAGGCTGAGTGACTGGATCCAACTTGAACACCAGAGGTTGGAAGGATCCCACCAGCGTGAACACCAGAGGTTGGATAGGAAGGTTCAACTTGAAAACCAGAGGTTGAATGGGTGCACTCAGCTTGAACAACAGAGGTTGAGTGATTAGATCCAACATGACCTGAAAAGGTGGGAAGGATATTACCAGCGTGAACACCAGAGGCTGGATAGGAAGGTTCAACTTGAAAACCAGAGGTTGAACGGATGCACTCAACGTGAACACCAGAGGTTGAGTGACTAGATCCAACATGACCAGCAGAGGTTGGATGGGTGCCCCCAGCTTGAACACCAGAGGCTGGGTGGAGGGGTTCAACATGCTTTGCAGAGGTTGAACGAGTTCCCCCTTGCTTATGTTCTTTCTTCCTATTCCTCCTTCTTTTACTCCTTTTAGACTGCCAGTTACTAGTATCAGAACTTTCACCGCATGAGGTAGAAGGAGGAGGAGAAATAACTACAGGTGAAGGGGAGACAGTGTTTTGATGCCCTTGATATAAGGAGCTTCCTTGGGAAGCATCAGGAGCATTCAGGACAGTTGGAGTGGAAAAAAACCACACCGGTATCCCTAGGGTGAATCTCGGAAGATTCAAGGTGGCCATCAAGGGAACACCAACATTCCCGGTAAGAGGAATAGCACAAGGAGTTCCCGGCAAGGGGATCTCTTGGTTGGTGTTCAAAGGGGTGATAGCCATAGCTTCAAAACAAGAGACAAAATCTGAGGTTGATTGTCAACTAAACTTACAAAGCAGACACCTAAAGGCCCACTAAGTACAGACAAACCACACCGCACTCACTAAAAATTCCTAAAGTCCAAACAGACAAACGGGTATAAGATGCACTTTCCAGAAGAAAGCTGATGAACGATTGCTTGGCGTCCTTGAGGTGGTTCTCAGGAACAAGTGGAGGAATCACCCACCACCCTCCTGCACTTTCCACAAGGGTTACCTTCCAAGCCCGTCCAAGGTCAACCAGAAATAACCTTCCGGTGTACCTGTGTATGAACCCTAGATGTCAAAGAGACTAAAGGATACCTTAACTAAATTGACAGTCTGGGGGGACAGTCGCAAGCCGAAATCGTACGCATGGGCAGGGTAGCTGATCCCGAAAATCTGTCTAAGACAGAATCCCCAGATGCGTAAAAGTCCTGAGTTATGTTTTGGCAAGGATTCGGAGGGTTATCTCCTCTGTCCAAGCCTCCACGCGGCCTCGTGCTTAACTCTCGTTTGAGAGGAGCTTCCCAGAAACAATCAATGTAGAAAATGATTTACCTAGTGATAGGCCAACTACGTCTGAGATTTAACACTTATGGGGAGTTAAAACTCCCTAACCCACAAGTCTAGCCTAAGCTAGTTGGTGTATGACCCTATAAAATAAAAATTTACTAATAAATTTTAAAATTTATGCGTTTATTTTATGGGCTGTTACTTACTCAGAGGGTAAATGGCATGAAACTGATGCGGTGTTATGACTAAAAAATCGAAACAAAATGACCAAGCAAAGAGAAACGAAATGCAAAAAAGCAAATAGCTATTCTCTTTATATTTTCCAATAGAAACTTGAAAGCCAAAAAGATCAAATCTTTTTATATTTTTTAAATTTTTCCAAACACAAAGCTATGCTATGCAATCTAGACTAACAGCCTAATCTATATGCATATAAAGCAAAGATGTTTTTGTATTTTTCTTTTATAAAATGAAAAATAAAAAATAGCCTATCAACTAAAGCAAGCAAATACTGAAAGCAAAGAAGATAGACAAATACTTTGCACCCCAAAAACAAACCCTAGGTTTCCCTAAAGTTGAAAATAGACCTCTTTTACAAGGGAGGATCACAAAAGGAAACAATCCAACAACTTTGGAATGAAACGACTGAGCATAAAGACTGACATAAACAAAGGCCAAGAAGTCCCAAGTATCAATCTAAACCTACAAACAAAGGCTGCTCAGTACCTTGTCCAACAAGGTCAAACCAAAGAAAGAGGTAGGGGGAAAGCAACAAAAACAAGTTCTTTTTAATTTTCTTTTATAAAGGCAAAAGAAAACTACCTACAAAGCAAAAGCATGCAGATAATAAGAACAAAGCAAAAGGATCTCTGCTACACAACCATCCAACAAACTTTAGATCGAACTAAAGTCAGCATAAACTCTACTTGGAAGGAAGGCTTGCATAAGAGGCAAGTCAACAAGTTTGGCAAGGTGAAGTTGACCAACAAAAGGAGAAGGAAACCAACACCAACAGACTTCTGAAATCAAACAAAGGCCACTAATAGAGGCTAATCAGAAACATAAGCCAAAAACAAACCAAGCAAAGGAGACGGGAGAAAGAGCAAAGAACAAACCCTAAAGCTATAAAAGGCTTACCACATAGATAGAAAACAACCCAAAGGGATGACACTACCTCCCTAGAGTCATGCACCTATAGAGGACCCTAAAATACCTAGCCAACAGCTGAGAAACAGAAGAAAAATCCCAAAAAGAGGAAAAACCACTGCTTACAGGGGCATTCGCGACTGTCTACAAGGGCAACCCGCGAATGATGCGCGACTGTCCAGTTCAGCAACCCGCGCATACAAGACTGTATACACGACTGTCTAGAACAACAACCCGCGCATAGGTAGCAAAAACTCAAAAAAGGTCAGAAAATACCCAAACAAGGCATGGGAATTGTGTAATCAGGCTGATAAGGTGTTCCTAAGTGGCAAGAGGGACCTGAAACAATGCAAAAACTGAAAGAAATCAAGAGAAAAACCCCAAGCAGACAAGGCTATCCCCAGCAGAGTCGCTAGTTCTGTTGTAAAGGAAAGTGTCCTATGGCTAGGGTTTAAGAGGCCATCAATGTACTGGGGTTGAAATAGAGATGCACAATGTTCAGCAAGCATATATAAACAAGATGAGAGATGAGAAAGGTCCACACCTGATAAACCGAAGGCTGGTCCAAGCTTTCTCTTCAATCCTCTTCCTGCTCCTCTCGCTCTAAGAGACCTGCAAAACAAGTTATACCTTCCTCAAACCATTATGACCACATATAAAACAATGATAATCAAATAAACATAAACAAACATCATCATATGATCATAAACAGAGATTCAATCACACATTGAACAATGATTTGGGAAGAAGAATGACATCACATCTTTATTAATCTTGAAAACAAGTACAAATATACCTTCTCTTCAAGTCAGCACCTCACGAAACCTTGATCTAGATTTGCTGCTTCTCTTCTCCAAAGAACTCAGCCTCCAAGCTCTGCAACACAAGGGAAAGACCTCTAGGGAAAAGTGTGGGCAAAGAGAGTCCCGATTCCTCCAGCATAACAATGCATAAAATCCAAGTCCCTCTCATGGCCTTCCCTACCTCTATTTATATGGGTGAAATAAGGTAGTTCGAAGGTTAGAGAAGTTACAGCAGTTAAGGAAATTAAGTTAAAAGGCAAAACTAATCTCTAGTTAACGCGTGTTTTAAAGTTTAAATGTTAAGATCCATATGCGCAGGTCTGCAGTAGAGCAACCCGCGAATGATGTGCGACTATATAGAAGAGAAACCCGCGCATACAAGGATGTGCGACTTGCTATAAGGGAGACTCGCGAATGATGCGCGAGTTGTCAATAGAGAGAGTCGTGCATACATCCTAACATAGCTAAATGGCAAAGTAACTGGCTGGATGAAGGCAGAAATGTATTCCATAATAAGCCAAGCTATAGTATTCTAGGCAAACCTCAATCCATAAGTGTCCTTTTGCGTGCCGACATAAGGAAAGTCGGCACTCGGACGGAGAGGTGCCATTCTGGTGTATAACAGATGCCCCCTAATGTGTGAGGTTAGAGGGGAAGATGATAGCCGAAATACATTATAAAGGAAAAAGCTGAGTATGGAGAGAGCAGAGAATCCAAGATCAAAAGGATCGAGTGAAGGTACCTGTAAGAGAGATAAATGTCAGAAAAACTGATCTCTGGTACATACAAGTCCATATACAAAACATCGCCATAAAGATACAGGCGGATCCAACATATGTATAATTGATGAAACTATAATGGTCACTCAATATGCAAAAAGGCACCATATCAAATCTAGAGGAGTCATGGCCACAAATGAACAAGGTGGATCCATGCTCAACAATCGATCATAGCCACAAAAATACAAGGTGGATCTATGTCTCAGCAAAATGTCATATAAAGCATAACATGGTCTTGCGCAACTTGGGAAATAGCAAAAGATGACAATGCTATTGTTGGCCCCAAGGTCTTCAATCCAAACCACCCAAAAAAGGTATGAATCCTAACCATGCGAATAAAGGAGCTGAAGTCGAACATGGAGGAAGCTGTTTGATTACCAATCAATAATGAAAAGCGTTAACAAACACGAGGAAAACCACCATTAATGAAAATGGTTCCCAAGGTGCCTAGTACATTCTAACAAGTGTGATTACAAGGACTTGAAGTCGAACACTTGAAGAATCCATCGAGTAGGAGACAATAAAGGTATCCCAACTACCCAATAGCAAGGGAAATTTCCATTGAGGACAACAATTCCCAAGGTACTGTCATAAAACTCTAAATCTCGTCCCCATAGCAAGATGTGTTGCAGTCGATAGGAAGAGATCCGTTGGAAGGAAGGAATTAAGGCATCCTTCATCATCCAACACGAGGTAACTCCAAGACTAATTGGATCTGGAATTGGTATTGAAAGTTCACAAAAAGGACCGTTGAAGACACGATGTAATGAAATGATACCAGGGAATGGATGACACAAAAGGTCAAGACAACTGCAGAATGGCCGACAAAGGTTTAATCCTTGAACAGTGAGCACGACACAAAAGTGACTTAGGCATATTTTGACACAAAATAGGACCAACGAAACAAATCTACAATGTAGGAGACATTGACAGATTCTCCATAGAATTGGAAAGAAGACCAACTGGAGGAGTAAGAAACTTTGAATCGGGATAAGGTCAAAATACTAGGACCCAACTATTGAGAGACTCAAAACTGGTGCTTTGTTCAAGAAAACAAGACTTGCTGCCATAATATAAAAAGATATGGAAATAAACCTTCCCCTTCCCTTCTTTCTTGTAAAGGTTTAACGAGTCCAACAAAGCGAACTCGGGACCATCTTCATTTTTTAACAAGCTCGAAGAAAAGAGAGAAGAATGCTTGATAAGGCACTAATTCGTGGATTTTACAAGCCCGAACTAGTTCATGATCGATGGTGTTTTCATATTTTAGAGAGTCTGAAAACTCCAAAGAAGACTCCAGGGGGGTCCTTTTTCGTACAATTTAGTCTCCTGAGGCCGAAAAAGTATAAAACAAACCAAAGAAGAACTCTCTTAACTTCCGAAGAAGAAAAGGCGCACCTTTTTCGTAATTAGTCGGGAAGGTCCTAAAAAGGTTAACTTACCACCTACCCAACGCTCCTTCAAAAGCAGCATATAAAGCCTGAGTTTTACGAGTGTGAAGGAAGGCAAGATCACTCGGAAAGATCCATTTGATTACGAGAAACGGAGCTTACAACAACAAACTCGATGCTTTGTTCTTTAGAGTTTAACGAGCATGACAAAGACATAAAGTACACTCAAAATATTTTTCATGTTTTGGTCCAGAGCACGAAAAAGAGAAAACTAAGCTCATACCGGGGGTTCCTTTTCTGTAAGTTTAGTCCCTCAGGTCCAGAAAAGAGATAAACCTATGCCTAAGAATACTCTTCTCAATTCAGTAGAAAAGAGAGGGATCCTTTCTCGTATTATTCCACATGGTCCGAGAAAGAGATAACCTACCACCAATGTGGATGCCCATTCACATATTATTAACGAGCCTGAACGGACAAGTTTACTCGGCAGTCAAGTCTATTTTAAGGAGTCAGACTTGGGCCTAAAGAAACTCATAATCTTTCCCGTGAAGTTTTAACGAGTCCAGAAAAGTCAACTCGCTGCCTCCTTACTGTTTTTAACGAGCTCGAAGGAGAGATAAAAGAATGCTCTAAGGGGGAGAGTCATAACTGGAAAAGAAGGTTAGACTGTATCAAAGACTCCAGGAAGACTTCATCTAAAGAGAGGAAATCATCCGAGATAGGACACATATCTGGACTTTCAACAGGATGGACAGAGTGGAGAGAAGGCTCTACAATCTGTATAGGATGACTCACCAGTTCGGCTGCTGGGACCAAGTCCTGAGAAGGTAAGCATGGAAACAGAGGCTGCCTCTCAGTAGCAATTGAACACAAATGACCAGAAGCCACATAATTCACCTGTGGTGGGGTGGTGTCTACAGAAACACTGGGAATTAACAAAGGAAAGACTTGGTCTCTAGTCGGGTCAGGAGACGGATCAAGAAAATCCAACTGATCGATAGTGACAATATCTTCGCCATGAGTAAAGTACATCACACGGAAGAATGTTGACACCACAACTTGCATGGCATAGACATAATCACGTCCAAGGAGCATATTAAAGTCCAAGGGGTCTTCTATTACCATGAAGTCAACTAAGACGGTCTTCCCACCCAAAGTAACAGGAGTCTGAGCGAGAATTCCCAAAGCAACACAAGTTCTTCTATCAAAATCCAGTAATTGACTAGCAGTCGACACAAGGCTGGGAGATCCCATACCTCGCCAAGCACGAGCAGACAAAATACTAACTGAGGCTCCTTCATCAACAATGCAACGAGCAATTGTATAGGGTTAAACTTTGACCTTTATCTGGAAAGGTGCATGGGAAGGAAGGCGCGGCTCAACTAGGCTATCCCAATCAAAGGAAGCAATCTGAGGGCTTGGTGGGGGTTGATCCGAAACAAGTTCAGTGCCCCCTTGTTCAGTAAGATCTGAACTGGCAGTAAAGAAAATGTGACTAGTAGACACGTCACTCTCCAAAGGAAGAGTGGGATTGATCGATACTGGAATCGATTCAACCGCTTGGTGGAAGTCACTCTCCGAAGGGAGAGTGGGATTGACCAAAGATGAAATTGGTGCAATCACATTAGGATCACTCTCCGAAAGGAGAGTGGGATTGACCAAAGATGACATCGGTCCAATCACATGAGGAACACTCTCCGAAAGAAGAGTGGGATCAACCAAATCTGAGATTTGTTCGACCACTTGATCAACCGAAGGTTGAATAGGCTGCTGAGAAACTATAGGGTGTTCCTGAGAAGAAAATCCATGAGTCTTGGACCACACTCTTCGCACCTTTGGGATGGCAGGGCACAGATGAGTAAGGTGATCTCCCTTGCATAGCACACAAGGGAACTTAAGATGATGCTTCGAACAACCAGTTTTCTCAACTGTGTCAACATGACTAGCAGTGGCTGACAATTTGCTCTTAGCATGGCCTGCAGAGGCTAAGAGTTTGCCCCCAGTGTGAACAACAGAGGCTGGGTGACTGGGTCCAACCTCATTAAGAGAGGCTGGCTGTTGAGAGACTCCAGAATGTTCAAAAATGGGATGACCATGAATCCAAACTTTTTGCACCTCCTCAATAGAAGGGCATTTATAAGTAAGGTGGTCTCCCTCACAAAGCTTGCAAGGAAACCTGAGCTTTTGTTTTGAATAGGTATACTTTTCAACAGCGTCAACATGACTCGCAGTGGTTGACGGGTTGTCTTCAGCTTGAACCACAGATGCTGAAAGACTGCCCCCAGCGTGACTTGCAGAGGCCGAGAGACTGGGTCCAACTTGACTAGTAGAGGTAGGATGGGTACCATCATTAACGTGAACAACAGAGGTTGAATGGTTAGGGTCAACATGCTTTGCAGCAATTGAGTGTGTGCCCCTAGTGTGAACACCAGAGGCTGGGTAGACGGATCGAACTTGAGCAACAGAGGTTGGATGGGGAGGTTCAACTTGAAAACTAGAGGTTGAACGGATGCACTCAGCTTGAACACCAGAGGCTAAGTGACTGGATCCAACTTGAAAACCAGAGGTTGGAAGGATCCCACCAGTGTGAACACCAGAGGATGGATAGAAAGGTTCAACTTGAAAACCAGAGGTTGAACGAGTGCACTCAGCTTGAACACCAGAGGCTGAGTGACTGGATCCAACTTGAACACCAGAGGTTGGAAGGATCCCACCAGCGTGAACACCAGAGGCTGGATAGGAAGGTTCAACTTGAAAACCAGAGGTTGAATGGGTGCACTCAGCTTGAACAACAGAGGTTGAGTGACTAGATCCAACATGACCTGAAAAGGTGGGAAGGAGCTTACCAGCGTGAACACCAGAGGCTGGATAGAAAGGTTCAACTTGAAAACCAGAGGTTGAACGGATGCACTCAACGTGAACACCAGAGGTTGAGTGACTAGATCCAACATGATCAGCAGAGGTTGGATGGGTGCCCCCAGCTTGAACACCAGAGGCTGGGTGGAGGGCTTCAACATGCTTTGCAGAGGTTGAATGAGTGCCCCCTTGCTTATGTTCTTTCTTCCTATTCCTCCTTCTTTTACTCCTTTTAGACTGCCGGTTACTAGTATCAGAACTTTCACCGCATGAGGTAGAAGGAGGAGGAGAACTAACTACAGGTGAAGGGGAGACAATGTTTTGATGCCCTTGATATAAGGAGCTTCCTTGGGAAGCATCAGGAGCATTCAGGACAGTTGGAGTGGAAAACAACCACACCGGTAGCGCTAGGGTGAATCCTAGAAGATTCAAGGTGGCCATCAAGGGAACACCAACATTCCCGGTAAGAGGAATAGCACAAGGAGTTCCCGGCAAGGGGATCTCTTGGTTGGTGTTCAAAGGGGTGCTAGCCATAGCTTCAAAACAAGAGACAAAGTCTAAGGTTGATTGTCAACCAAACTTAAAAAGCAGACACCTAAAGGCCCACTAAGTACAGACAAACCACACCGCACTCACTAAAAATTTCTAAAGTCCAAACAGACAAACGGGTATAAGATGCACTTTCCAGAAGAACGTTGATGAATGATTACTTGGCGTCCTTGAGGTGGTTCTTAGGCACAAGCGGAGGAATCACCCACCACCCTCCTGCACTTTCCACAAGGGTTACCTTCCAAGCCCATCCAAGGTCAACCAAAAATAACCTTCCGATGTACCTGTGTATGAACCCTAGATGTCAAAGAGACTAAAGGCTACCTTAACTAAATTGACAGTCTGGGGGGACAGTCGCAAGCCGAACTCGTACGCATGGGCAGGGTAGCTGAGCCCGAAACTCTGTCTAGGACAGAATCCCTAGATGCGTAAAAGTCCTGAGTTACATTTTGACAAGGATTCGGAGGGTTATCTCCTCTGTCCAAGCCTCCACGCGGCCTCGTGCTTAACTCTCGTTTGAGAGGAGCTTCCCAGAAACAATCAATGTAGAAAAGGATTTACCTAGTGATAGGCCAACTACATCTGAGATTTAACACTTGTGGGGAGTTAAAACTCCCTAACCTACAAGTCTAGCCTAAGCTAGTTGGTGTATGACCCTATAAAATAAAAATTTACTAATAAATTTTAAAATTTATGCGTTTATTTTATGGGCTGTTACTTGCTCAGAGGGTAAATGGCATGAAACTGATGCAGTGTTATGACTCAAAAATTTGAAACAAAAACAAGTTCTTTTTAATTTTCTTTTATAAAGGCAAAAGAAAACTACCTACAAAGCAAAAGCATGCAGATAATAAGAACAAAGCAAAAGGATCTCTGCTACACAACCATACAACAAACTTTAGACCGAACTAAAGTCAGCATAAACTCTACTTGGAAGGAAGGCTTGCATAAGAGGCAAGTCAACAAGTTTGGCAAGGTGAAGTTGACCAACAAAAGGAGAAGGAAACCAACACCAACAGACTTCTGAAATCAAACAAAGGCCACTAATAGAGGCTGATCAGAAACATAAGCCAAAAACAAACCAAGCAAAGGAGACGGGAGAAAGAGCAAAGAACAAACCCTAAAGCTATAAAAGGCTTACCACATAGATAGAAAACAACCCAAAGGGATGACACTACCTCCCTAGAGTCATGCACCTGTAGAGGACCCTAAAAGACCTACCCAACAGCCCAGAAACAGAATAAAAATCCCAAAAAGAGGAAAAAACACTGCTTACAGGGGCATTTGCTACTGTCTACAAGGGAAACCCGCGAATGATGCGTGACTGTCCAGTTCAGGAACCCGCACATACAAGACTGTATACGCGACTGTCTAGAACAACAACCCGCGCATAGGTAGAAAAAACTCAAAAAAGGTCAGAAACTACCCAAACAAGGCAGGGGAAGTGTGTAATCAGGCTGATAAGGTGTTCCTAAGTGGCAAGAGGGACCTGAAACAATGCAAAAACTGAAAGAAATCAAGAGAAAAACCCCAAGCAGACAAGGCTATCCCCAGCGGAGTCGCCAGTTCTGTTGTAAAGGAAAGTGTCCTATGGCTAGGGTTTAAGAGGCCATCAACGTACTAGGGTTGAAATAGAGATGCACAATGTTCAGCAAGCATATATAAACAAGATGAGAGATGAGAAAGGTCCACACCTGATAAACCGAAGGCTGGTCCAAGCTTTCTCTTCAATCCTCTTCCTGCTCCTCTCGCTCCAAGAGACCTGCAAAACAAGTTATACCTTCCTCAAACCATTATGACCACATATAAAACAATGATAATCAAATAAACATAAACAAACATCATCATATGATCATAAACAGAGATTCAATCACACATTGAACAATGATTTGGGAAGAAGAAGGACATCACATCTTTATTAATCTTGAAACAAGTACAAATATACCTTCTCTTCAAGTCGGCACCTCACGAAACCTTGATCTAGATCTGCTGCTTCTCTTCTCCAAAGAACTCAGCCTCCAAGCTCTGCAACACAAGGGAAAGACCTCTAGGGCAAAGTGTGGGAAAAGAGAGTCCCGATTCCTCCAGCATAACAATGCATAAAATCCAAGTCCCTCTCATGGCCTTCCCTACCTCTATTTATATGGGTGAAATAAGGTAGTTCGAAGGTTAGAGAAGTTACAGCAGTTAAGGAAATTAAGTTAAAAGGCAAAACTAATCTCCAGTTAATGCATGTTTTAAAGTTTAAATGTTAAGATACATATGCGCGGGTCTACAGTAGAGCAACCCGCGAATGATGCGCGACTATATAGAAGAGAAACCCGCGCATATAAGGTTGCGTGACTTGCTATAAGGGAGACTCACGAATGATGCGCGAGTTGTGAATAGAGAGAGTCGTGCATACATCCTAACATATCTAAATGGCAAAGTAACTGGCTGGATGAAGGCAGAAATGTATTCCATAATAATCCAAGCTATAGTATTCTAGGCAAACCTCAATCCATAAGTGTCCTTTTGCGTGCCGACATAAGGAAAGTCGGCACTCGGACGGAGAGGTGCCATTCTGGTGTATAACAGCTCCATATTCAGTCCCCATTGTTAGCAATTTTGCATGATCAATTGATAATTGTTGTGAGTGAAATCAATCTATTGCTGGCCTGAATTTCTACATAGATGGCTTCCATTTACTATGTTAGATAGTAATTCTCCATCTAACTGCTGTAATTGCACTGCATCTCTATCAGTGATGAAATGAATCACATAAGGTCCTAACCAATGCATTTGTAGCTTACTTGGGTGCTTCGTGAACTTGCTATCGTATAGGAGAACCATATCTCCACACTTGAATTACTTCACTTTCACATGGCGGTAATGACATGCCTTCTGTCAATCCTCTTCCACTTGTTGATGGAAACCTACGATGAACTGATCCTCCTCAAGTTGTGACAATTGTGTCAATCATTCTTGAACCTCTCCTTCATTGCTTATGCCTATCATTTTTGCGTGCATAGGATGGGAATAATGTACTCCATTAGCATTACCGCTTCTTCGCCATATACAATGTTGAATGGCATTTTCCCCATCAATTTCTTACATGTTGTTTTGTAGGCCCATAATATCGCAAGGATTTTCAAAACCCAATCATCCCGATTTGAATTACATACCTTTGTTAGCACATGTTCTAATACCTTGTTGAATTCTTCAACTGTTCGAGTCTCCTGGGGGTGATATGGAATACTATTCTTATGTTGGATATGAAATTCCTTAGTTGTTGTGCTAATCGTGCCATTGATAAAATGACTTCCTTGGTCGCTCATCAATACCTTGGGACAACCAAACCAAGTAACCACATTTTCAAATAGAAACCTGGCTATTTTCATAGCTATACAATTTGTCACTGGTGCTTCTTCTTCCCATTGTGTCAAGTAGTCTGTCGCAGTGATGATGTATCTCTCTCCTGTCCCTTTTCCTAGAGGATTATTGGTTCCCACAAAATACAATACCCATTTATCAAATGGTTGGAGCATGATCTGAGGTACTAGCGACATCTTATCCCGTCGTGACGGCTTCCCCATCCTTTGACAGACATCGCATCATTTAGCATAATATCTGGCATCACTATGCATTTTCAGCCTGTTGAGGCCTGGAAATTCGCAGGCGGAAATAGTAAGGGATTCTCCCCAATCAGCGTTCCCGACTAGCCCACTGACTGTTTGGAATAGGGAATCCGTCCGGTTTACGGTCCGGCTACCGTAGGTCAAAGTAACAACAAGGGTTTACCGGTTGCGTCCCGGTCCACCGGAATTTGTATTTTGACTTAATGTATGCAATGCATGCCTATCTTAACTATGCAGAGTGATAAAGATGCCAGGAACTACACAATGTGCTGCGCAGGTTCTTACCTCTCGTCTTAGGTTCTTAAACATCTAAACCACAAGGAAGTAAAACAACTAACAATCTAAGCACCTAACTATCTATCCCCGGGGAGCAAGAAAATGATTATTAGTGAGTAATGCATCATCTCTATGTATAATAAACACATTACAGATAGCTGCTATTGGTATTTACAACACATGAACCAGAATATCTTCTAACAATCAGATAGCTAATTGTTATATGTAACACAAGAATTACTCTGAATGAATTTTCCACAAAAATAAATCAGAAACCATCCAACAAGACATAGGTCACAGAGTTAGAACGATCTCACGATTTATGGACATAAGCCGAAAAATAAAGTAGTTCATCTTTCTACCATCCATCGCATAACATTTGGAAACTTCACAACTCTTTCTCCAATAGGCAAACTAAAATCTTTATTGCAAAAGGAAATAGTTCTTCTTACAATAGGTCCTCCAGTATTACTGGGAAAAAGCCCTTTCTTTGTCCCTCTTTCCTAGTTTTATACAAAAAGCAAAAATGGTTGGGCTGCCCAAAGTGACCTTTGGGCATCCCAACGCTTCATTTTCCTACAACCCTTTACAAATTATTAAATTATACAAAAGTTGACCAGTCCTTCTCATGAAGAGGGTCTCGCTTGATTCTCCAAAAACTTTCTCCACGTTGTTGCTTCAGCAGCGAGTCCTTCAAATGAGTGGGGCTCTAAGAACTGTATATTCAGTTCGAACTTTTCAGCCTGGTTCCGAATGGCCTCGACCCTGGCCGTGTTCAAACGTACCTGTTCCTCCAAGAGCTGTATACTAATGGCTATGTGGCCTATTTCATTTCTGAGGGTTTGTTCATCAATAGCTCTGATGCATTGCACTTTGGCTTCTTCATCTTGTTGCCTTTTTTGCAACATTTCTGCAAATGCATCATGAGTTGGGAACTCGTGTAGTCTCTGTTCAGCTTCTGCCTGACAACGGTTGTATGTGACCAGGGATCTCCTGAAGAATTCTGCGCATGCTCCCTTTGTTTTCTTGACATTCTTTTGGAATTCTTCTGCAGTGTTGACGACGAATTCTATCAGGTCATGGTCCCGTTTCAAAGCTTGTTTATCCTTGACTACTAGCTCAGTTGGGGCTTCCTTGTCATCCTCCACCCCGGTTATCCTTGAAGTCAGTACTTCAAGGATGTCTTGCGACCTGTCCACAAAATAAGAAGCGATGTCTAATATTTCATCCAGTCTACCATCAATCTGGAGGACCTGACATCTTTCCTCCTCTAGAGCAGTTTGCAGGTACAACACCTTAGCTTTCTGAGCCAAGATGTGTTCTTTAACCGGCTGCAGATCGACCTGCTGTGCCTTTGCTGCTTCCAGCTGCTTTTCCAGTTCCTTAACGCGCGAGGTATTGGATTCATATATGATACTTTGCTGCTCCGTCAAGTCATCTATCGTCACCCTCAGCTGCTCCTTTTCATCCTTTAGCTCTTGAATTTCCTGTTGTGCTTTTCCCAGGGCTTCTTGTGTTGTTTCTTTCACCTGTGCTTCTTGCTGCATGGCGTGGATTTCGCTCTTCGTAGCCTCCATTTCTTTAAGCACATGCTCATATTTTCTTTTCAATCTATTGCCGTCCTCTCTTTCCCTTCTCAGGGTGTCCTTGAGCTGAGCGGAGGTCTTCTTGGATGATTCTATCTCGATCATCATTTGGTCTATGTTATCCTCCGTAGCATGTATTGCTGCCTTCCCAGCCCTTATGACAAACCTTGGATCTTTATCTGTCCCGACTATCATGGATTTATCTGTTATCATTGTACTGGTCATTCCTCCAGCCTCTACCTTTCTCTCAGTTCTCCTCATAATCCTTTTGGTAGCCCTGTCATAATATACTGTGCTGAAATCAGGGACTTCTTCCCCTTTTTTCTGTGCGAAGGGTACTAACTGCAGCATGGGGGTTGTAGGAGTGATGGTAGTGGGCATTTGAAGGGTTTGAACCTCAGGGATTTCCTCACCCTGGCTCTGCTCTGATTGTGATCCAGGAGCCTGCTTTTGTGTCAACTCTGCCTTCTCAGCTTCATGTTTTCGAAGCTCTTCATCCAGCTTTCTCTGGGCTTCCTCAGCTGCTTGCTTAGCAGCTTCCTCTGCTTCTCTGGCTGTTTCCTTTACTCGTTCAGCTGCATCCTGGGCAGCCTTCCTCTTTTCTTCTTCTCCTTTCCAGATCCAATCTGTATCCTCCTCTTCTAACCTTTGGGCCTCTTCTCTTATCCTTTGGGCCACTTCTTCGGCCTTAGCCTGCTCAGCCTTCTCTTGTTCAAATCCTTTTCCACCCTTGGTGGAGTGCTTCGGTTTGAACCTCTTACTGAGTGCTGTCATGCTCGGGGCTCTTCTGAAAACGGATTCATCATTGTCGAAATGATGGGTGTATTCATAAAACACCTTGTGCTTTCTGCAATGCTCAGCCATTCTTTCATGAGTGTCATTTCTCTTGAAAGTCATTTCCCCAAAATGGAACTTCCCTAGTTCCTCTATAAATTCTGGAGCTTGTTTCACATTGGCGAAACTGCAGCTGTCTAACTTAAATGGTAAGGGTGGATAGACAACCTTCTTTTTTTGGAATAAGAAATGACCAACTCCGTCAATAAACACCTGTCTAACAGCCTCCTTATGGATTATATAATCTGTTGCGTACTTGGGCAGCAGATAAGGTGTCCTTGACCCACCAAACATTCTAAGATACACCCCATTCTCTGTCAAGAAAAAATCACCATACTCCTCTATTACCTGCATAGCTTCTTCAGACATGTAGTTACATTCCTTTCGGAAGATAAGAGTGTACAGAGGCATGATAAAATGCTCACAGATTTCTCGATAATAACTATGGTATTGATGAGCCCCCAATAGCTTGTAGGCTGCATATACGGGCATTCTGTCCCTGTCCCAAACACATTTGAGCTCGGGGAAGGGCTGGCGGCATAGTATGCAGTCAATGAGGATCGAGCTCATATAAAACTCAGATTTTTTTCGGTTCTACTCCTCCTTTTGCTGCAGCTATACAAGAAGATAGACTACTAGATACTAATCTGGACCAATTGAAGATGGTCCCTTCTGTGGCCACATAGAAAATCAGGGGTATCCATTCGAATTTGAACAATCTGCCATTATCCCTCCCGAAGATCCTATTCAGCATTAGAGCTATGAACCTATAAGGGGCTCTAAGGCTGGCTGTGTCATAATCTTCAGTAGCCCTATGTCTATAGAGCTTCCCTGGTACTAGCATTCTTCTCATGGTTTCTATCAAGTCCATCCTGAGATTGTCCAACCACTCATTGGTCAAGAAAACTTGAGGCTCAGGCAGGTGGTAAGCTAAGGCCACATATCCAGGGCTAAAGGCAGCATAGCCCTGACCTTCAACATTACAGATAAGCATTGAGCCATGGTTGGTATGCGGTAGAACCCATCTCATCACCTCATGGCATGGAAACAGCTCAGGCCTGGTGGCAATCTTCATAATGGCCGATTTTTCTATATTTGCGTAAATTGGTTTTTCCTCTAGGCCCATATCTGGGACTTCCCTACAGGAAATCAGCCTGTATATGTCCCCCCACTTGTATTCAGGTTCAACCCCCGTGACACACTGGGTGTCCTCATAGATATACTCAGTTGGTAGGACGGCCTCTATTGCTGTTTGTTCTTCTACCACAGGGGCCTTCTTTTTCTGTCTTCTAGACATTCTAAAATCCTCCTGCAATGTAAAACATCATGATATTAAGTAATTAAAATTTGTGAATATTATGAAGCAGTTTATTCTTTCTCCATTGTCTATATGACTATAATGATATTAGATATAGGCTCTTCAAGTTGAAGGATTTGAACTAGTAATGCAATCTTATGCGCTGTGCTATTATCTCATATCAATGTGTAAGTAAGAAAGCAACCCTCACATGTATGCACAACCAATCCATATACCGACTATCTGAAAATATCAGCACAAAACTCAGACTATTTCTGTAATATAATGAGCCATAACACTAAAAGATTTACTTCATCCAACGGTCTGTCATCAAGACTACATAATTCCCCAACATGCCATCTTTTACCAATGAAATGATATGCAATGCAAATGCAGACGCAAGGCGCGGCTATTATTTAAACTTAAAAAAGATAACAAAAGGCAAAGCCCCTGCGGGCATGCTAATTACATCGATGCGGCCGTAAACTATGGGCACCCATGGAAACATTTCGCGCAGGGCGCTCTCACCGGCACCGCCGCTCATTCTACCTTCAAATCGTCAAAAAGCAATAACGGAGCGGCCCTAGGGTTTCGCATGGTGGAAAAGGACGAACAATGCAGCGCGGGCACAGGTTAGGGTTCGAGGAAAAGGGCAAACGCATAGGGGAATCGACCAACCGGGTATCTACCATGAAAAATTCGGCGAAAACCCCATCAAAGATGTTTAAGGACCTCATCATAACAAGAACTGAACCAGGTGCAGGCGGCATAGCGGCCGCCTACACCGTGTCTTCTTCTACCGCTAAGGGCAAACTAAAACGGAGGAGGTAAATGAAACGCGAGCTTTTTACAAGGAAACCCCCCCCCTCTAACCGCACAAGCTATCCAACCCCAGAAATAATAAAAGATAAAACGCGGGCGCAAACTACTGGGGAGACGAAAACGACAACCCTAACCGTGGGTATAACGACTCCGTATGTGAGCGCAAAAGGAACTATGGGCCGTAATCTTGACAATATTTCACACAGCATAAGTCCCCATACAAAACCGAGAAAAGGGGGTAAAAACCTACCTGGCAGTAGTGCACACTGAAGTGGCGTCAACGATCGAGCTCCCAGTCGATAGCTGGACTAAGGTACGAGCACAGGGTTCCTCCAAATTTGCGAGGTCGACCGCGCGGGGCGTACACGACAGCTTGGGCGCAAAAAATAACAATAAAAAACCAACAACACGCCCACCGTATATATAAGACTCCACACGTGTGACGGGTCGACTCAGTCGGAGCGGACATGAAAGTTGCGTCGGGCGACTAAAGCTTAGCCCTCTCCGCAATGGCGGACCATCCTCGCTACTTCATCACTCGCAACGCAAAAATGATAATGGGTCGAGCGAACGATAACCGTGGTCGGGCGGGGCGAAAACTTGGAACTCCCAATGCTCCGCAACGGCGGAGACGGAAGTATTTATCCGCTTCCGACGTGGAATAAAAACAACGCCCGAAACATATAGGAAGAAACCACCACCCGCAACGGTAAAACTAAGTAGCCTGCCTCCACAACACTCGGCGTGAAAAAGCCAACCGAGAGTTGGAACTCCCCCGCAACGGCGGATCATCCTCCATACTTCATTGCCCGCACGAGGAAACAGACACTCTACAGAGCACAGGTCGGCGGTATGACGAAAACATGGAAATCTCAATGATCTGCAATGGTGGAAGTGGGAGTATTCATCCACCTTCGTCGTAACGAAAAATAAAATAACCATCTCCGCAACCATCGGCGCAAACAACCAAACGAGATCCGGACGTCATCCGCCTCGGCAGGGTGGAAAAGAAATGATCAAGTTTTTGGGCAACACCCGCAACAGCAGGACGAAAAAGAAACTCAGGATATAAGGGTCACCCGCAACGGCTACGCGAAAAGGAAAATTAAGAGCTGGAAAACACCCGCAACGACGGGACAGTCAAAAGAAATGTCTCCGGATACAAGAAAAATTTGAAACGAAGGTTTTAAAGGTTTTGCAAAATGACAAGGAGCTCAATTTAAGATGAAAAAACCTTTAAACGATGAGAAACCAGTCGATTGATAGTACTTCAAATTTCGAGAAGGCGCTTCAAAATCCATAAGCTAAAATAAAAAAAAATGAAACTAGGAAAAGAACTAACTAACTCGAAGTAAAGGAGGGTCCAAATTTTTTTTAGAATTTTGGGAAATTGTTGCAGGTGCAACAATTGGCGACTACCTGGTGAACCCCAGATGTCTGGATTAATTTTCTTTCCCAGCTTAAGACTGTCTGAATAAACTCGAACTCTTTTAGATGTATGTATGTCCAAGTCAGCCAAACCATGCATTAAATTACTTAGTAGAAGTCTATCTTTTCGGGAACAGGTAACACCAGCAGTATTTCAGGTCTAAATAACTCTTTGGAGGCCAAATAAATGAGGTTCATTTTACCTGCCCTTTGGAGGTTACAGCTTCGACACCACAGGATTGTGACATAAAGTGAACAATGTTACCCTCTTGTTCCTCATTCCCATGCCATTTTGTACTTTTGTGCTTTCTGAACTTTAGTTCTTTTGATATGAGTCCTTCTGTGGGCCTTTCTTACTGAATTTTAATTCAGGATCCTCTATCCCATAGTGTCCTTTTGTGTGAATGATATATTTCATATTTTAATTCACGGACGAAGAGGATCTTGTGGCCATTTGTTACTTTATGCTTTGAGATTTATGCTTTTTTGGAGCTTTGCTCTAATATGTCTTATTTCTTTTGGAAGAAGTGGCTCTTAAGAGCCTTTTATCCTTTTCCTTATTCGTGGCATGGGATCATTTATATATGATAAATTGTCTCACTCTGCTTCCTCTCCGTGGGTCTAGTGCTGTCGCCCCTTTGGGTTTTTAAGAGGTGAGGTGAATGGAGCCTCTAAATAGTACTTCAGACCTTTTTTTACTTCTGAGTTATTTGCAGGGATTAAGTAAGACTCCAAATGAATGCACTGCCAGTTAGGAATACAACTACTAAAAGACATTCTATACTTTAAAACACAGTCCTTTTGCTCGGGATTTTGGTTAATACAGAACCCTGACGTTTCCATTGCATCCAAAAGTTTGCCTCTTATTCAAAAGCAAAAGAAAACTAGCAAAACCATAAGAAAATAGCAGCATAACGAGCAATTAGAGAAAGAAAACATTAAAGCATTGAAATCAGAAAATAGTATCAGCAACAAACAATTTATTTATGTACAAAAGAAAACATCAAAACAAAAATTCGCCCATTCCTAAAAATTTAAAATTTCAAGAACTAGGAATGAGCTGGATTTCAGACCTGAATTGTCTAACCATGGTCCAACTGCGCAGTTATTGAGATGGCACCCATATCTAAAATTCTGCAATCATTTCTTTCATCCTGAGGGAGATGAAGAAGCTCAGACTGAGTGTCCATTACAGGGTTGGCCTTTTTTGAGGAATGGTGCTCGAGCTTAAGCTCAGTAAGATAGTTTCCCAGGATAGAATCAGCAGATTCGTTTCCTTCTCCCAACTCAGTGACATTGTTTTTCATAAAAGGCTCTCTTAGAATCTTAATCAAGTTTGGGCTGCCTTTCTGTGGTAACCACAGGTGAGACCAATCTGAAGCAAAGTACCCATTAAGCCTTGATGTCCAGTCTCGGTTTAGAATCATCCCATAACCATCAGGAATGTATGCTACTATGATGTCAATGTAATGGCATATCCTTTTATTTGCGGACAATTGAATCATCACGTTCTCCATCTCACCTACTACCTTGACATTGGTTTTGTCAAGTTGAGTGACATCCCAAAGAGTAGGCTTTATCTGTCCATTGAGTTTTTTGCAAACTACCAGAGGCATAACATTCATGGATGATCCAGAATCTACCAAACAATTATGGACCTTATGACTTAAAATCTCAAGAGTCACAAGGAAAGGTGGGGCACTGGTTTTCTTTGTTTTAATCAATTCAATCTTTTCCTCCATAGGTTGGTTCGTTGGGGGCAATTCTTCATCCAGTTTGTCAATTTTGCTTCCCTCATTATCTTCCACCTGTTTGGCAAATTCAATGAGTGGCTCAGCCTCCCGTTTACTAGTGATATCCTTAGATATGTCATCTTTAGCCCCCACATCAGCCTGCACCTTTATTTCCTTTTGCAAGTCTTGAACTTTTGAGATTCTATCATGGTTCCTGATGGCCAAGTTTTCATTTTTTGTGATTGTAAGTGCATGCTGAGATTTGAGAGAATTTTCCTCAATGTTAAACAGTGAAACTCCATTCCATGAAAACATGTTATCATCCTCTATTTTTTCTATGGTCTGTTCTTCTTTTACCTCTTGGCTACCACCTCTAGTCAATTCTGGATCCAACAATTTATTCATCACCCGCGTTATTGAATGTAGCCATTGAGGACACTTCTTCTCTGAATGAGGTTGTTGATGAAAGGTACAGAAATTATCTCCTCCTATTTCTGTTATGTTTATTGATGCCACATTTGGTGGTGGGACCTACCATTGATTATTATCTTCTTTCTTTGGATAGTATAGTTTATTGGTTTTCTAAACGTCCCTTTCTTTCTCCAATTCTACAACTCGGTTGGACAGCTTCTGAAGCACTTTCATCATCTCCTGGAAATCATGTGGTTGGACTTCTCTAGATTTGGACAGCAATGAGGATTTTTTTACAGTGGTCTTCTCTTCAAAAGAGTCAGGATAGTCCTCTATACTCTCACTTTCAGCCTCTACTCTCTCAGCCTCTTGATAGGTTTCTGCCAATGTTGGCTTGACTTTCATTTTGGCAAACATGGCCAACTCAGGACCTAGGGCTGAGGTATAGTACTCGATTAAGAATTTATCTGAGGGCTTGTCAACCTGAGAGAAGTTTTTTAAGTATAATGAAAATATTTGCGTGAAACTACGTACCTTTTCATTCTTTTCCTTTCTCAACAAACCAAGACCTTTCATTAATGATGCATGCGTCTTCTGAGTAGTATATTTACTCCTGAAAACCTTCTCAAAGGTATCCCAATTAGGAATAGAGTTTGCAGGTAGCCCAAAGTACCAGGAGGATGCTGCTCCTTTCAAAGTATGAGGAAAAAGTCTGCACACTACATCTTCATGCTCTCCAGCCCTTAGCCCCTCTAACGCTAGGTAAAATCTTTGAACCTGATCATTTACAGCAATGTGGTTTGCAGGGTCAAACTTAGGCAAAAGCTTGTCAAAGGCTTGAGGCAAGTTGTGCAAAGGAGGAGTTAGGTTCAGAGGTGACCTAGCCCTCCATGCTGGCAAAGGGTTAGGTTGATTACCAGCCATGAGCAAAGGTGAACGAGTAACACTAGGAAAACAATCTGTCAAGGATAGGACTGGAAACTTCAACTTTGAGTTAGGTTGAAAACTTCAAACATCTGATGGTAGGATAGTCTCAGGAAAAAAAATTCCACGGCCAGCCTTTACTGGCGGCCCTCCTTCTAGCGCCAAAACTGTTGAGGCCTGGAAATTCGCAGGCGGCAACAGTAAGGGATTCTCCCCAATCAGGGTTCCCGACTAGCCCACTGACTGTTTGGAATAGGGAATCCGTCCGGTTTACGGTCCGGCTACCGTAGGTCAAAGTAACAACAAGGGTTTATCGGTTGCGGCCCGGTCCACCGGAATTTGTATTTTGACTTAATGTATGCAATGCATGCCTATCTTAACTATGTGGAGTAATAAAGATGCCAGGAACTACACAATGTGCTGCGCAGGTTCTTACCTCTCGTCTTAGGTTCTTAAACATCTAAACCGCAAGGAAGTAAAACAACTAACAATCTAAGCACCTAACTATCTATCCCCGGGGAGCAATAAAATGATTATTAGTGAGTAATGCATCATCTCTATGTATAATAAACACATTACAGATATATTCTATTGGTATTTACAACACATGAACCAGAATATCTTCTAACAATCAGATAGCTAATTGTTATATGTAACACAAGCATTACTCTGAATGAATTTTCCACAAAAATAAATCAGAAACCATCCAACAAGACATAGGTCACAGAGTTAGAACGATCTCACGATTTATGGACATAAGCCGAAAAATATAGTTCATCTTTCTGCCATCCATCGCATAACATTTGGAAACTTCACAGCTCTTTCTCCAATAGGAAAACTAAAATCTTTATTGCAAAAGGAAATAGTTCTTCTTACAATAGGTCCTCCAGTATTACTGGGAAAAAGCCCTTTCTTTGTCCCTCTTTCCTAGTTTTATATAAAAAGCAAAAATGGTTGGGCTGCCCAAAGTGACCTTTGGGCATCCCAACGCTTCATTTTCCTACAACCCTTTACAAATTATTAAATTATACAAAAGTTGACCGGTCCTTCTCATGAAGAGGGTCCCGCTTGATTCTCCAAAAACTTTCTCCACGCTGCTGCTTCAGCAGTGAGTCCTTCAAATGAGTGGGGCTCTAAGAACTGTATATTCAGTTCGAACTTTTCAGCCTGGTTCCGAATGGCCTCGACCCTGGCCGTGTTCAAACGTACTTGTTCCTCCAAGAGCTGTATACTAATGGCTGTGTGGCCTATTTCATTTCTGAGGGTTTGTTCATCAATAGCTCTGATACATTGCACTTTGGATTCTTCATCTTGTTGCCCTTTTTGCAACATTTCTGCAAATGCATCATGAGTTGGGAACTCGTGTAGTCTCTGTTCAGCTTCTGCCTGACAATGGTTGTATGTGACCTGGGCTCTCCTGAATAATTCTGCGCATGCTCCCTTTGTTTTCTTGACATTCGTTTGGAATTCTTCTGCAGTGTTGACGGCGAATTCTATCAGGTCATGGTCCCGTTTCAAAGCTTGTTTATCCTTGACTACTAGCTCAGTTGGGACTTCCTTGTCATCCTCCACCCTGGTTATCCTTGAAGTCAGTACTTCAAGGATGTCTTGCGACCTGTCCAAAAAATAAGAAGCAGTGTCTAAGATTTCATCCAGTCTGCCATCAATCTGGAGGACCTGACATCTTTCCTCCTCTAGAGCAGTTTGCAGGTACAACACCTTAGCTTTCTGGGCCAAGATGTGTTCTTTAACTGGCTGCAGATCGACCTGCTGTGCCTTTGCTGCTTCCAGCTGCTTTTCCAGTTCCTTAACACGTGAGGTATTGGATTCATATATGATACTTTGCTGCTCCGTCAGGTCATCTATCTTCACCCTCAGCTGTTCCTTTTCGTCCTTTAGCTCTTGAATTTCTTGTTGTGCTTTTCCCAGGGCTTCTTGTGTTGTTTCTTTCACCTGTGCTTCTTGCTGCATGGCGTGGATTTCGCTCTTCGTAGCCTCCATTTCTTTAAGCACATGCTCATATTTTCTTTTCAATCTATTGCCGTCCTCTCTTTCCCTTCTCAGGGTGTCCTTGAGCTGAGCGGAGGTCTTCTTGGATGATTCTATCTCGATCATCATTCGGTCTATGTTATCCTCCGTAGCATGTATTGCTGCCTTCCCAGCCCTTATGACAAACCTTGGATCTTTATCTGTCCCGACTATCATGGATTTATCTGTTATCATTGTACTGGTCATTCCTCCAGCCTCTACCTTTCTCTCAGTTCTCCTCATAATCCTTTTGGTAGCCCTGTCATAATATACTGTGCTGAAATCAGGGACTTCTTCCCCTTTTTTCTGTGCAAAGGGTACTAACTGTAGTGTGGGGGTTGTAGGAGTGATGGTAGTGGGAATTTGAAGGGTTTGAACCTCAGGGATTTCCTCACCCTGGCTCTGCTCTGATTGTGATCCAGGATCCTGCTGTTGTGTCAAATCTGCCTTCTCAGCTTCCTGTTTTTGAAGCTCTTCGTCCAGCTTTCTCTGGGCTTCCTCAGCTGCTTGCTTAGCAGCTTCCTCTGCTTCTCTGGCTGTTTCCTTTACTCGCTCAGCTGCATCCTGGGCAGCCTTCCTCTTTTCTTCTTCTCCTTTCCAGATCCAATCTGCAGCCTCCTCTTCTAACCTTTGGGCCTCTTCTCTTATCCTTTGGGCCGCTTCTTCAGCCTTATCCTGCTCAGCCTTCTCTTGTTCAGATCCTTTTCCACCCTTGGTGGAGTGCTTCGGTTTGAACCTCTTACTGAGTGCTGTCATGTTCGGGGCTCTTCTGAAAACGGATTCATCATTGTCGAAATGATGGGTGTATTCATAAAACACCTTGTGCTTTCTGCAATGCTCAGCCATTCTTTCATGAGTGTCATTTCCCCTAAAAGTCATTTCCCCAAAATGGAACTTCCCTAGTTCCTCTATAAATTCTGGAGCTTGTTTCACATTGGCGAAACTGCAGCTGCCTAACTTAAATGGTAAGGGTGGAGAGACAGCCTTCTTTTTTTGGAATAAGAAATGACCAACTCCGTCAATAAACACCTGTCTAACAGCCTCCTTATGGATTATATAATCTGTTGCGTACTTGGGCAGCAGATAAGGTGTCCTTGACCCACCAAACATTCTAAGATACATCTCGTTCTCTGTCAAGAAAAAATCACCATACTCCTCTATTACCTGCATAGCTTCTTCAGACATGCAGTTACATTCCTTTCGGAAGATAAGAGTGTACAGAGGCATGATAAAATGCTCACAGATTTATTGATAATAACTCTGGTATTGATGAGCCCCCAATAGCTTGTAGGCTGCATATACGGGCATTCTGTCCCTGTCCCAAACACATTTGAGCTCGGGGAAGGGCTGGCGGCATAGTATGCAGTCAATGAGGATCGAGCTCATATAAAACTCGGATTTTTTCTGTTCTACTCCTCCTTCTGCTGCAGCTATACAAGAAGATAGACTACTAGATACCAATCTGGACCAGTTGAAGATGGTCCCTTCTGTGGCCACATAGAAAATCAGGGGTATCCATTCGAATTTGAACAATCTGCCATGAGGCCTCCCGAAGATCCTATTCAGCATTAGAGCTATGAACCTGTAAGGGGCTCTAAGGCTGGCTGTGTCATAATATTCAGTAGCCCTATGTCTATAGAGCTTTCCTGGTACTAGCATTCTTCTCATGGTTTCTATCAAGTCCATCCTGAGATTGTCCAACCACTCATTGGTCAAGAAAACTTGAGGCTCAGGCAGGTGGTAAGCTAAGGCCACATATCCAGAGCTAAAGGCAGCATAGCCCTGACCTTCAACATTACAGATAAGCATTGAGCCATGGTTGGTATGCGGTAGAACCCATCGCATCACCTCATGGCATGGAAACAGCTCAGGCCTGGTGGCAATCTTCATAATGGCCGATTTTTCTATATTTGCGTAAATTGGTTCTTCCTCTAGGCCCATATCTGGGACTTCCCTACGGGAAATCAGCTTGTATATGTCCCCCCACTTGTATTCAGGTTCAACCCCCATGACACACTGGGTGTCCTCATAGATATACTCAGTTGGTAGGACGGCCTCTATTGCTGTTTGTTCTTCTACCACAGGGGCCTTCTTTTTCTATCTTCTGGACATTCTGAAATCCTCCTGCAATGTAAAACATCATGATATTAAGTAATTAAAATTTGTGAATATTATGAAGCAGTTTATTCTTTCTCCATTGTCTATATGACTATAATGATATCAGATATAGGCTCTTCAAGTTGAAGGATTTGAACTAGTAATGCAATCTTATGCACTGTGCTATTATCTCATATCAATGTGTAAGTAAGAAAGCAACCCTCACATGTATGCACAACCAATCCATATACCGACTATCTGAAAATATCAGCACAAAACTCAGACTATTTCTGCAATATAATGAGCCATAACACTAAAAGATTTACTTCATCCAACGGTCTGTCATCAAGACTACATAATTCCCCAACATGCCATCTTTTACCAATGAAATGATATGCAATGCAAATGCAGACGTAAGGCATGGCTATTATTTAAACTTAAAAAAGATAACAAAAGGCAAAGCCCCTGCGGGCATGATAATTACATCGATGCGTCCGTAAACTACGGGCACCCATGGAAACATTTCGCGCAGGGCGCTCTCACCGGCACCGCCGCTCATTCTACCTTCAAATCGTCAAAAAGCAATAACGGAGCAGCCCTAGGGTTTCGCATGGTGGAAAAGGACGAACAATGCAGCGCGGGCACAGGTTAGGGCTCGAGGAAAAGGGAAAACGCATAGGGGAATCGACCAACCGGGTATCTACCATGAAAAATTCGGTGAAAACCCCATCAAAGACGTTTAAGGACCTCATCATAACAAGAACTGAACCAGGTGCAGGTGGCATAACGGCCGCCTGCACCGTGTCTTCTTCTACCGCTAAGGGCTAACTAAAACGGAGGAGGTAAATGAAACGCGAGCTTTTTACAAGGAAACCCCCCCCCCCCCTTCTAACCGCACAAGTTATCCAACCCCAAAAATAATAAAAGATAAAACGCGGGTGCAAACTACTGGGGAGATGAAAACGACAACCCTAACCGTGGGTATAATGACTCCGTATGTGAGCGCAAAAGGAACTATGGGTCGTAATCTTGACAATATTTCACACAGCATAAGTCCCCATACAAAACCAAGAAAAGGGGGTAAAAACCTACCTGGCAGTAGTGCACACTGAAGTGGCGTCAACGATCGAGCTCCCAGTCGACAGCTGGACTAAGGTACGAGCACAGGGTTCCACCAAATTTGCGAGGTCGACTGCGTGGGGCGTACACGACAGCTTGGGCGCAAAAAATAACAATAAAAAACCAACAACACGCCCACCGTATATATAAGACTCCACACATGTGACGGGTCGACTCAGTCGGAGTGGACATGAAAGTTGCGTCGGGCGACTAAAGCTTAGCTCTCTCCGCAACGGCGGACCATCCTCACTACTTCATCACCCGCAACGCAAAAATGATAATGGGTTGAGCGAACGATAACCGTGGTCGGGTGGGGCGAAAACTCAGAACTCCCAATGCTCCGCAACGGCGGAGACGGAAGTATTTATCCGCTTCCGACGTGGAATAAAAACAACGCCCAAAACATACAGGAAGAAACCACCACCCGCAACGGTAAAACTAAGTAGCCTACCTCCGCGACACTCGGCGTGAAAAATCCAACCGAGAGTTGGAACTCCCCCACAACGGCGGATCATCCTCCATACTTCATTGCCCGCACGAGGAAACAGACACTCTACAGAGCACGGGTCGGCGGTATGACGAAAACATGGAAATCTCAATGATCCGCAACGGCGGAAGTGGGAGTATTCATCCGCCTCCGTTGTAACGAAAAATAAAATAACCATCTCCGCAACCGTCGACGCAAACAACCAAACGAGATCAGGACGTCATCCGCCTCGGCGGGGCGGAAAAGAAACGATCAAGTTTTTGGGCAACACCCGCAACGGCGGGACGAAAAAGAAACTCAGGATATAAGGGTCACCCGCAACGGCGGGACGAAAAAGAAACTCAGGATATAAGGGTCACCCGCAATGGCGGCGCGAAAAGGAAAATTAAGAGCTGGAAAACACCCGCAACGACGGGACAGTCAAAAGAAATGTCTCCCGATACAAGAAAACTTTGAAACGAAGGTTTTAAAGGTTTTTCAAAACGACAAGGAGCTGAATTTAAGATGAAAAAACCTTTAAATGATGAGAAACCAGTCGATTGATAGTACTTCAAATTTCGAGAAGGCGCTTCAAAATCCATAAGCTAAAATCAAAAAAAATGAAACCAGGAAAAGAACTAACTAACTCGAAGTAAAGGAGGGTCCAAAAGTTTTTTAGAATTTTGGGAAATTGTTGCAGGTGCAACACAGCCACCACAAACCAACTCAGAGTATCTTTCTAGTGGTTACGCATCCTCCATAATGTCCTCCTGCAACTTCATCGCGTGCCTCAGTCAATATTATCTCATGATCATGCGGTAGAAAATATCAACGTAGAATTTCATCTAGCCCCATTTGTGATAATTTTGATATTAAACAAGATCTAGGAGCCTTAGAGAAACTCACAAATCGAATTTGATGCAAAACCATCAAAAAACCATTAAAAGAGAAGCAATTTACACATGCAATGTGAACAAAAACAGGTTATTATTTGACTGTCTAACATTAAAACATGTTAGTAACAGATTTATATTACATCAGAAGTATTTCTTGATGACTGGGAAGCCAAAAATGACTGTACAAGTGAAATTGGCCAAATTGGCCTCAACCCCCCCTAGGTGGGCCAAACATGCTCCAAATCAGCCCAAATGGCCACAATTTTCTGTTTGGACGTGGCTAAGGTGAAATGGAGCAATCATAACACTTTGGTATGCGTGGGTGTGCAAAAATAGGTGGGTTAGAGGCTCTAGGTGGCATTAAATGCACCAAATCAGTCTAAAATTGGACAAAATTCACCTATAGCGCTCATAGTCAACCAAACTATCCACATTCAATGAATGGTAGTGCACTAGAAATTATGAGGGTGTACATGTGAATGTTTGACTGATCTAGAGTGCTCATGTGGGTGTGAATGCCACAATTTAACTAGTTATTGGTCCAACTAAGCACCCTAAGTCCAAACCATAGTGTAATAATGCACAAAATGCAATAAAATTGACTGGGGACTTAGAATAAGGCACTAAGGGGTTGTATTATTATTCCAACTCCATCCCTTAACCAAAAACTTAGTACATCTCATAAAATTAAGGAGGCCTTGGCAACAAAGGCTCAAGTCACCTCAATACATAAATCAGAATTTTTATTTGTCCATATGAAGTGAGGAAAAGAAGGAAAACCACATGGGACAAAACATTCCCTCAAGAATGGACATGGGGCTGAAACTTGCAAAAAATAGAAGAAATCACCATCCATCACTCACTCCAAGAAAATATCTCAGGTAAGTGAAGGTATTCTCTGTGAAAGTCTTGGTGAAAATGTCGGAAGTTTGCTCGGTGGATGGGAAATACTGCAGTGAAATCACCCTGTCATGCACTAAACCACAGATGCAGTGCATATGGATCTCAATAGGATTTTTCCTCTACCTCTGAATTGTATCAGTAAATATTTTTATGGAACTTTTACTGTCCCCCCAAATTTTTGTAGGAGAATCAATTGTGACGCCAAATTCTTGAAGAATACCCTGCAACCAAACACACTGTGTAGTTGCATTGACTGTTGCCCTGTACTTGGCCTCTGCTGATGAAAGTAAAATGGTGTGTTGTTTATTACTTGAACAGGAAATGGTACCTTCAACAAGCATAAATACAAAACCTGAATTTTATTTTCTATTAGTGGGATATCCATCTCAATCCAAATTAGAAAACCGAGCTAGTTGAAGTGAAGCACTAGCTAAATAGTGCACCCCGAAATTCTTTGTACACTGGACATAATGGAGAATTATTTTGGATGCCTTCCAATGGATCTCATGTGGTGGGTGCATATTTATTTCTACAGAACTTATAGCATAAGATAAATCTTTCCTTGTATGTGTAAGATAGAGCAAGCTACCAACTAGCTTCCTGTAGAGTGTAAAATCTACCAATGGAGAATTGCCAAATTCACATAATTGGATGCCAAAAAGGAAAGGGAACTTGGATTCCTTACAATCATCCATGTTAAAATTATTTATTAGGTCTGAAGCATACTTTGGTTTACTTAGCATGATGTCCCTTTCGTAATGCTCAATTTCCAATCCCAAAAATTTCCTTAGCAATCCTAGATCGGTCATGGCAAATTCACTGTGTAGAGATGCCTTAATTGAACCAATTGAAGTGGTGCAGCTCCCTATAATTAAGAGGTCATCAACATAGAGAAAAATAACCTGAAAAATACCATCATGTTTCTTCAAATATACATTTGGGTCATATTTGCATCTAGTGAAACCAATAGAGAGCAAGAAATAATCCATTTTAGCATACCAAGCCCTGGGGGCTTGCTTGATTCCATAGAGTGATTTCTTCAACCTACAAACAGGTGAATGAACCTCTTGGAAACCTTCAGTTTGCTTCATGTAGATATATTCCTATATCTCACCATGTAAGAATGCACTCTTGACATCCATATGGTGCACTTTCCAACCCTTACTAGCTGCAATTGCTAGAACTAGTCTTATGGAGTCCATCATTGCAACTAGTGCAAAGGTCTCCATATAATCCACACCATGGACTTGAGAGTAGCCCTTAGAAACTAATATGGCTTTTTATTTCACATCTGAACCATCACCAGCAAGTTTTTTTTGAAATATCCACTTGCATTGAACAAGCTTCCTCTTGGGAGGAAGGGGAACCAATTCCCATGTCTCATTCTCTTGGAGAAAATGGAATTATTTTTCCATTGTTGCTTTCCATCTTGGTTCATGAAAAGCTTGATGATATGAATATGGATCAGATCCAATCAGAATATAACAGTGCTCAGCAAGATAACTTTCACTAGAAAAGGAAGCATTTTTAGATTGAGATCTAGTCTTCCTAGGCTCTTGGGGATTTCCAGCCAATTACCCTGCAGCTTGTATGATTTTTTCAGCCCACTTGGGCCTTGATGGTGAATCATATACAAAAATGTAATATAAATAAATTTCATCTACAAAAATTTCATATACAACCATATCATCTTTAGGAATATCAGAAAAAACAAAGCATGAATCATCACTTACATCATCAAATTGTCGAGGAGAAGAGCATTCCCCCAGTGCAAGCTCAAAATATGGTATTGGTTCCTCTTCGAATTGCACACTTCTCTAAAAGAATGTATTGAGTGTGGAAGTATCAAATATTTTGTAACATTTTGTATCGTCACCATACCCAACCATGATTCATTCCTTTTTTTGTGGTTGCAAGGCCTTCCTCTTTTCAGAAGGGATTAAAGCCCATGCTCTTGATCCAAAAATCCTGAAATTTGAGACATTTGGTTTATGGCCAAACCATGCCTCATATGGAGTATTTCCTTTTAATTATTTTTGGAAGTATATGTTCTTTATATGTGCAGAACAATTAATGGCCTCAGCCCATATCTTGGGACTTAGATCCCTTGCTTCAATCATGCAAGTGGCCATCTCCTTGAGAGATCTATTTTTCCTCTCTGCCACACCATTTTGCTGTGGTGTGTAGGGAGTTGAATGTTTCATTTAGATGACACATTCCTGAAAAATGTGCTCATGTTTTTGTTGAAATACTCCTTCCCATTAAAGGATATTAATCTTATTCCCATTCTGATTCTCTACCAATCCCTTCGAAATATTCAATTGCTCAAAAACTTCAAATTTTAATTTAAGGAAGTACACCAAGAAGAATCTCAAGTAATCATCAATAAATGTAAGTACATATATTGATCTAGCATAGGATGGAGTGGGAAGAGGACCAATTAGATCTGAATATACCAACCCAAGTGGTTGTGTGGCTCTCCTTGCCATCCCCTTCTCATAGCTTCGCTCTGGATGCTTCCCAACTACACACCCAATGCAAGCTCCATTTGATGATTTGATTTGTGGAAGTCCTTCCACCATCTCATCTCTGTGTAGTGCTTAGAGGTACTTGTAGTTCATGTGACCAAACCTCTCATGCCATAGCTTGGAAGTCTAATTGGCATGTGAGAGAAGAGCTTGGTCATTGGAAGCAGGGAGGAAATTCAAAAAATTGTACATCCTCTCTTGATGATCTGCATACCCAACTACTACAACTTGGTTTGATTTGATTTATGCAATATCTACCAAGTCTGGAGCGAATTTCACTCTATTTTCTTCTCTTGTATGGGTCATTTGATAGACTGACAACAAATTTTCTGCAAGTTTTGGTACATACAACACATCACTAAAGTAACCATGCTCTAAATCAATCCTACCAATCCCCTTGGTCTGGATTTCAGAATCATCCCCCATTTGAACTGTTGGGCCAACATTCAAATGCATGGAGGAGAAGATATCTTTAGTGGGTACCATGTGTCTAGAAGCCCTTGAATCAATGATGAAAGATGAGTAATTAGACCTACCTACTACCAAAGCATGACATTTCTCCTTGTTGTCTAAACTAAATGTGCGGTATTTCTTCCTTACGTTGTCTGGGATAGGGATGTTGTTCTTCTCCAGCAACTGTGTCATTTGGTCAATGGTTTTCTACATGCATGATCTTTCTGGATTCCATCCCTTGTGGTAATAGGTGCATTTTTTCTTCTCTTTCCCTTTCTTGTCCTTCTCCTTGGGAGGATTCGAACCCCCATCACTGGATTTGGGTTTTTCTGGTTTCTTCTTCTCTAGCAGCTTCAAATTCTTTTCCTTGGACTTTCCCTTGGAGGAATTTGAAACTACCATGGCCAAGGATTGATCCTTAGCCTTGATAGTTCCCATTTGGAATAGCTGGTCTTGCTCCTAAGCGAGGGAATCCATGAAGCTAGCTAGACTTGGCATTTTCCATTTTCGAAGTGTTAACTTGCCAGAATGAAATGTGTTGACAAAGACTAAGAATTCTAGCCCCAACTTTGAAAGGATGGATAGAATCAATCGATCCTCTTTCTTCTCAATCACACATTCATTTAGCTGCAACACAAGTGACTTAAACTTGGTGAAGAAGTCCTGGATAGTGTCAAAGTGCGTTGGGCTCAAGCTGATGATCTCGTTCTCAAGATGGTGTCCTCTTAGTTCATCATTTTTCCCAAAGAGTGTCTCTAGTTTTACCTAGAATTAATTTGGGGTTGTTAAACTGTCTATGTGGAAAAAAATCTCTCTTGAGATAATCAGGCATAACAATCCATATGCTTCATCCAATCTATTCAAGTACTTGGCTTTCTCTACAACAGAGTTTGGCTCCACCTTTGTGCCCATGGTAACTATGTAGAGACCCTTGGATCTCAATTGAATAACCATCTCTGCCTTCCAATCGAATAATTTCAAATGTGTTATCAAGATGTGGGTAGCTTCCATTTCTTCCTACGCTAATGGTGATGAAATTACCGAATGTCCTGCAAAAACCACTCAATTTTATCTGGAATTTCTCTAAAAATGCATCTCAAAACGCTTTGGATTGATCTACAACTCACTAAAATCCACTCAGCACTGATACCATGTGATAATTTCGATCTAAAAAAATATCTAGGAGCCTTAGAGAAACTCATAAATCCAATTTGATGCAAAACCAACAAAAAACCATTAAAAGAGAAGTAATTTACACATGCAATGTGAATAGAAACAAGTTATTATTTGACTGTCTAACATTAAAACATGTTAGTAACATGTTTTTATTACATCATAAGAGTTTCATGAGGCTTGGGAAGCCCAAAATGACTGTACAAGTGAAATTTTCCAAATTGCCTCAATCCCCCCTAGGTGGGCCAAACATGCTCCAAATCAGCCCAAATGGCCATGAATTGTTGTGTGGACATGGATGAGGTGAAATGGAGAAATCATAACAGTTTGGCATGTATGATTGTGAAAAAATAGGTTGGTGAGGGGTTCTAGGTGGCATTAAATGCACCAAATTAGTCCAAAATTGGACAAAATACACCTCTAGCGCTCCTGATCAACCAAAATGTCCAAATTCAATGAATTTTAGTGCACCAAAAATGATGAGGGAGCACATGTGGATGGTTGACTGAGCTTGAGTGCTCATGTGGGTGTGAATCCCACAATTTAACTGGTTATTGGTCCAACTAAGCACCCTAAGTCCAAACCATAGTGTAATAATGCACAAAATGCAATAAATTTGACTAGGGAATTAGAATAAGGTACTAAGGGGTTGGATTACTGTTCTAACACCATTTTTTAGAGTTAACACACAATTATCTGAAAATCCACAGCTCTAATGATTAGTTGCTTCTTCTGACTCGTCGTGAATTCCTCCAGTGCTTTTCCTGTCGTCAAGAAGTGGATAATTTGCTCATACTTTTCATCCACCATTTTGATCTTAAATATATTCTCATTGGGTAGGCCATCCTTGATGTTGCATGGCTCTTTTCCTGTCTCTATCGTTGATAGATAATATGGTCCTACATTAAACCGTCTCGGCTTCACGATGATCTCAAAATCGAACACTTGAAATTGTAACAACCATCGACGAATATTTTCCCCCAACACAGGATTGTGGAATAGGAACTTTAGTGCTGAATGATCTGTAAACAATTTTAAATGTCCTCCCAATATATAGTGGCATATTTTTTGTAATGCATATACCATAGCCAATCCTTCCTTCTCCGTTGTTGTCTAGTTCCTTTCCGCAATGGACAACTTTTGACTTGCGAATGCAATTGGGTTATGAATTGCTCCTTCCCATCGTTGTGCAAAAATTGCTCCTAGTGTGACTAATGAAGTTTCAACATGGATGTGAAACTCCTTTCCCAATTCGGAAAGACCAATATCGACAGTGTGGACAATTTTTGCTTCAGAGTATCAAGACTTCACTGACATTCATCATTCCATTCAAAATCCGCATCCTTCTTCAACAATATTTCAATTAGTGTTGTGATTTTTGCGTATCCCCTTATGAACTTCTGGTAGTATCCTTTGTGGCCCAACATCACCCTTATTTGTTTCACTGTTGTTGGTCCAGGTAGGTTGAAAATTATTGTGATATTGGTAGGATCGACCAACATGGCTTCCTTGCATACAACATGTACTAAAATTATCCCAAATGGAGTACAAAATACATACTTCTTCAAATTTAGTGAGATTTGATGTTGTCGACATATTTCCAACATTAATCGCATGTTCACAGTGTGGTATTTTACCAACCCATAGATGGTTCAATCGTCCATGTAGACTACTAGAAATTTATGAATGAAGTCCTTAAATGCAGCGACAACTATCCTTGAGAAGATTGCAAGTGCATTTTTTAGACCAAATGACATCACTGTGTACTGAAAACATCCCCACTACCTTACGAAAGTGGTATTGTCTATCCTCCTTCATGATTCTTATTTGGTGATAGCCTGAAAATCTGCCTGTAAATGAGTAGATCTCTTGTCCTTCGGCGCCTTCCAATACTTCATTAGTGAAATATGTTGGGAATGGGTCATGAACACTTGCATCATTCATCCTCCTTAGGTTGACACATATCCATATTTCACCTGTATTTTTGTCTTGAACAACCATCAAACTGATCCACTTTGATTCTTCAATAGGCTCAATAATGCCAGCATCCATCATCCATTCCAGTTCATCTTTGATGCGTTCCTTGTATTGCGGGTTCAATCTGTAGGGTCGTTGCTTCACTAGTTTCGCATCTATATTTACAAGGATTTTCATTTCTCCTAAGTCACCTGAAATCCCTTTCATCTCAGCAAATTTTGTCAGAAATTCATCAATACTTTATCCTTTATCCTCGAATTCATCAATAAAACCAGCCAAGTTAGGCAGTACTTCATAAGTTGGAAGTTTGATGACTTCTTTTGTGACCCAGTGTAGTGACTGAGTGACTCACCCACATTTTTGGACCTATACTTCATGTAATTGATTCTGTCAGTTCTCTAGTGCATTGTCAGAGTCCGACTATGCAAAGCTAGTAATTCACCAGCCTAGCTCTCCGTCCGCGGTGGGATTAATGTAGTCTTCAGAAATATTATAGGAATCATCCCATCCTCCTCTTTTAATGGTTCAATGTATATTCAACCTTTGCTGGGATATAATGGGGAAATGATCTACATGTATCGATTCTAAAAATTCATCACTCTTTTCTTAAAGTTGATAACTTCCAGCTTTCATTTTCACAACCAATCCCCAACAACGTGGGATATGAGATACTTTTGTTAATTATCTCAATAACGTCGAAGTATACATAGGTCTTTAATCCATATACTTCAATAAGTATATGAGATACTCTACTGATTGGAGTTACCTTGGCCTAATATGCTAATCGCAGTTGTATATGAGACCAAACCAGCTATAGTTTCCCCATCCTTTCCCATGTCTACTTCATCGGGATGTTTACATCTGATCCTAGACCCAAGATGAATGAATCTACATCAAAGTCATCGATCTGGACATTCATCCTCATTCCCCTTCTTGTTTTCTTCTTATGTAAAGAATTCACTGAGTGATCTTGTCATCCTTTCCCCTATCGGTACAGAAAGATTGCTATTTCAGCTAATGCATCAAGATCCTTTTCTAGAGACATACAAATTTATAGAAAATTTTGTAATGTACTAACCTTTTGTGATGATCCTGACCCAACTATTGAATCAAAAGTTGGTGGAATTTTGTAGATAGAAAACTTACTAGTGTTTATGTTCAGTATGTCTCTTGTGTCGAAGAAATTTTATTTCTCAATGTCGTCATCAATTTGTACCTTCTTTCGATCTTCCATTCGAATATTTTGGAGTGGTCCATCATCTCCCATCATTGCTACTCCTCGAGTTATCACTCCAATATCTACAGGATGAATTCGTGGTTCTGTCGATATTTTTCCTGCAGTTGCTCCAAGAGCTTGGTTCTGATCTGCGCTCTGAAACTGGTTTTGGTTATGCAGTAGTGTTGGAACATTATTTGCTTCCCACTTTGCAATCAAATATGGATAATCCTTCATAATATGATCTACGACGCTGAAATAGGTACATTGAGACTATATATTTGGACAGTCTCTTTGGTAATTCCCCAATACTCCACAATTATAGCATGTCATAGGTCCACCAACTTGATCCATTACTCCTGTATGACTGAAGCCTCCATTACGGCTTCCATGGAATCCTCCTAGGAATCCTCCTTATGGATGACATTGCGGTTGGTTAAACTACTACTACTTATTAGGATACAGGTGAGTGTACTGTGGCGTGGCTCTTGCTCCATCTCGTTGTACTATGGTTGTTGCTAAGTGAACTGCGGTTGCGGTGGGTTATACTTCGATTGTGGCAATGTTCTTTCTATCGGCCGCTTCTCCTCTCCCTTTATGAAATAGGTATCCATGGTACTTTGTTGGAGCAATTAATATGCTATGTAGTCCTTTTCTTCATGTTCAACTAATTGAAAAAAGTTACAGAATAAGTTCGCTGGTTTTGACACAACCTTTTCAATATATACATATTCCTTCGATTGATTCCCTTTGTTCTTACAAATTTGACACCATGTAAGTCCTTCTTGACTTAGTGGATTCGGTGCTCCTGCCTATACATACTCGTGGAAGTTCAGACATTTATCCTTATGATTCCCTTTTGTTCGATATCGGGTGCACCATACTTCTTCACGGAAATATCTTCCCTTCTTGATATCCTGCAACTAAATAGTAAGGTAGGATAATTACGACTGGATTTGGGTTCATGCAAACCCCCATTTCTCCAACCAGCAAGGCTTCCAACTTCATAGAAAGTTACATAGCCTCATTTTGCAACGTAATCTTCTACTGCATTAATGGAATATGGATGTGTGGTACTAGCTATGATAAACCATTCTTTGTTTTGTACACTACTCATTCCAAAGATGACCTTATCCATCAATGTTTTGAACTGCTGATCCAAATCCCATATAGATTCATTTGGATATTGATTTATTTCTTTCAACTCAATAATATATTGCGACTCAGATTTGGGATTTTTGAACTCCTCAATCAGTTCAGTCTTGATTTGCACCAGGGTCTTCTGTTGATGCCCCGTCAGCACTTGTACAAAATTCATGTACCAATACAATTCTTGGCCTTGAAAGGTCGTTGATAATTGTTCTTTATTGATGTATTCATCTTATACTTTCTTTACTATCCATACTGCTTCACACATAAACCAATACTAGTCAGGATCCTCAGTCCCATTACCCTAGAACAAGGGTAACTCCATGTCGTCACCTTCCATCCTAGGTCTTCTTCTGATATTCATTGATACACTACTATTACTACTGTGTTGACACACATGACAATGTTGCAATGAGTTAATGGTTTTTCCTCCTGAACTAGGGGCAGTGCGCAATGGTATAGGTACGATGTTGGTTTTGGTCGTTCCTTCCTCATCTCCGAGTGTAGCCTGTTCATTTCCTTTGTAACTGTAGGGTCTCTTAGTCCCTTATGGTATCTTATCATAGTTTATTTTTCTAGTGATTCCAAGACTCTCCTCATCCCTCCGCCTCTTCTCTTGTTAGAACCTCACCCAACTTCGTAGGATACCACACTCTTCCTCGACTTCCCTCATAGTATCATTGTAAATTCCATCCATATACACGGTATCATTCCATCCAAACCTCATCTTCATGGTACCTGCAACCTCCGCATACCAGATATTTACTCATCGGAGTTCATCTTCAGTATTCCTTTTTTACAGATAAGCACCTTAATCCACAGTTCTAACGACAATAGAAATATCCCCCTTGGTCCCTTAAATAATTACCTCTTTGTATCTCTATAGGATTTGACCGTGTCGAGAACAAAATCAGTGATATATACTTCCAAAATGTTGTCTATCCACACCTCGACATCTCTTGAAGCTTTGTTTTTTATGCTTTGCAACTGCGGAATTAGTTCAGGGGTCCACTGATTTGGTTCAACTCCCTGGAATTTCCTATTTTAGAAATTAAGTTGTGACAAACACTTGTGCAAAATTATTGGAAACTTAGCAAAGAATACTTCGTGAACATCATAGTAGATATATTCTCCCAACCACTCTTCTGTCAAAAATCTGGAGATCTGGTTTTCTTCGGCTACAAATTCTCAGGGGCCTTTTGATTGAACCAGTTCTAGATCTCTAGTTTCATTGGATTCCAGAACATTTCCTCTTCTTCCTCACACTATGGTCTCGGTAACATAACCATTTATTGACACACTTAAGTCAATAGGGGTTTTCTCCACAATCTTGTCGACAACCTTTGACGCAATCTCCCTAAACACCCTCTCAAACAGGTTTTAGCCTATCTAGCAACATCTACAAAATAGATGTAGTATCACCTAAGATGTCTGAGGAAGGGATACAAGAACCATATTTATGTAGAAGGAAGAAGACTTGCGCACTATGTATTATCCTATTGCAACATTACTTTATAGATCCAGAGGGTTACAAACACCATTCATAAGATCCACTTATCAGCATTCACAGTAAATTCAGTTAAAACAACATCATAACTCAGATATAAAAGACATCGACATATATGAACGCAATAGATACGACACGACTTCGCATCATCCATACATGGAAAAGCATAAACCACTCCATTAAATATTCAACATGCATGCATAATAAGACATGAATTTCATCATCAATATCCTCATTATATTAGCTTCAAAACATCTCATGACAAACAAGTATTCTTGGTTGAAAATCCTCAAACTAGAAAGTACATTCATATATCACATCATACTTCCTATATTCATCAATAGAACCAATGATCGAACCATTCATTGATGCCTAATGATTCTACTCCTAATTCTATTTATAGGCTTAAGCGTTTACAAAAAGTTCCACATGGTATGACTCTCTAACTACTCTGGACCAGAACTTTTAACTAATGCCACAAAATCGACCACACTTGTTGGTATCATCTTCCAGGAAGTTGATTGTTTGGCTTGTCGATGTCCTCTTTGTCGCTCCTTGCTCACCCGATCCCATTTCCAACACCTCTTATGCGCCCTTTGAAATAAGGGTTCAAGTTAAACAACAGATGGTTTTTCAATGTATTCTAGATGAAGGATCCTTTGTCAGTATTTTTTTTATCTATATATGCTTGGAAAGGAATGTTATCTCCCAACTTTGAACTATCTATTAGTCATTTGATGGATTTTGGTAGAAGACCTGGTGAACCCTTTGGATAGTATACCTCAATTTCCTAATACCTTAGGAGGAAATATTGTCTTAATTAATTTTATTGATATGGAGGGATCATTGGACTTGAATATGCTCTTTGGGCCTGATTATATATATGATACGAACGTTATGTTTTCTACACTCTTTCATGTGATCTGTTTCACTCACAATGGAATCATTGCCACTATTTATCAACTTTCATTTGTCAATCCTCCTCTTTACCTACCTTTATACAAGGCATCGCCTTTGTATGTTTGTAGTATTTCCATAGACACTAACTATCCATGGGTGAATTATGTGGCCTTATATACCTTGTATCCAATTGGTACTAAGAAGAATCCTTTTCATTCATGCTCACCTCCTTAGGAATCGGAATAGGTGATTTATCCAATGGGGGAATTGGAGTTGTTCTCCCCCTATTGGTCTAAGTGAATTTTCTGACATATATTCTCTTTGGGATGATGTTATTCCCTCATATGAATATATCCTAGAAGATATGATCAAGTATAACAATCCTTTGGATATTTATGTACTTTCCAAATATTACACCCTTGGATTTGACCCAGTTGCAATCAAATGCATTCTTGATTTTACTTTTGAGTCTAATATCTTTATTTGTGGATCCTTACATAGTGGCATTTTTTAATCTTTGGACTTTTCCATTGATTTACAAGTTTGTGTTCCTAATGATTATGAATCTTTTATTATATTCTTAGAATCCTATGATGACGAGTCTATTCCTAAAGATTCTATTATTAATTTCAACTTTGATATTGATCATGAATTTGATATTATCGATTGTAGGTCCTCAAGCCTTGTTGTTCTTGAATATTCACTAGTAGAATCTTAATTGGTCATGAATATTGTTAAACAAATTTAAGTTGAAAATACCCCTATCAAAGTGACTCATATCATATCTTGTTCTTTTATTTTTTAGGTATGACCATGGTATTGTAGTTTCTTGGTTTCTTAGGGAACATGCTTTTCAAATTCTTGATCCGATCAGGTATATTTCAAATTTTTCATATAGGTTTAGGATTGTTCTCTTTTATGATGTATTTGAACGTTTTTTCACTTGTATTTTTCATAGGATTGAACCTATTGGGTATTGGTGTGTAGGGTATTTTTTAAGGATTCTAATATTATACTTAAGTATAGTGTTCTAGGCGATTATTTTGGATTGAAAAAAACATGTATATAGATAGGTAGGTGAACATAAATATGAAACATACAATTTACTGTTGAAATGTGTAAATTTTGGCGAAAATTATAATAAAAAAACATATTTTATGTACATATAGGTGTTATTAGAGACTAAAAATGACCAAATAGCAAATTTGTTTTTTGGAAAAAGGCCCAAAAATAGCCAATTGGAGAAATTTCGCCCCTAAAAATTACCATGTTGGTGTGTTAGCCTTGTTTATTTCCATTATGCACTAGTCCGATAAAAGAGCCTACCTAACATGGGACACTGTAATCAACACTCTCTTTCCATTTTAGTGCACATGTCAATTTTTTCTCACAGGTTTAGAATCCCTTTTAGTTCTACCATGACTTCGAGAAAAATATACATGCCTCTCTTTCTCATATATTTCTATCCATTCCCTATAAGGTTCCCATTATTGTTCAATATGCATTTCCCTTTGCTCATTACTAATTTACTACTCAAAAACTTACGCTTAATGCTTCACTACAAATTTCATACTAACATTGTATTCATTATGTTGCTCATTACTTCCATCCATTGCACTTGCTTTCTAGATTGTATCTTTGGAAGAAACATGTTTTTGACTCGATGAGTGTCCACCTCTTGACCAACACCTATTTTGCATTTCATTTTTCATAGGTCTATTACATGAACTTGGAATGTAGTTTCATGCCTTGTGAAACTCATTCTTATATTGTATTATATAATTCTTTTATTCCTTCTTAAGATTTCTCACATGACAAAGACAATTTTTTTTATTATTATAAAAAATGACAGACGGGGGAAGATAATAGAACCTTATAATTTTTTATGGTAGTAAGTAAATTCATGTCACCCTTGAAAAACTAAACCATAATCTTTGAGTTTATACACATATAGTTGGTTACTCTTCCAATCACTATGGAGAATCTATCAAAGTCTCTTGCATTGCATATTGATATCATTGTTACCTCTATGCTTAATGTTTCCTAGGTCACTATTGTGTTGTGATAAGGTTCAATTGTTGTCATTAGTGTGTGTTTTTCATTCCTAGTTTCCATAACCATGAAATCCTAGCATTCCTTATTTTTAGGTTACTCTCAGTTTGTATCATCATAACCAGTGCTTATGTTGGTCTATTTGTAACTTTGAAAGATATTATGATGTATATTACCATTGTATGATGTTGTACCCCCATTGGGGATGTGTTTACCCACTTTTGGGATGTCTTAATTTTGTTTATACCTTGAGGTACAACCTTCATTGTAAGTCAGGGAAATAGTCCCCAGTGTAACATCATGTAATGTGTATTTGGAGTCTCTTCGAGAGAAGTTGACCTTGTTAGGGAAGACATGTGGGCCCCAGTATTATGTTTGGTTAGTGAATTGAAAGGGTATAAATAGGGAGGTTCTCTCCCTCATTTATACACACCTCACACTCTCAAGTTCTCATGAGAGAGAGAGACAAACAAAGGAGGAGAGATAGATAGATTTTGAATACTTCCTATTACTGCTTTTGATCATCTTACTATTCTGAGTAAGTTTGCGTGGTTTTCTCCTTTACGGTTTCCCCGGAGAAAATATTTGTGTCTTGTGTATCTTTTATATCTTATGCATCTTGCTATAATTTTTAATCTAATCATCTCTAAAGAAAAACCAACATGGTATCATGAGAGCCTCTCTGAAACAAGGAACTGTGTAGTTGTGGAAACTACGGCTTCTTAGTTCAAGGCGTTCTCTCCCCAAATCATCAAGAAAAGAGGGATAGGATAACTCACCTTAGTTGGGCACATATTTTGGTGGAGTCAGTTTCAAGATTCAATAAGTTTCATTTTTGACCCTGTCACTAGTGCCGGTAGGAACTAGGGCATCAAATTTTGGAGGCTTCCCACCTAATATTTCAGAAAGTAACCTAGCTAAGCAACTCACCTCAAGGATGCACATATTTCTATCCTAACAGAATTTTGAAACTCGAAGTTTGGAAAATTAGGGTTTCTCTAACAAACCCTAGGTCAACAAGCTCCAGAACCAAGTCGGACACCTCAAATCGGTAAGATCTAAATATTTTCTATTTCCATTTGAGGTTCTCATTTTAAAATATGACTCACCATACTTAGCTTGAGGACAATATTGGAGGGGATGATAACTTTCGCGCATGGAAGTACACAATAACAATGATCCTTGAAGAAAATGACTTGGATCAGTTCATCACTGGAGAAGTTCCAGAACTAGAAGGAGACGAGGCTAAGGCTGCTCATAAGACAAGCATGGCTAAGGTTAAGATAATCATTGCATATTCTATTAAGGATCATATCATCCCCCATGTGTTTGCATTCAAGATATCGAAGGAAGTATATGATGATTTAAAAAAGATGTTCAAAGGAAAGAACATCAACTGGAAGATGAATTTGAGGAACCAGTTGAAGAATGTGAAGATAGAGAACTCCGAGACTATACAGTATTACTTCACAAGGGTTGATCAAATCAAAGAACAACTTGAAGCGGTTGAAGAGAATGTTTAAGAAGGAGAAATTGTAATGACTACCTTGAATGTTCTCCTCAGATCATGGGACTCATTCATTCAAGGTATTTTTGTAAGGAGGTTGATCTCTTTCATCAGACTCTGAGAAGAATGTGCACAAGAATAAGATTGACTCATGACAATAGAATTGAATATGGGAGAAACTAAAGATCAAGCTCTCATAGTTCACACTAGGAAGAAATTGAAGAAGAAGGAGAAGAAGGAAACCTTTAATCACAACAAGAAGAAGGGAAAGAAACCTATGAATACCAATATAGACACTTCAAATGTTCGATGCTATAGTTGTGATGAAAAGGGACACTTTGCAAGAGATTGTCCCATCATGAAAAGGAGACACCATGTTCATGTTGACGAAGATAATGAACCAACAAACAAAGTATTCAGACAGGAGAAGGATGATTCAGATGAAGAGTATGTGCTAATCTCAGTACTTGTTGGAACTATTTATCATGGAAGAAATAATTTTCTTGTGGATAATGGAGATTCTAAACACATGATGGGATACAAGGGATCATTTTTCAATATGTCTAAACATGAGTCACCTCACAAAGTGAAACTTGGGGATGATTAACAATACCCCATAAAATGGAGTAGATAAGCTTCATACAATCTTGACTCTAGGAAATATTCAAATATACAGGATGTGCTATATCTTCCAGGATTGAAGAAGAATCTTCTCTCCATCTCTACACTAGATGAGAGGGAATTAGGGTTTCTTATGTGGCCTAGAGGAAATACAATAGAGGATGCAACAGTGATTGGAGAAGAAGACAGAGGCTTGTACAAGCTAAAGGGACAACCTTAACAAGAATTGGTTCATGAGCGAATTTAACCAAGCGAACTATGGTAGAGAAGGCTTGCACATGTGCACTACAAAGCACTATCGATGGAAAGAAAATAAGTCTTAGGATTTCCACAGATCTAGAAAAAGCATGAAGGAATTTGAAAAGTATGTGCACAAGGAAAGAATGCGAAGAATACATTTTCCAGCAGTGAGAGAAAGGATAAAGGAATACGAGAGATAGTACATTTGTATGTATGTGGACCCATGTCTTCTAGCTCATTAAGAAGGTATGTGTACTATGTTTCCTTTATATATTATTTCTCATGTAATACTTGGATATATTTCTTGAAAGGAAAAAGTGAAGTTTTCAACAAGTTCAAGGAATATAAAGCCTTGGTTGAGAACCAAATTGATAGGAAGATCAAGACTCTACGGTAAGATAATGGTAGAGAGTTCACTTTAGAAGAATTCAAGGAACTCTGCAGAGATCCTGGGTTTAAGAGGGAGTTGATCACTCCATACAATCCTCAGCAAAATGGGGTTGCAAAATGAAAGAATCAAACCATCATGGACGCAGAAAAAGATATGTTGCATGACCAGGATCTTCCTATGCACCTTTGGGCGGAGGAAACAAGAACAACTATGTATTTATAGAATTGTACTCCTCATCGAGTACTTGACAACAAGACTCATGAAGGGGATTTATTAGGAGAGAAAGCAGAAGTCATCCATATGAGAATATTTGGTTTCCTAGTGTACACACATATCCCAAAGGAGAAAACAACCAAGATCGATCCTTTTAGGAGGAAGGTTATATTCAGAGGATATAGTGAAACATCAAAGGAATGTCAATATACTTCCCATGATTCAAGAAGATTGAAATCAATAGAGATGTAACCTTTGATGAAGACTCGACCTACTTCATATCTAGGAGGACTCCTATTCAGGAAGTCGAGGAACCTAAAGAGACGAGAGTCTGAGATATGGAAATTGGAGAAGTGATTCCAGAAGACCCAAAAGATCACGACATGATAGAACCATAAGAGCCGGTAGAGACATACCTTGAGAAGGACTCCCACAAGAGGAAACCAGCATGGGAAAAAGAGCTCATATGAGAAGTTGAAAGGTATGGTGCTCCAGAGGGAATACATAGAGAGAGAAAGAGGGTAAAGGCTTACAATAGATATGTGGCCCTGCTGTGTGAAATCATTGATAGAGAACCTTCCACTTATGAATATCCTGTAGAAAAGAAAGAATGGAAGGATGCAATGATAGAGGAATATCAATCGATCATGAAGAATGATGTCTGGGAGATCGTTATGAGACTGGAGGAGAATTCTGATGTGACTTTGAAGTGGATCTACAAGAACAAGCATGTTGTAGATGGCAACATCTAGAAGTAAAAGGAAAGGTTTGTAGCACAAGGATTCTTAGGGAAAGAAGGAATAGACTACGAAGATAAATTTGCACCCATGGTGAGGTACACTTCCATTAGGACCATGCTTTTACAGCAATTATGAAATGGAAAATATACTAGATGGATGTCAAGACAACTTTCTTGAATGTTTTAGTTAGGGAGGAAGTGTATGTGGAACAACCACTAGGATTTGAGACACATGTAAGGAATACCCATGTGTGCAAATTAAAGGAGTTGTATGAATTGAAATAAGTACCAAGGACATGGTACGATAGGATGGAAAACTTCCCGGTGATCTTGGGATTTACCAAGCATAAAGTGGATTCCAACCTCTACTTCAAGGTAGAAGATAGAAGACCTATGATACTCCTGCTATATGTCAATTACTTGTTTCTGATAGGCGAAGAGAAAATCATTATAGATGAAAGGATGAGAGTTTCTATAGAGTTCGAGATGAAAGACCTAGGTATGATGAACTACTTTTTAGGCATGGAGGTGTGGAAGAGTGCAGATGGAATATTCCTTGGGCAAGGGAAGTATGAAATGGATATTCTAAAGAGATTCAGAATGTTAGACCACAAGGGGATAGCCACACATGGAATCTAAATTGAAGCTTTTGAGTGATGCTTCATTTGAGTCGATTGATGCCATAATGTATCGTTAGATAACTGGCTCATTGATGTATTTGACAAATACAAGACTAGAAATATGATTTATGATGAACACCCTGAACCATTTCCTAAAGGATTCGAGACATGTTCACCTAATAGCTACAAATCATGTTCTTAGGTACCTAAAAGTTACAGTGGATTATGGACTCAAATATGATGTGAATAAGAATATTAAGCTACGTGGTTATGTTGATTCGAAATGGGAAGGTAGTGCCAATGACTGGAAGAGAACCTCAGGTTGCTGCTTCAACTTGGAATATGGCATGATTCCTAGTTTAGTAGGAGCAATCATGTGTGGTGTTGAGTACATTTGAGGTAGAGTATGTTGCCACTTTCTCAGCTAGTTGTGAGGTAGTGTGGCTATGAAAGCTACTGTCTTACTTATTTGATATCCATTTGGATGTGACTTGTATCTTCTATGACAGTCAAATTTGCATGAAGATATCAGAAAACCCAATGTTCCATGATAAGTTGAAGCACATTGATATCAAGTTCCACTATATCAGAGATATGGTGTAGAGAGGAGCAGTGAAGCTCAAGTACGTGGAAATAGAGGAGTAGATAGCCGATGTGTTGACCAAGCCTATAACAAGAGTGAAGTTCGAGTACTTCAAAGAAAGACTTGGTGTGATCCAGATCGACATCCCTCAAAAGAGGGAGTGATGTATTCTATCATAGTTAGAGAGACAGGATGTCTAATCCTAACATCCTAGTTAATTTTGTAGGTTTCTTAAACGTAATAAGTCCTATAGGTTATCCTTGGATAAGTCCTAGTGAAGCTCGAGTCTTGATGTGTTATATGCTAGAAATAGTTGATGCATGATATATCACATGGGAAATGTGACAGTTGTTCGATAGGGAAAAATCCTAGTGAAGCAGGATGCTCAGACATAATCAATCCTATAGGTTGTCCTCAAATGTAATCAGTCTTAAAGATGCTCGCAAGTTATCCTTGGACGTAATTTGTCCTATGATGGGTTATTTGAGTGTAAAATAAGACATGTTGTGGTACGCAGGTTACTCGAATGTAATATGCCTTGTGGGTTGTCTGAGTGTAAAAATGAGACCTATCATGGTATGAAGGTTCCTCGGATGTAATACGACCTAAAGGTTGTCTGAATGTAAAATATCCTAGACACAGGTTGTTTAGATGTAATAATTCCTTGAGGTTGACCAGAGAATGTAAAAGGTCCTGATGTAACAAGTTGTTTGGTCGTAATATGTCCTTACATATATCTATATATGTGTGTTCCCATGTTCAAATGATAAGGTCATGAAGCACAAGAGGTGCACCTAGGAGGTTTTATTGATAGAATGGAGGTTGACCATGTAGATACGTAATGCACTAAGTGTGTGTCCTGGTGATTCTTGCATAGTAGAAGATGCAGGTTGTATTAATGATGTGAAAATGATCCTGGCTTACTACTATGGTGAAAGAATGCAGGTTGTCTGCATCTAAATTTTTTTTCTCTATCTTGATTTGTGCAGGTAAAAAGAGATGATTTGGATACGATGAGATGAAGGTAGAAGACATAGGTTATTGTCGTGTCAATCTATAGAAGGTCCTGAACTGTTCCTATGAGAAGGATTTCTAGAGATTTGATGAAGACCTAGATGAGGACTAGGCCTACACCCAGTCGAGAGAGGAACTAGTACAAGTGATCAATTTTGCCACAGTAAAACATGGAAATATCCACGGAAAAGCGTGGATATTGCCACGTCTAAGTGTTTTTTTTCCCGTGGAAATAATTTCGTCGCAATAGAGACGACCCCTAATTTGCGTCGCAAGAGTGACAATGTTCTATATTTCGTTAGATGACTAATCCATCGCTATATCCATGCCTGGCCGTCCATGTATCCATGCCGAGCCGTCGCTATATCCACGTCGGGCCGTCGCTGTATCCACGCCGAGCTGTCGCTGTATCCACGTTAGGCCTTCGCTGTATCCACGGCTGTGAAATTTTTAAAAAAATTGTCGTCGCTGTATCCACGGCTATAACTGTTTAAAAAAAAAATACAAATGCCATAAGACCAATTCCATGTGGAAGTAGGTCATAATCCTTTAATCAAGCCACTGTCGATATTACTTTCATCCCTGCTGAATAGCTGGACCAAACATGATGCATTTAATATC
>LPNX011132249.1:138007-174235 GCA_001517045.1 Pseudotsuga menziesii | reverse complement strand
TATATATATATAGTTATTAACAAACCGAACTATGATTGCAAGTCCAATTCCAAAAGCGAATATATTTAAGCCTTACCAACCAATCACTGCCACATAAAACATTCATATATATTTTAATATTTCATTTTATGGAATGTCAAAATAAAATGTATCCTTAACTATGAAAATTTATCATATTCCTAAAAAATACATACTTCTTTAAACTAAACATGAATTTGAAATGTATCTAATCTGCTATCTGAAAATTGAAATTTTATTTGTTTATAAAAATTTAATAGCATAAATGGTCTTCTAAATGAAAAGTAAATTTTAATTTTTAATTTTTTTGAAATATTATTAAAATCATTAAATAATAATAAATAAGTTAATAACACTCACATAGAAATTTTAGTGTGATAGCTTGATAAATCATCCTTAAATTATTTATGTAGGACAAAAGGATAATCTAAATGTTATTGGAAATTATGCACAAAGGTGTGCAGCCTCTCTCACATTGGGTGAAATCCTTGGAGGTTGTTGACAAGGCCTAGTATTGTGTAACAAAAATCAAATGTGATAACCCCAAGTAGATCCTGCAAGCTGTTGTTAGTGAAATAAAACCAAATAAACACTAAAATAACTTGAAATAAATAAATGGAAAGAGGGGATGAAAACCATAACAAGAAACCAATGCAAGAACAACTTTAGATTGCCTAAAGGTCAAACAGATACATGTAGTGTCACCTAGGAGTTGTGTGTCATAGGCCTAGGCTTCACCAACCATCTCAAGCATCCCATACTGTTTGAAATCCTAGACATGTGAAAAACCAGATTGATCTTGTTAGTTGGTCTTGGACATCAACCAAAAGTATCACCGGACTACGCCTAACCGAAACCAACATGACCAAACCCAAGTCATACAACTTAGAGTTGCACAAATTGTTATGTGCTTGCTCATCGTAGGCGATACGGCCTGTCACATCGCCACCCAACCATAGACCATGCAATATGTCACACATTCACCCTCGAGCCAACACTTGAACGACCGACGACCCACTTACTCCTGCCTGCATGCTCAGCTAAAATCAATTCTTGAGGATTCCTTGAGTTGTTGTTTTTGCAACATAGCCAAGTCCAACCACATTCAAACATAATGATATGTTCCTGTGACATCCATCAACACCTATTGTCCTAACTAAGTGTTATGTTGCACTTGCGTAATGCTCATCGCATCATCCTCCATCGATTCTACCAAGAATACACTCACCGGGATGCAAGTCACTTGAATCAACATCATCCTTTGGTCCTCCTAACGATCCTACATGTTAGTAGACTGTTCTGTTTGGCTCACCATGACCAACTTACCAAGGCTACCAAAACTTATGAACGCGACATGCACTCTTGACTAGCGCATCCCGATGCATAGGCTCCTCATGCACTCTTGAATAATGCATCCCGACGTGCCCTTCAAAACACCACTTTAATGGCGCTTAACGTAGGGTCGAAAAATTATCCCCCACTTAAATATGTTGGCATCCTCATCAACGTGGCTCCATCGAAAAGTCCAATGAAAAACGGGTTGGTGGTGAAGAGACGCTTATGCATAAGCCACAATCGAACATGGATTAGATACCATTTTTCACTATCATAGGCTTCTCCAACCATCTCAAGAATTCCATACCATTCAAAATCCTAGACAAGCTTGACACTGGAGCGATCTTGCTAGTTGGGCTTGGTCATTAACCGCAAGTATCACTCGGACTACCGCTGACCGAACCCAATTCGGACACCTTAGAGTTGCATGGATTGTTAAGTGCTCATTCACCATAGGTGATGCATCATGTCGCATCACCACCCAACCATAGACCATGCATTCTATCGCACATTTTCCCCCGAGCCAACACTTGAACGACCGATGACCCACTTACTCATTCCTACATGCTTAGCTAGAATCAATTCTTGAGGATGCTTTGAGGTGTTTTCCTTACAATATAGCTAAGTCCAACCACATTCCAATATAATGATGCATTCCTTTGAAATCCATCAACACCTATTGTCCTAACTGAGTGTTACGTCGCACTTGCGTAATGCTCATCGCATCATCCTTGATCGATTCTACTACGTAGACACTTGATGGGATGCAAGTCACTTGACTTAACATCATCCCTTGGTCCTCCTAGTAATCCAACATGCTAGTACATCATCATGTCCATCTCACCATGATTCGAACACCAAGGCTACCAAAACTTATGAATGCATCGTGTGCTCTTGAATAATGCATCCCCATGCATAGGCTCGGTGTGCACTCTTGAATGGTGCATCCCCATGCGCCCTTCAAAATTCCTTTCCAATGGCGCTTAACATAGGGTCATAATAGTGTGGGTTTCAAAGGGAAGTCAACAATATCCCTTAGGGAGGTCTATTTCCTCCACACTAAATGCTATAAATATTGAAGAAAAAATGGGATAAACACTTGCCCCTTGGAGGAAGGAGGAAAGGGAGCTTCGAGAATGCTAATAGATGTAGGAAGAGGTGGGATATGAGGAAATTCCAACACAATTCCAAAGAAATAACCTTGCTCTAGATTTCTCCTTCAATATACATTCCCATGTATTTCTCGTATAGGCCAAGAAGAGACCAATAAACAACTAGATCAAAATGTGAACCCATTGACTCCATGAACTAGATTCAAGGTACACAAAGAAGGCTATTTAATGCCACCAAGTATGGGGGGATCGAAATTCGAATTCTTGGAGGTGATGGGCCACTGATGAGCCTTCAATGCAACCTAGTGGTTGAGATCCCTCTATTTTGACAATCACGTGGATTGTAAGAGGGAGTTGCATTAGCAAGTTGAAACTCTTGACGTTTCAATCCCTACTCTGGGATCATCATGAGGAGACAATCAAAGGCTGATCATGTGGATATCAAAGGGAAATCCATGCTAGTATTGCACAAGCACAAAATTGTTAATATGCCTAGTATTGCACATAATTAGAGGCTTTACTATGCAATGTTGTATTTTAACTATTCTTTAGCATTTTTGGACTCATACTACTTCTTGGATATGATGAAGATGACTTTGGTGGGATACATACTATATGTTGATGATGTCTTACTATGAGAATCACGAAAATGGTGCATGTGTGTGAGATTTGAGAATTAATATATGCCCCCGGATGTATGAGGTTTGGAGGGTACTGTAGGGCCAGTAATGCATCATCGTTTATTTGTGTTATCTCTTTTTCTCTTTTAAAGTTGTGAAGCACATGTGGACAAAAAGGGCCTCCCATGGGAGAATTGTTTTGGTGACAACTGGTGAAGTTGTAACAAATAATGTTGTTTTATACAAATGAGGTGGGCATACCCATTCTCATGAAGATATGTCAAAATGGATACAATATAAGAAGACCAATGGGTCAACCCATAAAACTACTAGTGCATGGAGAAAGGTGTCTTTGATCCATGTGAGAGTATATGCACATTGAAATTATGTTACCGATGTCAAAGGATCTGAACTACTGAAGGTCATGAGAATACCATGAGGGTGGGGGACTCAAACACTTAGTGAAGTTGTTTAATGGGACACTTCATTGTACTAGATGTACTGCTACCATGACTTGCAAATATGAACATTTCTACCTTCAAAATGTATGACTCCCCCTAATGCGATATATGTTTTGACATGGGGCATAGGGGAGACCACTAAGTTAGGGAGCACTAATGATTCTCTCTGCTTAATTTGAGGCGACCCCCTATATTAATTGAAAGGGATACGAATGTACCACTGTACCACTTCAACTCTCATAATATGGTGATTTTTTGTCGATGAAAGTAGAAGAACATGATAATACAAGGGTCTTATCCTATGAACCAAGCCCATTTTGTAATAAAATGAGAGCCTAACAAACCTGACACATGACTGGCTGATAAGTATGGGGCTCATAACTACCTTTGAACGATGTAAACATAGGGAGTAACTAACAAAAACATTCTTCAAAATGGAGGAACGAGATGTGATGGAGGGAGAAAAATTGCAGATGAAGGGATTTGTTGGAGACACAATACAGAGTGTAAGGTTGACTAACAAAATAGACAATGTTGGGGATATAGAGACTAAATAACATTGATCAAAGGAGACCAAGGGGTTGCTGACAAAAGAATCAAGGGTTCGCATGATTTTTTGTGGATCGGGGAACTTGTTTGTGCATAAAGAATAATTGGTGGGGTCCCCATGGTTTTGACCATGTCGGGGGAACAATTTGATGGTGGGTGGGATTCTAGTGGTTTTTGGTGAGTCAAGGAATCAATTTTTATGATGGGTGGAGTTCCCATAGCTTTTAGTGAGCCAAGGAACTTTTTCCATGATGGTATGTTTTTTTTTTGCAAACACAAATACGGGTGCCCCATGAATTAATGTCATGCAAGTTGTTACTACGGGAGTAAGTGAATGGAATTGGTTTCTTCGGAGGGTGGGAGGCCCACTGTTGTCTTTGAGGGATGGTGATAGGAGGGAGATTTTCAAATGGTGAACTTCTCATGGGAGTATTTGTGGTCAATTGTGAATTTATATGATAACACATTCCAAGGAATTTGATGGCATCAATTGTTGAACATGGGGGAGTAAATTTGCAACTATAAAATGATGAACTAGGGGTTAATAATTTCAAACTAGTTCAAATTCCTTAGAGTTGTAGGGGGTTGCCATCATGGGTGCCAAATTATGGCGAGGGAAGCAATGGTGCACACTCACATGGGAGAAACATGTTATTGACAAGAATAATGTTGATGGAACATCATTACTGGGAATGAACACCCAATGGTTATGAGTGGGATTACTTGTAAATTCAATGTAAACAAAGGGAAAATTTTGCTTATATGCACGTTTTGGGATGATACCTATGATATGAATCATGCACCATTGTGGATGGGGGGGTAAAATATTTGTGTTTATGTGTTATTTTTATGTATGGTTTTGTATCTGTTATGATTATGCACATGATTCTTATGTATATACAATATTGAGTGTGGTTTCTTATATGTGATGCAAGTGTTGGACCCGTGTGACTATCTCAAGGCGCACATAACTGTGAGGAGGGTGTGGGACTGGAAGGATTTATTAGGGTAGCAGGTTGAGAGGCCATAGATGTTGTTGTTGATGTAGGCTGGGTTTCTTTTATTGGGGAATTAGATTTAGGAGGAAGGTCTGTTGTGATCTTGGTTTATCTGGAGAGGAGGTTAGGGTCACTGATAGAGGGTTTGGATGATTGAGGGATGAACAAGATTCAGGATGATGAGTTGGCCCATACTTTGCATCTACCAATATATTTATGGGTTATTTAGCTCTAAGTGATGCAGAGAGTGTCCATATATTTCCATTCGGTATGGGAATCCTTTGGGAAGACATGGTCCCCCTATTGGGCGGAAGCCGCCACCAGGGCCGAGACCATCCTAGGGACTAAGTGCAGGAGTTGCACTAGTTGGAGTTGGATTAGGAGTAGAGACATATTTTATAGTTCCTATGGTTATCATTGGGATTCGAGATCCATAGGAAAGAGGTTTTGTTTGAGTTCCAATCACTTCATTTTGTATAGGAATGAGAACCCCATTTTGTATAGATGGAGATTATGGGAAGCCTGTTTTTTATGTACCCCTATAAGGAAGATTATTCAATTTTGTATATGGTCCTATGGGGACCATATTTTGTACATGGCANTGTTATATATATATATATATATATATATATATATATATATATATATATATTGGTGGCATTCTTCATTTTTCTTATGTGTGTGATGTATCTATGTATCTTATGTATATGTAATGATGATGATGATGATATGTTTCTATATGTTGATGTTATCAATTCATAGTGGTAGATACTTACACATAATTTATATGGTGATCGACACGTGTACATATGTATGCTTTGTTTGTTTGTTAGGGTTACGTAGACGCTTGATGTATTAAGTGCCAATTCGAAACATCGTTGGCAACATAGTCAATGAATTCATTGGCATTCCTTGGGACATGCATGAAGTTAATGATTTCAAACTGTCATACGAGAACACACAGTCGCATGAACTTGCCAAAGAGGAGAGGATTAAGGACAAATAATAGATTGTTTAGCAGGGAGACAACTAGTTTAGAATCTAAGTGCACATGCAAATGGATTATTTCAAGATGGATTGCATATTTTAAGAGATCAATGATGGTTTCATATTCAACTTGGTTATTAGTGAGTGCCCCTATTAAAATTCCTCATGTGTGGCATAAAGTTTGGCTGTGGATATAAATGGTCCAAGCAGTCGATGCTACATTCTTTGAACAACAACTTGCGTCATTTGCGAAGTCGATGTGGTTGTCAAAGAGGGAGGTCGTCTACATTGAAAAAATGGATAGTTCTATTAAATTTACACCATTGGGATCAAAAACATAAAATTTTATATTGTTCTTTTGAAAGTGCAAATGGAAAATGAAGATGGGGAGAAATAATTCAACCCTGGTATTGGTAGAGTCCTCTTGGTGTTGTAACTACGATTCATATCTAAGTGGTAGTGGGATTATATGTATGGACATATATACAACACTTGGATGGAGCGTGCTTGGTATCTAATTGTGTAGAGGATGTGGAAAATCTTGGTCCTTGTTGGAGGATGATGAATTGTCACTAATGAGTAGTTTGAATAGGGAGGACACACTATCGATGGTATCTGCTAAATGGGGGACAATTTTATTTGCAGGTGATTCTTGCGGGGACACCCTAAGGTGGAGAAGTTGATTCTATAGAAACATATGGTTGAGGCAGAATTCTGTTTCAACACATAGGATGGGACACTAGAACGAATTGTTAGTGACTGAGAAAAATATGAAGATAATTGAACTTTAAAACCTTAATCCACAATAACAATGCATATAAATCTCATCAATAATCCAAATACATAAATCAAACCATAGAACATAGGATATATCCTGGGAAAACAATCCACTCATTCGAAGGATAAAAAACCCAACAAACAATCTTATATTATGATTGATAAGTAGCAGAGAATGATTACAACACAATAGAAACTTCTTTCACCAAGAGCACTGGGGAGTGGAGATCAAATGGAACACTGCTTCTAACTTGCCAAGTGCATAGCACTTTAATAACAAGTCAAATTAGGTTTCACAACAAAAATAGAATGGTTTCATGTATCAACAACTTGTTAACACTTAGAACATTGATCCATATTCAATCATGTGGCCCCCATTGATCTGGTGCCAAGCTAGCACTCCATAATTATCTCCCACAACAAGATATGCTCCTTCTGTTAATTAACTAACTCTAACTGAGTGTACTGAGTTGAAATGAAGGGAACTGCATGAAACAAAATGGAATTAAGTGTAACTTCATACAATTGAGTGTAACTAAACTGAACTGAATGGAACTGCATGCAACTGAATGTAACTGAACATAACTAAATGTAAATGAAAATAAATGAGTGTGATTGAATAGAACTGAATGTAACTAAACATAAATAAATGTAATTGAATAGAAATGAATGTAACTGAATATAACTGAATGTAACTAAATGTAACTAAATGTAACTGAATGTAACTAAATGGAACTGAATGTAACTAAATGTAACTGAACATAACTAAATGTAATTGAACATAATTGAATGTAACTGAATGAAACTAGCGCTTCTCCATTAGTGTTTATTTCCAACAATCACTTGCATAAATAAAGGATTTGATTCCTTAATTAAATGAACTTTGTTTACCATAACTAATACTCAACTGATATCTTATCAATTCTAGTTCACTTGATGACAACATGGGAAATTCAAATTCTCTCTCCATATATGTTCTTATATTAAATATTTTTGCACGGTCCATATGTTTCTTCATTAATTAATCATCTATATCATATCATACTCATAATATTGTTTCTGAACCTATGATCATATGTATTAACCCGGGTAATATAGTCACATGCTAAATAAAATCACTCTAGGGGTAGCTAATACCTAAAGGAGACTTATAGAACATGTTGACCATGACTAGCCATACATCACATAGTATATCTACTTTAAACATTAAAGTACACCACCTCACAACATGAGGATATTTGTAGAACTTTATATTACTCACAAGTCTACTGTCTTGATATTACTCACAATACTTTACTTTATATTATACACAAGTTTACTAACTTGATATCACTCACAAGTCTACTTCCTTGATATTACTCACAAGATTTATTGACTTGATATTACTCACAAGTCTACTTCCTTGATATTACTTACAAGACTCGGCTTGATATTAGTCACAATATTTACAACATCACCACCTAAATCATATGAGTATATTTGTAGGACTTGAAATTAATCACAAGTCTACTATCTTGATATTACTCACAAGACTGGAGAATGAATCCTAATGTTGTAATCTCAACACTCCCTCTCAGCGAGGGAGACATTCTCTGCCATACCAAGCTTATATCAAAAGTGTTTAAACTTTGTCACAAATTTGCAATCTTCTCACCAGTACCTATTTATTGGAACTCATGACCATGACTTCAATGAAGTAAAACTTCATCTCTAATGTGTTTTTATCATAAAACACATATAGCGTTTTTGCGAAGGCTTGACTGTTAACACCTAATTATTGTAGGCTCAAGTATTTCACCCTAGTAGGTATCTTGCAAAGCTACACTAATCCTTAGTATGTAGTGCTATCCACAAAACACATTTTCTTCTGTAGTACTCTCATACATACATCTTGCTTCTGTAGTACTAGCCACAATACACTTAGCTTTTGTAGTACTAGCCTCAAATTACATTGTTTATCTCAAGATAAAAAAAATAGCTGGATAGCACAATCAAATAATAGGTCTACCATGTATAAAATACAATAAAGAGACTATTCTAATCTACCTCAAAGGTACTCAAACATATTCTTATTAGTAAGCATAAAATACAACAGGTCTTCTCAAAGACCAACCAACTACTTACACAAATTAGCATCATTGGGATCCACTCCATAATAAAGTTTCGCTAAACTAGAGACCATGGATTTTAAATCCATCACATGCAATATTATACAACAAATATGTAATAACATGTAGAAAGAAATTCTTATATTTTCTTTCACTCTTCAACATTTGTTTACTTGTTGAATCTTCTGCTATCCAGAGAAGTTCTCTGTGAGCTTTCCATTCTCTGTGATGTTCTTTAAGTCATGATCACTTTCTCTGTGATCCTTCTCTTTATATTTGCAGCACCCCAACTACCTCTGTAAGAGGTTTTAATTGTTCTCTAACAATACAGACTATAAATAGTCTCTAATACTTTTGACCATGTCTTTGCTCATGTGGATTCTCTCCACAAGGTATCACAACCCTTGGCTACCTAATTCATGTACTATGAATAACTAGTGGGGACTTTAACTTCTACCTCCTATGAAGACACATCAATACTCCCTCTTCAACTAGAGGATTTCTTATGTACTATACCAATCTTGTCCCGAACATAGTAAGATTGTTGGCAATGTTTCTCATCTATGGATATGTACCATGTCTCTAATATAATTGACTAGAACCCTCAAAATATTCACTGCTTTTCAACATGCTCTATCTAGAGAAACAAATGTGATCTTCATCAATCATTATTATAGTCATATTTCATATATATTTGAAACTACATGTTATTTATCAAGACATATATGAGTCCACATACACTTGTACCAAGTAGGTGCCACAACACATGCATTGTACGTGTCTATGTACAAATTGCAAAGCATATAGCAGATCCTAGGACCTGTGACTAACCAAATACATCTCAACTGACTTGATATCCTCCAAATATGAAATAATAATTATGAGATTTCATATTTACCTTCATATGTGTGGCCATGGATTTGTAGTCCATCATCCTCAAACTCTTCAGGATCTTTTACTTAACATTTTCCTTAACTGAGGAAAATATTTGTCTGGTGACTGCCACACCAATAATCATAAGAATCATAACAATATTATTGAATATAGTTCTCATATTCCTTCTAAATATGAGCATCATGCATATCTCCTTTTTACAGTAGGTACATCAACTAGCTACATTCGTTCTTCAGGAGCTAATGAGACTAGCAACTCCCTCTCACCATGTAAATGTGAGAATCATAATTTGGGTCTTCCATGACGAATAATTATGCTCATATATATATGAATATATTTTTTGATACATGAATCTAAATAATATATAATATCTTCAGGAGTCCTCAAATCTATCAGAATAGAATTAAGCCATCTATTTTGTTTGCTTCCCAAGAGACATAGGAACCTCACGAACTGTTCTCTTTCAGGATCATCCATTGGAATGACTCCACATTCATGTACTTCTTTAATTTTAGGTAAGGGAACATTAATTTTCACTACAATAAAAATTATTCTAATGGTTAGAACCATTTCATACTCGTGAATTTTATTCACATGAAATACTCTCAATATACTGATAAAGATTTCCCTAGTTATGTATAGGTATTGACCAACCAATTTATCATAACCCATTATAATCTTATGTGCTGATATATAGACCTATATCATTCCAAATAATTCATTTTATAAAACAAATATACAGCCCCATGTTCACGTCTCATGATGTAAGCATGAAGCCCTCTATATGGCCAATCATGTAGTCTTATGTTCACAGTTTATGAAACAGTCATGCTGCCCTAAATATCATGCCTTATGGAGGATGTTTTCAGTCTTATATCTGTCCTAGATGAGTATATATCAGTCCTAGATAAGTCTTATATAATTCCTATATCATATCACAAAATTTGGACACATGATATTGATAACATGTCAATAAAGAGAAAAATAATGTATATGCTAAACACAATTCCATGTCTAGGAATACAGATCGATATGATAGTCATGAAACATAAAGAAATTTTTATATCTGATTTATAACATCAAATATAAAAAAATGTACTCATATTTATGGTTTGTGTGGGCTCCCTCTTGATCTATGCACCCTTGCGGAGATAGGTGGAGTCCTTTATTCACTACAACTTTAAACACTACAAAAAGAAAACTTAATGCATGCACTAGAAAGTGTGTCTCTACATGGGAATAAGGATTCCATGAAACCAAGAGTGAATTCTCTTCTTCACTAAAGGAAATATTCTGTTCAATCATCATCTTCCTTCAATGATTTCTCTTGGGAAGGTTCACCTCCTTCTATGGCTGTGGAGGCATGAATTCTTCCTTCTTTTCTTTTCCTTGTATTGCAATCCTATATGAAGTGACCTTCCTTTTTACAATAAAAACATATTAGTTTTGATTTTCCCATACCTTTATGGATATCTCTCTTCTTTTCATGTAAAGTGTTCTTGGGAGCGAAAGGCTTCTTCCCTTTCTCAGTTCTAGACATGAGAGCTAGATTCTCTTCTTTAGTGTGCACTAGTTTGTTTTGGATGCCCCTTATTCTTGAAGACAATCATGCCAAATTATTTTGAAATTGAGATTCTCTTCTCTTCCATTTACCATAGCAAGAAAGGTCTCCCATGAGGATGGGAGTCTGTTAATGGTGGTTTGTTGAAGATCATCCTCATCTTCCATGTATTTAGGTTGGATCTTCCTTCGAGTATATCTTCCGATTGAAATGATATAGAATCCATTGCTTCAATCTCTTTCCCAATGCTTCAATATTTATGGAGGCTTAGAGTATTTTCAAAAAACTAATCTCTTGCATGCTCTTGTTCTGATACCATGTTAGTGATTGAGAAAAATATGAAGATAATTGAAATTTAATACTTTAATCCACAATAACTATGCATATAAATCTTGTTGACACAAATCTGTCTATAGGGATTCACACTCTGTCGACACCCTTCTTCAATGTGACTCCCTAAACACAGACCCGGATAGGTTTTACCCTAACCAACAACACCTATGAAGCATATGCAGTCTCACTCGAGATGCTTGAGGGAGGGCTGCAGGAACAACGTTTCCGCAGTAAAGTGGAGGACTTGCGCACTTACTTTCTGTCTGTCACAGTGTTAACTAGAGATCCATATGAGGGTTTAGTATCAATTATTCATATTCAGTCTCATCAAAAACCATTCGCATCAGATTATTCATCACATCATCTTATACATTCCACAAAGAGATCGACAAGTATGAAGTCATTCATCATGCAAAGGCATCTCATCATTCATAAGCATAAATCTTATGACAACATTTATTCATTCAAATCACATCATTTAAACCATAAAAATAGAAAACATAATATCATAGACCAAGATACAAAGTTTCCAACATCTTCCACCCATGTCATATTACTTCACAAGTCAAAACATGTTTCCAAAATACATCTCCAGGTTGATAACCTCAGTAGAACAGTTCACAAGACATAATATACAATGATCCTAATTCAAAAGATGCCAAAAAAATAATCTCTTCAACAATGGATTCCTATTCTTCTACTACACTCCTAATTATTTATATAGGATTACGCCTTTACAAAATGGTCCACATCTAACTAACATTCTAACTAATTCGGATGAAAAGTACCAAAAAATGACACTAAGCTGACCCTTGTCGACATCTTTGTCTTGCGTAATCTTCTTTCATCTTTTCCCACTATCACACCATGTGTATCAAACTTCCTTCCAATAGGCCCCCAACACAATCTTGTGGATCATCCTCTAGCCACGACAACTGGAAATCATATAGATGTTTATTCAGACCTTGAATTCACTGTATTCCTTTTGCATTGCATCAACTGCTTCCTTTTGCTGGGTATAAATATCTGCATAATCGTCTACATCCTGCGTTGTCGGATGCTCTGTCACATTTTCAGCCACTTTCTTGTGGCCCTCATCAATAACTTGTAGTTCCTGCACATCCTTCATTGCCAGTTTCTCACCGATGTCCTAGAATTCATCTAGTTGAGTTGTTCGGCATTTATGTCGCTCTCTTTCTTTAATGGATATTTGTTGAAGTTCCTTCAACTCCACAGCTTTGCTTACCTGCACCACTGGTGGCATTTTCTTGAGCAATTCCTGCATCATTGTTAACTGTTCCTTTGCTTCATGGAGTTGTGCACCTAGTTGTTGTAGCTACTCATCCTCAACCAGTATCATACAAAATTGTGTGATTTCTTATACCAATGTCTTGTTATTTTTTCAACATTAAGCTAGCATATCATTAGGATATTTAAACTCATAGAACAACATGCACAACAATCAAACACAAGAGACAATGAACACAATGTTTTTCCTCGGGGAAACCATAAATGGAGAAAACCCCGCAGCTTCCTCTGAGATAGAATCAGCCCCAAAGTGAAACCAAAAAATAGTAAGACAATCTCCCGACAGCAGTAAGCTCTTTCCTCTTGCCCCAGTGTCTTTCTCTTCCTCAACTATGCGCTACAAGTGAGTGTGTATGAGATGTGTGCTAAATAGAGAGTCCAACTCTCTATTTATACTAATCCTGACATGACTAAAACCCTACTAGGGCTGACCTCACTAGGAGAGTATAATAACCCTAGTGCCCTGAAACTGTGGGGACTTTAACCCTTAGACAATAGGAGGGTTACCCGTAATGACTTGACATGACTTGTTTACATTATTGATTCTCCCGATCGGAACATCAGGGCATGACATGACACAAGAACATCCTGGAATAAACATCGGGTTAAAACAGATGAGAAATAAAAGTGAATACATTTCAAAGTTACAATTACATTAACACTCCCTCTTAACTAGGAAGGTATTCTCTCAACACAATTTTCATCACTGGTCTTCTTCTTTGGGTCTTCTCATCATCTGCATCTTCAAGTCTTCTTTTTCTTCAAGTCATCTTCATCTCTGGATCTAGATCATCACTCAATATAGATCATCATCACTGGATCTAGATCATCAGTAGCATCATTCCTAGATCTGGATCATCCCTCGATCTGGATCATCTTTGGATCTGGATCTTCTCTTGATTTGGATCATCTCTGTTGGATCATCAATACTGAATATTCATGGGTGCTATCTCATGATTCTTCTCGTCATAGGAAGTTCTACGGAGCCAGCCCTTTTTCATGCTAGATGTAGGGCTAGCCACTCTATAGGTCTTCACCTAGCACTTACATCTGATCATGTAGGAACTAACCTATAATCATATCAGAAAGGCATGCCCAACACTCACATTTGACCATGTGGGAACCAATCCCACAACCCTATCAGAAAGGCCCAGCACTCACATTTGAAACATGCGAGGAACCAATCCAACATGCATGTTCAAAAAGGCTCAGCACTTATATTTGACACATGCAAGGAACCAATCCAACATACATGTTCAAAAAAGGCCCTACACTTACATTCGACACATGCGAGGAACCAATCCAACATGCACGTTCAAAAAGGATCTGCACTTACATCTGACACATGTGAGGAACCAATCCAACATGAATGTTTAGAAGGGCATGCACTCACATATGATCAAGTAGGAACCAATCCTATAGTCATATCAGAATGGCCCCCAGTCCCAGACTAAGCTACCTGGTAACTGACCAGGTGCCTCCATTCCCAGAATGGCAGTTGCACTTACATCTGTCCTACTCGACAGAATGGCTAGCACTTACATATAACATGGGAGGAACCTAATCCTTTAACTATGACAGAATGGCTCAATCCTAACATCTGACATACTCGTCAGAATGGCTCTCTCAGTCTTGGACTGAGTGTTCCTGGTAATTGATCAGGTACCTCCATTCCAAGAATGGAATTAAGCACTCATATCTAAAATGGAAGGAACCAATCCTCTCACCATGACAGAATGGCTCGACCCTTACATCTGACCATGGAAGGAACCAATCCTTTGACCATGTCAGAATGGCTATAGGACTCATCACTTTCCCTTGGAGGAAACCTCGATCTGGAGAACACAAATATTCTCCCTAAAGTACTCAAACTTCACCCTAGCCAATGGCTTTGTAAATACATCGGCTATCTGTTCCTCCGTCACAACATACTGGAGCTTCATTACTCCCCTCTGCACCATATCCCTGATATAGTGATACTTGATATCAATATGCTTCAACTTGTCATGGAACACTGGATTCTCTGACAACTTCACGCAACTCTGGTTGTCACATTGTATACAAGTATCATCCATCTGGAGATCAAATAAATAAGACAGTAGCTTCCACAGCCATACTGCCTCACAACTAGATGAACAAGCTACGACATACTCTGCTTCAGCTATACTCAGTGCCACACAGGATTGCTTCCTGCTAAACCAAGACATCACACCTGATCCCATATTGAAGCAACACCGTGAAGTGCTCTTCCTATCGATGGAACTGCCTGTCCAATATGAATCAACATAACCCTCTAGGTTAATATTTTGATTCACCTCGTACTTGAGCCCATAATTTATTGTAGCCCTCAGGTACCTCAAAATATGCTTTGCAGCAATCAAGTGAACATTTCTCGGATCTGTAAAGAACTGGCTCAAGGTGTTCACAACAAATCAAATGCATGGTCTTGTGTTCGTTAGATACATCAAGGACACAATCATCTGATGATACATCGTAGCATCAACCATCATTGATGAAGCATCGCTCAATAGCTTTAGGTTTGATGCCATAGGTGTGGCCATAGCCTTGTAGTTTATCATCCCAAACCTCTTCAGGATCTCTACTGCATACTTCCCTTGTCTGAGGGAGATTCCATCCACATTATGCCACACATCCATATCTAGAAAACAATGCATCCTACCCAAGTCCTTCATTTCAAACTCAGTGGCAAGCTTTCTCTTCGTATTAGCAATCAACCCATCCATACCTGTTACAAATAGATCATCTACATATAGTAGAAGCATTGTTGGGTTACCATCTTCAACCTTGTAGTAAAGGTTGGAAGCTGCTTTACTCTTGGTAAAGCCCAAATTGGATAAAAACCTGTCAATTCTACTGTACCATGTCCTGGGTGCCTGTTTCAAACCATACAGGGCTTTCTTTAGTATGCACACATGAGACTCCCTATAATGTGTCTCAAAACTGAGAGGCTGTTATACATACACTTCCTCTTCCACTACACCATTCAAGAAAGCAGTCTTGACATCCATTTGGTGTATCTTCCATTTCATTACTACAGCCAAAGAAAGTACTAATCTGATGGAAGTGTATCTGGCTACAGGAGTAAAGGTTTCTTCATAGTCTATTTCTTCCTTCTGTGAGAAGCCATGAGCCACAAATCTTGCCTTATATTTCTTTATGCTATCGTCAGCAGCATGCTTGATCTTGTAGATCCATTTGGAAGTTACAACTGACTTCCCTAATGGTCTTGGGACAACATCCCAAACATCATTCTTCATGATTTATTGATATTCTTTGATCATCGCATCCTTCCATTCTTTCCATTCTGTCGCTTCTTCATAATTGGAAGGTTCTTCTTTGATAAAGTCACAAAGTAAGGATACATATCTGGAGCAAGATCTGGTTCTCTTTCTTTCTTTGTGATTTTCTTATGGAGCCCATATCTTTCCGCACATTGGATAATTTCTTGTACCCAAGCAGGTTTCCTCTTGTGAGGATTCTTCTCTTGAGGGGGATCTACAGGTCTTTTTGGTTCTTCAAATTCTCAATCTTCTTCTTGAATTTCTTCATTCATGGTTGTATCATGAATTCTAGGAGCTTCAGATTCTTCAGGTTCTTTAGCAGGTCTCTTTCTGGATTTGTTGTAAGCTATGTCTTCATCAAATGTTACATCCCTGCTGATGTCAATCTTCTTGTACCCTGGGAAGTATATTCTGTAAGCCTTCGAGCTTTCAGAGTATCCCACAAATATACCCTTCTTTCCTGAAGGATCTAGTTTTGTTCTCTTCTCTTTTGGTATGTGTATGTACACTAGACAGTCGAATATTCTGAGATGGATGACTTTTGGTTTCTTGTCGTAGAATATTTCTTCAGGAGTCTTATTCTTGAGTACTTTGTGTGGAGTATGGTTTTGTACATACACCAATGTTCTGACTGCTTCTACCCATAGATGCATAGGAAGATCCTGATCATGAAGCATTGCTCTTGCAGCTTCCATGATAGTTCTATTTTTCCTTTCTACAACCCCATTCTGTAGTGGATTGTAAGGAGTAGACAACTCCCTCTTAATCCCTGATTCTTTGCATAAGTCTTTGAATTCATTTGATGTGAATTCTCCACCATTATCTGATCGAAAGGTCTTGATCTTCTTTTCTGTGTGGTTCTCGATCAAGGCTTTGAATTCCTTGAACTTGCTGAACACTTCATCTTTGTTCTTCACGAAGTAAATCCATGTCTTCCTAGAAAAGTCATCAATGAAATAAACACAGTAAACATACCCACTTAGTGAACTTGATGACATTGGACCGCATACATCGGAGTGGATGATTTCCAAGATTCCTTTTTCCTTGCTGTCGGTACTTGGAAATGTCTTCTTTGTATTCTTCCCTTTCACACATCCTTTCCAGACCCCTTCATGTTTTGCTTGAATTTCTGGAATACCTTCAATAGCTTTGCTTGCAAGTGGTAGTGCTCTATAATGCACATGTGCAAGCATTCTATGCCATAGTTCATTTGGCTCTACTATGTCATGGACCATAGCTTGTTCTGAATGGCCCTTTAGGTTGTATAAACCTCCTTATTGTTCTCTAATCACTATTGCATCATCAATAGTATTTCCTCTTGTCCACATGATAACTTGGCCATATATAAATGCAACCTTCATGCCTTTTGCATCCAGTGCAGATATGGAGAGAAGGTTCTTCTTGAGTCTTCGTACAAGTAGAACATCCGTCATTTTTATAGACTTTCCAGAGTCTAGCTTGTAGGAGGATTCACCACTACCTTTTATTGGATATTGGTAGTCATCTCCTAGCTTCACCTTATGGGGTGAATTATGTTCGGATAGTTTCTCAAAGGATTCTTTGAAACCTATCATGTGTTTGGAAGCCCCACTGTCAATAAGCGAATTTTTGCTTCCATGAGTGACAGTTCCAGTGAGAGCAAAAATTAGAACATATTCATCCTCGCTTGAAGAGTCTTCACTTTCTTGCTTTATTCTCTTCCTTGGAGGATCATCATCCTCAGTAGTGTGAGCATGATGTTTTATTTTGGAGTTCTTATTCTTCTTGGATCCATTCTTATTTATGGGATAGTTTATAGCAAAGTGTCCTATTTCATTAGATGTATAACATCTGAGTTTAGATGAACCTTTCTGTTGAGAATTCTTACCTTGGTGATGATGCTTTTCCCTTCTTCCTTTCCTTGAGTGTACTATGAGAGCTTGATCTTTATTTCCCATCTTTTCTTCTCTAGCTGCTATCCGAGCCTCTTATTGAGAGCATTCTTCCCACAGTCTGCTGAACTTGACCAACTTCTTCCTAGCACAAATTCCTTGGATGAAAGAATCCCATGACCTAGGGAGGCCATTCAATGTTGTCATCACAATTTTTGCATTCTCCACTTATTCATCTACAACTTCTAGTTTTTCTTTGATCTGGGAGACCCTTGTGAAGTATGATTGGATGGTCTCCTCATTTTGGATCTTGACATTGTTCAACTGGTTCCTTAGAGTCATCTTTTGATTGACGTTCTTCCCTTCAAATAGTTTGGTTAGGGCATCAAACATGGCTTTAGGTGTCTTGAGGGAGGACACCTATGGAATAAGGTGATCCTTAATGGAATATGCAATGATCCTCTTTGCCATAACCAACTTCTTCATATGTAAGGCCTTGGCCTCATCTCCCTTTGGAACTGGAACCTCCTCATGGATGTAGGACTCTAACTCATTCTCTTCCAGGACCAGGGAGATCCTATACTTCCAAGCTCAGAAGTTATTAGCTCCCTAAAGATTTTAATCAAGATTGGATTGATGAGACATCTTAACTAAGAACCTCAAATGGAAATACAAAATATTTAGATCTTACCAAGTCAAGATGTCGGATCTCGATTTGAAGCTGAAATCCTGCAGTACTAGTTCAAGAGCAGTTTAGGGTTTTGCTTTTCCCGGAGTTCTGTCCAACCAAATGTTTTGAAATTGATCCCTAACTTTGATTTTGGGGAGGATATCAATCCAGGCCTGGGCTCATTGAAAAATTCATCTTCTATGAAAATCCCTAATTTTTGGTAGTAGTGTCGAGTCCAAAACTGAAAAACCTCAGAATTGGATTCTGCTTCGACAGAAAGATGCGCCCTAGGGAGGATAGTTATTCCACCCTTCTTTTGCTGAAAATTTTTGGAGCACTAGAGGAATTTTGAGGTCTAAAATGGGCCTCCTAAGGAAAATAATAAAATAATAGTTAAAATAATAAAATAATATTTATTAATTTTGGACGAAAAAAGAAAAATACTACTTTTTGTGTTCGTATTTTCAACATATCTCCCTGTGTTTTTACTCAAATTTCGATCGGGAGAGCTTGTTGGATGTGGAATTTGATTTTTCATCCAACGAGTACCCACACTACATACTTTTGACAGACCCCACTACCCCAAAAACAAGAAATACCTGAAAAAACATGATGATGATGTCATCATCACATTTTTTTCGGGTATTTCTTATTTTTGGGGTAGTGAGGTCCATCAAAAGTATGCAGTGTGGGTACTCATTGGGTGTGGAATCAAATTCTACATCCAACAATCTCTCTCGATCAAAATTTGAGTAAAAACACAGGGATATCTATCAAAAATACGAACACAAAAGTAGTTTTTTTTTATGACAAATATGTCAAGTCAACCATTATGGTTGACTTATTTTATTGGAATTCTATTGGTTCTTGAATTCCAACTCACAAGAAAGTATTTTTGGTGCATTTTTTTATAAGGCCCATTTTAGACCCCAAATTTCCTCTAATGAGAGATCCACAAAATAGGAAGCCCTAGTTCCCACAGCTGCACAGTGTCTTCTTCTCAGGTTAGCTCTGATACCATGTTAGTTTTTCAACATTAAGCTAGCATATCATTAGGATCTTTAAATTGAGAGAACAATAAGCACAACAATCAAACACAAGAGACAATGAACACAGTGTTTTAACTTAGGGAAACCATAAATGGAGAAAACCCCACAACTTCCTCTGAGATAGAATCAGCACCAAAGTGAAACCCAAAAACAGTAAGACAACCTCCCGATAGTAGTAAGCTATTTCCTCTTACCCCAATGTCTTTCTCTTCCTAAACTATGCACTATACTTGAGTGTGTATGAGATGTGTGCTAAATAGAGAGTCCAACTCTCTATTTATACTAATCCCGAAATGACTAAAACCCTACTAGGGCTGACCTCACTAGGAGAGTCTAATAACCCTAGTGCCCCAAAACTGCGGGGACTTTAACCCTTAGATAATAGGAGGGTTACCCACAATGACTTGACATGACTTGTTTACATTATTGATTCTCCCAATCTGAACATCGGGGCATGACATGACACAAGAACATCCTGGAATAAACATCGGGTTACAATAGATGGGAAATACAAGTGAATACATTCCAAAGTTACAATTACATTAACACTCCCTCTTAACTAGGAAGGTATTCTCTCGACACAATTTTCATCACTGGTCTTCTTCTTTGGGTCTGCTCATCATTTGCATCTTCAAGTCTTGTTTGTCTTCAAGTCATCTTCGTCTCTGGATTTGGATCATCACTCGATTTGGATCATCACTCGGTGTGGATCATCATCAATGGATCTAGATCATTAGTAGCATCATTCCTGGATCTCGATCATCCCTCAATCTGGATCATCTCTAGAGCATCATCTCTGGATCTGGATCTTCCCTCGATTTGGATCATCAATACTGAATCTTCACGGTTGCTATCTCATGATTCTTCTCGTCATAGGAAGTTCTACAGAGCCAGCCCTTTTTCATGCTGGATGTAGGCCTAGCCACCATGTAGGTCTTCACCCATCACTTACATCTGATCATGTAGGAACTAACCTATAATCGTATCAAAAAGGCACGCCCAACACTCACATCTGACCATGTGGGAACCAATCCCACAACCCTGTCAGAAAGGCCCAGCACTCACATTTGACACATGCAAGGAACCAATCCAACATGCATGTTCAAAAAGGCTCAGCACTTATATTTGACACATGCAAGGAACCAATCCAACATACATGTTCAAAAAAGGCTCTGCACTTACATTCGACACATGCGAGGAACCAATACAACATGCATGTTCGAAAAGGCTTTGCACTTACATTTGAAACATGTGAGGAACCAATCCAACATGCATGTTCAGAAGGGAGTGCACTCACATTTGATCAAGTAGGAACCAATCCTACAGTCATATCAGAATGGCCCCCAGTTCTAGACTGAGCTACTTGGTAATTGACCAGGTGCCTCCATTCCCTGAATGGTAGTTGTCCTTACATCTGTCCTACTTGATATAATGGCCAGCACTCACATCTTACATGGGAGGAACCTCATCCTTTAACCATGTCAGAATGTCTATGGGACTCATCACTTTCCCTTGGAGGAAACCTTGATCTGGAGAACACCAAGCTTCTCCCTAAAGTACTCAAACTTCACCCTAGCCAATGGCTTTGTTAATACATCAGCTATCTATTCCTCCATCGCAACATACTGGAGCTTCACTTCTCCCCTCTACACCATATCCCTGATATAGTGATACTTAATCTCGATATGCTTCAACTTGTCATGGAACACTGGATTCTCTGACAATTTCATGCAACTTTGGTTGTCACAATGTATACAAGTAGCATCCATCTAGAGATCAAATAAATCAGACAGTAGCTTCCATAGCCATAATGCCTCACAACTAGTTGAGCAAGCTGCGACATACTTTGCTTCAGCTGTACTCAGTGCCACACAGGATTTCTTCTTGCTAAACCAAGAGATCACACTTGATCCCATATTGAAGCTGTTAGAATAATCAAGCCATAGTATTTACCCACTTAGACATTATTTCATTTATTTTGTCTTATTTGCCTAGTACATGAGTCCCACCATGTGCAAGTTGCTAATTGCCTATCCATAGAGGTAAAACTTGCCATCTTTGACTCATGTAGCGCCCTTGAGAGCTTTAGGAATCAAATCTGCTTTATTCCTGGCCTCCTAGGCGCCCATCTACTTTTTCTGCTTTATTCCCTGCTTTTTCAGTGTTTTAAGGAACATAGGAAAGCAAGACTAGGTGAGGTGAATCAGCTTTGTTGCCTCTTCCTCCTCCACTCATTCCTCCATGCTTTTGCATGTATGAGCTGCCATTTGACCACTCTTTATCTTGCCCATGCGCCCTTGCTAATTCGTGGGGTCCTTGATAGATTTGGGATCAGCTTTTTACACCTATGGGGGATTTGCCTATTTTGGGTAAGCCTGCTTTATGCTAGATTTGGATGCTTCCTCATGCATTCGATTTGCTCATGTATTCTATATATTCAGCAGCCTATGTTATTACAGGGTTGGCTATTGTACACTCAATTAATATAATTTTGTGTTACAGCTCCATATTCAGTCTCCATTGTTGATAATTTGCATGATCAATTGTTAATTGCTGTGAGTGAAATTAATCTACTGCAGGCCTGAATTTCTACAGAAGCAACACCCTTAAGTGCTCTTCCTATCGATGGCACTTCCTGCCCAATCTGAATCAACATAACCCTCTAGGTTAATCTTCTGATTCGCCTCGTACTTGAGCCCATAATCAATTGTACCCCTCAGGTACCTCAGAATATGCTTTACAGCAATCAAGTGAACATTTCTCAGATCTGTAAAGAGTTGGCTCAAGGTGTTCACAACAAATCAAATGCCTGGTCTCGTGTTTGTTAGATACATCAAGGACACAATCATCTGATGATACATCGTAGCATCAACCATCATTGATGAAGCATCGCTCAATAGCTTTAGGTTTGATGCCATAGGTGTGGCCATATCCTTGTAGTCCATCATCCCAAACCTCTTCAGGATCTCTACTGCATACTTCCCTTGTCCGAGGGAGATTCCATCCACATTCTGCCACACCTCCATACCTAGAAAACAATGCATCATACCCAATTCCTTCATTTCAAACTCAACAGCAAGCTTTCTCTTCATATTAGCAATCAACCCATCCATACCTGTTACAAATAGATCATCTACATACAGTAGAAGCATCACTCGGTTGCCATCTTCAACCTTGTAGTAAAGGTTGGAATCTGATTTACTCTTGGAAAATCCCAAACTAGATAGAAAGCTGTCAATTCTGCCATACCATGTCCTAGGTGCCTATTTCAAACCATACAGGGCTTTCTTCAGTATGCACACATGAGACTCCCTGTCATGTGTCTCAAAACCGATTGGTTGTTCTACATACACTTCCTCTTCCACTACACCATTCAAGAAACCAGTCTTGACATCCATTTGGTGTATCTTCCATTTCATTACTGCAGCCAAAGCAAGTACTGATCTGATGGAAGTGTATCTGGCTATAGGAGCAAAGTTTTCTTCATAGTCTATTCCTTCCTTATGTGAGAATCCAAGAGCCACAAATATTGCCTTATATTTCTCTATGCTACCATCTGCAGCATGCTTGATCTTGTAGATCCATTTGGAAGTTACAACTGACTTACCTTATGGTCTTGGGACAACATCCCAAACATCGTTCTTCATGATTGATTGATATTATTCGATCATCGCATCCTTCCATTCTTTCTGTTCTACTGCTTCTTCATAACTGGAAGGTTCTTCTTTGATAAAGTCACATAGTAAGGCTACATATCCGGAGCAAGATCTGGTTCTCTTTCTTTCTTTGTGATTTTCTTCTGGAGCCCCATATCTTTCCACACCTTGGATAATTTCTTGTACCCAAGCTGGTTTCCTCTTGTGAGGATTCTTCTCCCGAGGTGGATCTACAGGTCTTTGTGGTTCTTCAAATTCTCGATCTTCTTCATGAATTTCTTCATTCATGGTTGTACCATGAATTCTGGGAGCTTCGGATTCTTCAAGTTCTTCAACTAGTCTCTTTCTGGATTTGTTGTAAGTTGTGTCTTCATCAAATGTTACATCCCTACTAATGTCAATCTTCTTGTATCCTGGGAAGTATATTCTGTAAGCCTTCAAGATTTCAGAGTATCCCACAAATATACCCTTCTTTCCTAAAGTATCTAGTTTTGTTCTCTTCTCTTTTGGTATGTGTATGTACACTAGACAGCCGAATATTTTGAGATGGCTGACTTTTGGTTTCTTGTCGGAGAATACCTCTTCAGAAGTCTCATTCTAGAGTACTTGGTGTGGAGTACGGTTCTGTACATACACCAATATTCTGGCTGCTTATTCCCATAGATGCATAGGAAGATCCTGATCATGAAGCATTGCTCTTGCAACTTCCATGATAGTTCTATTCTTCCTTTCTGCAACCCCATTCTGTTGTGGATTGTAAGGAGTGGACAACTCCCTCTTAATCCCTGATTCTTTGCATAAGTCTTTGAATTCATTTGATGTGAATTCTCCACCATTATCTGATTGAAAGGTATTTATCTTCTTTTCTGTGTGGTTCTCTATCAAGGCTTTGAATTCCTTGAACTTTCTGAACACTTCATATTTGTTCTTCATGAAGTAAATCCACATCTTCCTAGAAAATTCATCAATGATAGAAACATAGTATACATACCTGCTTAGTGAACTTGATGACATTGGACCACATACATCGGAGTGGATGATTTCCAAGATTCCTTTTGCCTTGCTCTCGCTACTTGGAAATGTCTTCTTTGTATTCTTCCCTTTCGCACATCCTTTGCATACCCCTTCATGTTTTTCTTGAATTTCTGGAAGACCTTCAACAGCTTTTCTTGCAAGTGATAGTGCTCTGTAATGCACATGTGCAAGCCTTCTATGCCATAGTTCATTTGTCTGTACTATGTCATGGACCATAGCTTGTTCTGAATGGCCCTTCAGCTTGTATAAACCTCCTTCTTGTTCTCCAATCACTATTGCATCGTCAATAGTCTTTCCTCTTGGCCACATGATAACTTGGCCATCTATAAATGCAACCCTCATGCCTTTTGCATCCAGTGCAGATATGGAGAGAAGGTTCTTCTTGAGTCCTGGTACAAATAGAACATCCTTCATTTTTATAGACTTTTAAGTGTCTAGCTTGTAGGAGGATTCACCACTACCTTTTATTGGATATTGGTAGTCATCTCCTAGCTTCACCTTATGGGGTGAATTATGTTCAGATAGTTTCTCAAAGGATTCTTTGAAACCTGTCATGTGTTTGGAAGCCCCACTGTCAATAAGCCAATCTTTTCTTGCATGAGTGACAGTTCCCATGAGAGCAGAAATCAGAACATATTCATCCTCGCTTGAAGAGTCTTCACTTTCTTGATTTATTCTCTTCCTTGGAGGATCATCATCCTTAGCAATGTGAGCATGATGTTTTATTTTGGAGTTCTTCTTCTTCTTGGATCCATTCTTATTCATGGGACTGTTTATAGCAAAGTGTCATATTTCATCACATGTATAACATTTGAGTTTAGATGAACCTTTCTGATGAGAATGCTTACCTTGGTGATGATGTTTTTCCCTTCTTCCTTTCCTTGAGTGTACTGTGACAGCTTGATCTTCATTTCCCATCTTTTCTTCTTGAGCTACTATCCAAGCCTCTTATTGAGAGCCTTCTTCCCATAGTCTGCTGAACTTGACCAACTTCTTCCTAGCACAGATTCCTTGGATGAAAGAATCCCATGACCTAGGGAGGCCATTCAATGTTTTCATCACAATTTTTGCATTCTCCACTTCTTCATCTACAACTTCTATTTGTTCTTTGATCTGGGAGACCCTTGTGAAGTATGATTGGATGGTCTCCTCATTTTGGATCTTGACATTGTTCAACTGGTTCCTTAGAGTCATCTTCCGATTGATGTTCTTCCCTTCAAACAGTTTGGTTAGGGCATCAAACATGGCTTTAGGTGTCTTGAGGGAGGACACCTGTGGAATAAGGTGACCCTTGATAGAATCTGCAATGATCCTCTTTGCCATAACCAACTTCTTCTTATGTAAGGCCTTGGCCTCATCTCCCTCTGGAACTGGAACCTCCTCATGGATGTAGGAGTCCAACTCATTCTCTTCCAGGACCAAGGAGATCCTATACTTCCAAGCTTGGAAGTTATCATCTCCCTTAATATTTTCATTAATCTTGGTATGATGAGACATCTTAACTGAGAACCTCAAATGGAAATACAAAAATTTAGATCTTACCAGGTCAAGATGTCAGATATGGATTTGAAGCTGAAATCCTGCAGTGCTGGTTCAAGAGCATATTAGGGTTTTGCTTTTCCCAGAGTTCTGTCCAACCAAATTCTTTGAAATTGATCCCTAACTTTGATTTTGGGGAGGAGATCAATCCAGGCCTGGGCTCACTGAAAAATTCCTCTTCTGTGAAAAGCCCTAATTTTCAGTAGTTGTGTCGGGTCCAAAACTGAAAAACCTCAGAATTGGATTCTTCTTCAACAGAAATATGCACCCTAGGGAGGAGAGTTATTCCACCCTTCTTTTTCTGAAAATCTGTGGAGAGAGATCCACAAAATAGGAAGCCCTAGTTTCTATAGCTGCACAGTGTCTTCTTCTCAGGTTAGCTCTGATACCATGTTAGTTTTTCAACATTAAGCTAGCATATCATTAGGATCTTTAAACTGAGAGAACAACGAGCACAACAAGAAAACACAAGAGACAATTAACACAGTGTTTTTCCTTGGGGAAACCATAAATGGAGAAAACCCTGCAACTTCCTCTGAGATAGAATCAGCACCAAAGTGAAACCCAAAAATAGTAAGACAATCTCTCGATAGTAGTAAGCTATTTCCTCTTGCCCCAATGTCTTTCTCTTCCTCAACTATGCACTACACTTGAGTGTGTATGAGATGTGTGCTAAATAGAGAGTCCAGCTCTCTATTTATACTAATATCGACATGACTAAAACCCTACTAGGGCCGACCTCACTAGGAGAGTCTAATAACCCTAGTGCCCCAGAACTTTGGAGACTTTAACCCTTAGACAATAGGAAGGTTACCCACAATGACTTGACATGACTTGTTTACATTATTGATTCTCTCGATCGGAACATCGGGGCATGACATGACACAAGAACATCTTGGAATAAGAATCAGGTTACAATAGATGAGAAATACAAGTGAATGCATTCCAAAGTTATAATTACATTAGCATGTCTTGGCCATCTTCTCATAGTCTTCAAATTGTGCTGTCGCATCCCCAATCCGTCCTTTGCACGTAGCAAGTTGTTCTAGTGGCATACTTTGAACTTCCTGCTCTTGCAGCTCCTCATTTTCTTGCTTCAAATACATGAGGATTTGTCCAAGTCATAGACTCTTTGTCTTTGTTACCATTTTAGCTATGATGTCAGGGATTTCCTGACATGCGACTTCAATATCCTTTTCCAGTTGTGTTCTTTTGTCCAAATATTTTCTCTTATCCCTTGAATCCACTTCCTATGCTTCTCTCGTGCACTTTATTTCTTCATTTGCTGATGCTACTTGCTCCTGGGATTTAGCAAGGTGATCACAGACAATAGCCTCACGGTCGGTGAGCTCCCTGCTCATAGTCTTCTGCAATCTAGAAAGCACTTGGGTAGGAAACTCATTGACATCTAATATGATAGTGTCGAATTGGTGTAAAGCATCAATGTCCTCGCTACCTGAGTCTAGCGACTGTGGTGGAATTTGTACAATACGGACCCTTTTTCTCGCAATGATCTCCACTACTCTTTGTGTTATTTTAGCTTGTGGCACCTTGTCTAACACCACTTTTTTCGAAGTAGCTAGAAAATTTTTAAGCTCATGAAATAACCCAGTTGAATGGTCTTTTAGCTACACCTCACTTACGCTAGTCATAGTTGTGATCGCCACTATGATGACATCGATCTGATCCTTCGCCATTCTTCCATGGCTGGTCCCTTCAACCTGCACATGTCTACTCTTTGTTCTTCCTTCCTCAAATAGTATTTCAACCTCGTTATTTGTCGGAGTCTTGGATGACTCCTCCTAAGATTCCTTATCACTTTCATGTGTCTGCACCTGCTCAACTGGTGCGTCGGGTGGGGGACCGCCTCAGTGTCCTATAGGTCCTCAACACTAACGAGAACTTTCCATTTAGCAGGACTCTCAACAATGATGGAATGCATCTCATCATTTTTCAACTTGTACATGCTAGTAAGCTATTTATTTTCCCTATCCCTACGTGCTTGAATGTAGATAGTGTGCGGGCCCATCGCAAAATATGTGATCCTCTGGTATTTCGTTGTTGTTGCCTCAGTCATGCATGGAACCTTCACTGATACATCATGTAGTGCATTCCACTAGAGATAGAATTGAATCATGCTATCAAGAAAGCATTCATTCTCGTTGATATACCACAAATTATGATACCTTACACCCTTACATGCATGCGAAACTTCAACTTCCATGCCTTGATAATATTTGGGCTCCATCTATCCAAATAACGTAATCTAAATCAACAACCATGAATAAGAGAAGGCATTCTTACCTTCCTAGATGAGCATAGCATCCTCTGTCAACTAATTCAACAAAAAGAGTGACTAGTTCATTTGTACACCTTCTACACACTACTTTGTTCATGTAATGACCCCAGAAGTACATTGATTCAGTCAGTTTTTCTTGACCATTTCCTCCATCAATATCTTTGCTGTGACCTGAACAACTCTGTCATTGATTGTGCTAATGAAACATGTCATCTTGTCTCAGATGAAATCATATTTATTTTTTAATTTGGACACCATCCATTTGTCATTGTCCTTACCACGGAAGTATTGCGACGGGTTGGCCCCCTTCATAGGATACCTCATAATTTGTTAAATCAACTCAATGGTAACTAGGAATTTGGTGTCAAGCCACAAATAACCACCATAGAAACAAGACAATAGCTACTTTACATGGGATTTGGCCTCTATCAGGTGACCAAAATGTGGCATATGTGTGAGGCCTAACATCCCCAACTGTTGCAACCCCATGGCCCACTATTGTGGTGCTTGAATTATTGGCCCACTCTCGCTTGTGCTTACGACTTGAATGGCTCAACTATGCATTTTTTGTATGCCAACAAGACATGATTGCTATAGGAATTTTTTTTCAAAGATGGCACAATGTTGAGTGTGATGTGCATTCCTTGCGGTATCGCAGGAATCTTTACAGGATACGATTGATTCTTAGATATTTTTATTTGTGCCACACCCGCCTTCTTGGGTGGATAAACCCAAGGATTTCATTGGAAGTGACACCCTTTCTAGCCATAGAATCCTCTCATTTGGTTGTCGAAGGTTTGGCCTGGGATTTTGGTTCGACTTCGGCCCTACTAGAACTTCTTGTTGTTCTCTTTTTCTACGATGGTGACTTGGGTTGATTTGCGCCCCTCTTCTTTCACATAACTTGTGGAATCTATCCTTGTAAATTAGTTCTTTCTTCCTCAATTGGAATCATGGCTGGCAGGGAGTCATGAAAAATACCACTCAATATAAATTGTGGCATTGCCGCAACTCTATCACACTCCTACTCACAACTATTCTCATCTAACGCTCTGCTTAGATCAACAATCACAATGGTTCATCGAAATTTCCCCTGTCAATTCTTATAACTTGGAAGCACCTATGTGAAAGCTTGTTAATCATCATGAACAAATATTCCAACAATCAACCGAATCCACCGCTGATCCTTCCTATCTAATGGTTTCATTCCCCATAAATGCACTTCCTCTCCAGTTGCGTTGTCACCCGCCTGGTTTAATTGCTCCATTAATTTCTCGATTTGACCGTATTGCATCCTTGAAAACATCACCAAACTACTTTCCAGCTGCGACATAAACATTTTCTCTTTTGCTGCAACTAGCTTCCACTACGCTAGCCTCCTTTGTAACACATCTTACACATTTTTTTTGCGTGGCATTCTACTTCTGGTGCTGCACCTGGCTATCCTGATAGGTTTTTAGCTCACTACAATTCATAAGTTTTGGAAATATTGCACTATTGAGCTATTGTAACTGCACTGCACCTCTATCGGTGATGAATTGAATTACATAGGGACTTAACCAATGCATTTTTCAACTTACCTAGGTGTTTTGCAAATTTATTGTCATATAGGGGAACCATATCTCCTTGTCGGAAGTATATGGCTTTGATGTGTTGATCATGCTATGCCTTCTAACGATCCTTTTGAACTTGTTGATGAAACTTTGTGATGAATCAATATTCCTCCATTTGTACCAACTATGTCAGCCGCTGCTGAAGTGCTCCTTCGTCACTCAGACCTATCACTGCTACAATGCGTAGATTTGGAACAATATACTCCATCGACATTACTGCTTCTTGGACATAAACAATATTGAATGGAATTTTCCTCATCTACTGATTGCACATCGTCCTATAGGCCCATAATATCAAGGGGATTGTCAAATCCCAATCATCGCGGTTTTCATTACATACGTTTGTCAATGCAAACTTGAGAATCTTATTGAATGCTTCAACTATTCCATTCACTTGAAAGTGATAGGGAGTGCTCTTCTTGTTATGAATATTGAACTCTTATGTCATTTCACTAATAGTGTGATTGATGAAGTGAATCCATTTATCACTCATCAATATCTTTGGACAGCCAAATCGAGTAATGACATTGTCGAATGGGAACCTTGGTGCAGTCGCAGTGGTGCAATTCATCACTGGTGTTGCTTCCACCCATCTAGTGAGATAGTCTGTCGTTGTGATGATGTATCATGCACTTGTCCTTTTTCTTGGTGGATTGATGGGTCCCACAAATTCCACTACCTACTTATCAAATGGTTGCAGTGTTACCTGAGGTACTAATGTAATCGCATCCCAACACAGTATATTCCTGGAAGTTGCACAACCTCCATAGAGTCCTCCTACAACTCTGTCATGCACTTCAACTAATATCCTTTCCTACTCATGCATTAGGACATATGGACGTAAAATCTCATCTGGTCCCATCTTATAGAGTTGTCCAACAATTAGCTGAAAATCCACAACATGAACAACCAATTGCTTCTTCTGACTTGTAGTGAAATTTTCTGGGGCTTCCCCCATCGACAAAAACTGAATAATTTGCTCATAATTATCGTTGACCATTCTAACCTTAAATAATTGTGCATCAGGTAATCCATCCTTGATGCTGGTTGGTTCTTCGCTTATCTCAATCTAGGAAAAATGATCAGGTCCTGCATTCAAGCGACCCGACTTCACGATGATTTAAATCAAACTCTTGGAAGAGTAGCAACCATCGACATATGTCCCCCCCCAACATAGGCTTGTTGACCAAGTATTTCAATGTAGAATGATCAGTGAACATCTTGAATTGTCCTCCCAATAGATAGTGAGGGAATTTCTGTAGTGCATACACCATCTCCAAGCCTTCACTGTTTGTCATGGTGTAGTTCTGGTCCACATATGACAACTTCCTACTTGCAAAATAAATCGAATGGTCAATATATCCTTCACCTGGTTGCACAAAAACCACTCCTAATGCGGTTGATCATGCATCGACATGGACGTGAAATTATTTTGTCTAGTCCAGGAAGACCAATATTGGTGTTGTGACCATCTTGTTTTTTAGAGCATCGAGAGTACCTTGGCACTCGTGACTCCATTCAAATTGCAAATCTTTCTTTAACAGCTTCTCCATCAGTGATGTGATCACTGTGTATCCTTGTATAAACTCCTGATAGTATCCCATATGTCCCAATGTTGCTTTGAGTTGTTTCACATTTGTCAGTGGGAATATTAACAATTAGTGGAATCTTACTTGGATGTACCAACATTCATTCCTTATAGACGATGTTCCCCAAAAAAATCCCAAATGGTGCACAAAATACACACTTTCGCAGCTTCAGTGCAATCTGGTGTTGTCGACATATTTCCAACATCAATCGTAGGTTTGCAATGTGGTATTTTACCAACGCATAGATAGTCCAATCATCCATGTATACCACCAAAAATTTCTGAATGAAGTCCTTAAACTCCATGACTACAATCCTTCAGAATATCATAGGTGCGTTCTTGAGACCAAACGACATCACCGTGTACTAAAAGCATCCCCATTCTATGACAAAATTCATCTTATGTCGATCTTCCTTCGCAATCTTGATATGGTGAAATCCTAAAAAACCATCTGTGAACAAATAAACATCTTAGACACTAATGAATTCCAACACTTAGTTAGTAAATGGTGTAGGGAACGGATCATGAAGACATGCATCATTTAATTTCCAGAGATTGATATAGTTTCGAGATTTTCCTCTCTTCTTATTTTGAACCACCATTGGACTGATCCATTCTGATTCTTCCACTAGTTCAATGATTCCAACATCCAACATTCTGTCCAACTGAGCATTCACTCGCTCCTTGTATCGTGGTTTCAATCGATACTAACATTTATTTACTGGCTTTGCATATGGTTTTAGTGGGATTTTAATTTCCCCCAAGTCTCCTAGAATCCATTTCATTTCAAAGAATTTGATCGGAAACAAGTCTTGGAACTAATGCAACAAATAGGTAATATTCTCCATAATATATTAGTCCCAATAATCTCCAATATTGGAGAAATTTGGTTTGTCCTCTGTCTAAATGTTGACCTTTCGAATATTTAGAGGTTGGTGAACTTTGTTTGTCAGCATCTCTGGTGCTGCGATGTCTTGACTTCCTTTAGATTCTGGAATATTGATATTCCTTGGATCATCCCCATCACCAGGTCCTCCTATTACTTTGTAACACTCCATTGTCAACTACATCACTGGTATCTCAAGCAATTCCGCATGAAATGCGACTGGGACTATTTCCAGGAAAAATCTAGGATGTACTGAAGTGTAGTATGAATCACTAGATCAACATCCGCAAAGCTGAAAGTGTGACTAAAACAGACTGTCAAATATTCCTATTTTTTAATCTCCATTCGGAGCTCTACTGACACATACCAGTGTCATGGCATCTCATCCATGTGTGTACAAAAGCATGTACCCACTCATCCTTCAGTTTTGAAACCACGCGGTTTGACATGCAATCAAATGCTCATTGGGATTATTCTATCCATCATACTTCTCGACTTGATACCGCTCTGTTTCATCGAAACGAACTTCCATAAACCTGCGACATAGCAGCTACCCATCAATTAATTTATTATATGTCTCCCACCATCATGCTAGAGTGTCCTTCAACACTTCCTCCAATCCCAACAATCACTGAGGTGTCGGTACCTTCACTTCGAATTCATTGATGACCTCAACCAAAATGGGTATCCTTCATATGTTGGTAGCTCAATAACCTTCGTTGTAACCCAACATAGCGACTGAATGACCCGCCCGCACTTCCGCGTGGATACTTCATGTAGTTGATTTTGCCAATTTTCCAGTGCATCATCCGAATCCGATGATGCAGAGTTGGATCTTCTCCATCCAAACTCCCCATATGCAGCGGGATGGAAGTAGTCTTCTGAAATATTATATGCATGGTCCCATCCCCCTACAACTTCCTCCTTTACTAGTTTGACATATATTCTACCTTTGCTTGGATCCAATGGGGCTATGACCTGAACATCGCAGTTCTTAAAGGTCATTACTCGCTTCTTGAAGTTGATCACCACCATATTTTCATTTTCCCACCCAATCCCCAATAGTACAGGATATGAGCTTCCTTCATGGACGATTTTGATAACATCAAAATCCAAAAATGTCTTCATCCCTTCAACTTACACCAATAAGCACGGTATTTTCCCTATTAGAGACGCTCTGGATTGATTTTCTAGTTGCAGTTGTAAGGGGGAACAAACCAACTATGTTTTCACCATCTTCTCCCATGTCTATTTTTTTAGAATAATCAACCCATAGTTTACTACCTTAGACATTAATTAATTATTTTTGTTTTATTTGCCTAGTTCTTGTGTCCCACCTTATGCAAGTTGTCATTTACCTATCCATAGTGGTAAAAATTGCCTAATTTGACTCATGTAGTGCTTGGGAAACCTCAAGGAATCAATTCTAATTTATTCCTAGTCTCCTAGGCGCCCTTCTGCTTTTTTCTGCTTTATTGCCTACTTTTTCAGTGCTTTAAGGCAATTGGGAAAGCTTGACTAGGTGAGGTGAACTAGTTTTTTGTCCTCTACATCCTCCACTCTTTTCTCCTTGGAAAAGCATGTATGAGTTTTCATTCCATCACTCTTTAGCTTGCCTAAGTGATTTTCCAATTCATGAGCTCCATGACTGATTTGGGATCAACTTTTTGCACCTATGGGGGATTTGCTTAATTTTAGTAAGCATGCTCTATGCTAGATTCGAATTGCCTCCTCATGCATTCAAATCCATTATGTAATTATTTAATGCAGCAACCTATTATGTTACAGGGTTGGCTATTGTACACTGATTTAATACAGTTTAGTGTTCAGCTCCATTTTCAGTCTCTTTTGTGAGTGATTTTGCATGATCAATTGATAATTGCTGTGAGTAAAATTAATCTATCACTGGGATTAATTTCTACATGGTATCAAAGCCATTGTAGATTGATTTCTCTCCTCAAAAATTGTTTTGCAGGTTTTACATCAGTGACTAGGAGCCTTCTACTGACAGACGAGACAATTTCTAAGCTATGGATCAATCTCAAAGATCATCTTGACTCCCTTCAACTTATTTGAATGGAAAGCAGAGATGGAGATACTATTGAGATCAAAAGGCCTCTACAGGGTGATTATGGTAATAGAATCAGAGCCCAATGCAGCTGCAGAGAAGATTAAATGGCACAATAGGAGGGATGAGGCCTATGGTCTCCTATGTCTGAGTATTTCCAGAGACCTCCTCTTCCATCTTGATGGATTGACATCACCGAATGAATTATGGGAGAATCTTACTGATCTTTTTGGAAAGACAGATGAGATGAGGGGACATCAAATCGAAAATGAGCTGATTTCCCTGAGTCCCAGTAGCTTTGAATCTCTACAACTCTATTTCTCCAAGTTCAAAGCGCTTGTTTTGCAGCTAAAACAATGTGGGATCGAAAATAAGGATGATCAGCTGGTCTTGGCCATTCTCTCAAAGCTTGGCCCTGACTATTCAGTGTTTGTTTCGACCTTCTATGCCACAAAGTTGACAGCTCGAACATGGAAGATGCCTAGCCTTGCAGATTTCATGGAATCTCTCACACAAGAACAGGACAAGCTGGTAATGATGGGAACCATCAAACCATCCAAAGACCAAGCTCTGGTTGCTGGAGATTCGAAGGTGGATTCAAAAAGCAAAAATAAAGCTAAAAAGCCACCTGAGCAAAAGAGAGACAAGAAACAGTCTCCAGAGGAGCCACAAGGTTCCAAGAAGAAATACCAGAAGAAGAAGAAGAATAAAGGAGAAATGAGCAAGTGCGCATACTGCAATAAGGGAAATCACACTGAAAGCTCTTATATGAAGAAGAAAATAGACATGCTGACCCAACTCCTGGAGAAGGCATCTCCCTTCCAGACAGCTCAAAGAAGAGAGAAGGAGGATCAAGTTCAGATGACAGAGAGAGAGTTCATGCATTGGTTGCCGGAAAATCAAGCTCCCCTAGTTTGATCATTGATTATGGAGCTTCAAGACACATGGTTTCGACCAAGGAGGCATTCTCCTCACTTGACATGTCAAAAGGACCACCTATAGTACTGAAAGATGACTCTCTCACTGAAAGTTTGGGCAAAGGGAGGATTGATCTTGATCATGGTCAGTTCAGCAATGTGTTGTATGTTCCTAGTCTTGCCTCCAACCTCTTGTCAATGTACCAGATGACTCACACTGGGTCTCCAAATAAAGTCATATTCTCCCCTGATGAAGTTGAGATCACAGAGATCTCAAGTGGTAAAGTCATTGCAAAAGGAGTTGCAAATCATGCTCAAAAGGTATAGATGTTCTCACACTTCCTACCCTACTCAAACCCCTCTACTCTTCTGATTCATGCTAATGAGGAAACAAGATTTGGCATGAAATATTTGGCCACCTAAATTACAAGTATCTTTCTGATCTTAGTGAAAAAGAGATGGTCATAGGGCTGCCCAAGATAAAAAATTTCCAAAGGAGTCTGCCAAGGTTGTATCCTAGGAAAACACCCAAAGCACAAATTTGAGAGAGCTAGTCATGAGAGAACCTATGCACCCCTTGAGCTGATCCACAGTGATGTTTCTGGCCCATTCCCTCATATTTCCATGAGTCAGGCCAAATATGCATTGACTTTCATAGCTGAATTTTCTAGGTA